>NW_004624732.1:2317798-2376137 GCF_000247695.1 Heterocephalus glaber | reverse complement strand
GGGGGTGAAGGGAGGGCTAGGAATGGGGAAAAAATAAGAACCAAGATACATTATGTAAAGGTACAATTCCCAATGAGAAATGTAGTTGTGTTGTATACCTACAATGTACCAATAAAAGAATTTAATACAAAAAAAAAAGAAGAAGAAGAAGAGTGAAGAAAGCAAGTATGAGACTTGAATTTAAAGTCAAGGATTTAGGGAATATGTACTAAAAAGAAAAATGAAATTGATGGACATGTGATTTAGGCTGATAATGAAGTCTCAATTATCTGATATTGAATGATCAGACAAATTTAGATAAATTGAGATATGTGGCAGTTTCTTACCATTTGTGTGATTATGCATGGTCTACAGTGTGAATACATATATAGTCGTGTATAGCTGTGTAGGTATTTGTGGTTATATAAACAGCTAAATATTACAACTAGATATGGTGTTCTTTATCTCTGAAATTGCACTAATACACAGGACTATCCTGCATATTCTAGGAGATTGTTTATTGTAAGCATGAACAGTTGAGAGTGAAAAATTCTTAGAGCTATCCACCTCATGTCTATGTTCTCCCTAGTTTTGGCTGATCTTTCATTAATCTCCCATGAGAATGACAGTAACACCACTACTGCCCACTAGAGGGTTCATGGAAGACTGAAAGGCCTGGTAGGTTATTTTTGCACAGGACAGTGTTAAAGCAGGAATAACAAAGTTAGAATGGTGACCTACTATCTAACCATGGGAGCTACAGTTGACTGATAATTCATATAGTAATTGGTTTTACAAAGACTTGGGTTTACTGTAGATTATACATACAATGATATATGGCAGTGCCACATTGGGAATAGTAGACTGTTAATATCATTCATGATATTAAAATAGAATCTCAGGTAATCAGAGATACTGAGCATTTTCACATATATATTAAAACTCATACATTTGAATAGGTTAACTTGGAAATTATTTGTAGCTGCTGCACGTATTACAGAGGTGAAGGGTGTGGCTCAATAGACCGCTTACCTAGAATGTGGCAGGTGCCTTAGCATCACAAGACAAAAGAAATGAAAAGAAACCAAAAAGAAGTTTGATGATTAATTCAAAATTTATATGAAAAAGGATTTTTTCTTTTTTTCTGACCATGAGATAGTACCATAATTCAATATTTTTGTAGTTTTTTTAAATGTACAGGTAATCTTTAAATTCTATTAATATATATACCTTTAATTATTCAAATCCAAAATGCTTCAAGATATGAAGTATGTGCTAATTTCAGAAATATTTAAATATTCTGTAACAACTGATTCTTACAGATGGGGGAAAATGGCATAGAAATTTTTGAACTGAAAATGCCAAAATAATCACTCCAACATGTGAGAAAATAAAATTGGTCCTATGGAGTTTATTACAATTAATAAAAAAAAAACTGGTTCAAGCAGCATGCCTTCTTTTTATTTTTCACTGCAAAGACAGAATGAGACAAGTTAGAACATCACATAAACATGGTACATCTTATAGTATAAAAGTCAGGATAGATTAAAAACAGAATTGAAGAAAGGGTATTTGCATACCATCTAGTGGTAGTTTTCAAAAATAGCAACTTTTTTCAAAAAATTTATTTAAATGAATATAGTATATATAGTTATGACTTACAGTATTAGTCACTTTCTCTTCACTGGGACAAAATGCCTGACATCTGTAACATAAAGGAAGACAGGCTTATTTTGTTTAGAGGATGCAATCCATAGTTGGCTAGCTCCAAGGTCATAAGGGCATGATGGAAGGGTCTGACAGAGGACAATTGCTCACATCATATCACCCAAAAGTCAGAATGAAGGGAAGAGCTGGGAAGAGAGATACACCCTGACAGGTCATGCCCCAGTGACCAACCTCCAACAAGGACCCAGCTCCTAACAACACATTTGGCTGAGGATTAATCCACTGATGAGTATAATGGCCACAAAAAACAATGGAATTTCAGAAGCCCCACTTCTAAATACATGAGTCTTATAGGGGGATATTCTAGTTCTAAAATATAAGGTTCTCTCCCGCCCTCCAGAACAGTTATGTCCATCTCTTTGTGGAAAATACATTTGGTCCATCTCTCAGAGTCACCAAATTCTTAACAGATTCAGCATGGCATAAAAGTAAAAGTCTAAAGGCTTGCCCTTCTGAGATTGAAGGCAAATTCTTAGCTTAGCTGTGAACTCATGTAAAAACAAAAAAGAAAGTTAGATAATTACAACATACATTGCCACAAGGTAAATATTCCCATTCCTTAAGGGAGAATTAGGCAGGTAGAAAAGAACAGGATCAAAGCAAGACCAAAACCCACCAGGAAAAACACTAAATCCATTATTTCCATGTCCAGTATCCATAGCAAGTTGTGATGAAATGTGAGAGGCTGTCCCTTCTCTATGATATTGACAGTTCCAGCCCTCACAACCCTCTCTTGGGGAGGCTCTGCTTTTTGCATACTGTTTTCCTCTGCAGACATTCCATGTTCCTGGGGTGGAAGACTTGCTGATAGTAAAACTCTTGCATTCTACATACCTGACCAAAAAAAATCACATGGATGACATCTTGGTCTTCTGCCTCCTTGAGTGGAGGTCATGCCCCCTTGGATTATGGATGCAGAGGCTTCTTAGTGCCTGGATGGCTGCGCACTGTGAACTGAATCCTGTGGGACCAATTTCCTAGAATACTGTGGAACCAGCCTTTCTCCAGCAGTGAAAATTGAGGATCTTTTCTCAAATGAACATTTTATAGTTTTCCCCTTTCAACTTGTGAGAGGGAGAGAGGTTCTTGTTGATTCTTGGGATGCCCTCAAGAAATCTTTCCTCTTGTCCTTATGAAAAATACTTGACTTCTTTTTAAAGCTGAACTTTTATGGAACCATGGTCTCCGTGGCCCCAATTTTTGAGTCCCTTCCTTTCTGATGAAACTGTAAACATTTTAAATTAGTTTTTTGCTCCCAATTTTCATGAATTCTGGCCACAAGCATGAAACAATACCCATAGAACAGCGTGATTACTGAGTTGCTTTGAAATTTCCTCCATCAGATTAATTAGCCCACAGCCATTAATCTCAATCTCCTGCAAAGGCTTGGGACAAGAATAAAATGTAGACCCATTTTCTACCAGAGCATGACACATATTGCCTTGAGTTCAACTATGAATGGAATCCTTGTTCCCACATGAAATCCCCTGAGCCTGGCCTTTAACTCTGCATTTCATTCACTTAGCACTGTAGCCCTCTGAGTTCTCACCACAGTCTCCCATCAAGCTTGGCTTACAGCACTCTAGGGCCACTTCAACCAGCAGCTCCAAACCTTTCTAAACTCTGCTGAAAACCTGTTCCAAAGGTTTCTGAACCATGTGATCAGCTACAGTCATAGCAACAACTGTCACAGTAAAAACTTATTCATGCCTGGGACAAAATATCTGCCACCTACCAATTGAAGCAGAGGTTAATTTTGCCTCACAGTTTTTAGAGGATATGGTTCATAGTTGACTGGCTCCAAGGAAAGAAGGGCATGGTGGACGTTACTGGTTGCAAACAGCTGCTCATGTCTTGGTGTCCCGGCAATAGAAAGAGAAGGAAGAAGCCTAAGGGAGATATACCCTTCTAGTTCACAGCCTCAGTGAACTACCTCTTTTGACAAGGCCCCACCTCCCAACAGTACATTTAGCTATGGATTCATTAGTGCATTCATTCACTGACGAGTGTAACACTCCCATTATCTAGTCACCTTCCAAAAGCTCCACTTAACACATAAGTCTTTGAGGGAACATTTTAGATTTAAACCACATCATTTACTTAAATATAATTAACACAGGCATCATTTCATATTTAGAAAATAAAGTGAGGAGTGAGTTTTTTCCTCTTCGAGCACGTTTACAAGGCCATACCCTATAAATTATCTTTTCTGATTCACTTAATACTTAAAAGGAGTGGAGGGCCGGGGATTTAGCTCAGTGGTTCCACTGCCTGCCTCGCAAGCCCAAGATCCCGAGTTCAATCCCTGGTACCCCAAAAAATAAAAAGATAAAAGGAGTGGGAAAATTATGCCTACAAACATTCGCCATTTTTTGTTAGATACTTCCTGAGTTCCATCCTTTCATTATGATTGAATATCTTTCTGTTGAATTTTTTTAAAAAAAATATTAACTAATCTTCAATGTATTCTAACAGTGGACAACAAAATACAATGGGCACGGTTTTTGTGTTACATATTTGCACAGGATAAGATCATGGTTTTGCCACAGTAGCTTTCTCTGGAGCCCATAAACAGAGATTGGACCTAAATGACTAAATCTCCAAATGATTGTGAGTGATGTCATAACACAGGTCAATCATACAGCTTATCTCTATGGTTTTGGAAAAATAAATTAATTGTTAATTATTTAAATACGAAGAGTTTAGGAATTAATTTTTTCTTAAATTAATTTATGTCAGAAGTGTTCATTTCTTAGGGAGCACCGTAGCCAATTTGCCAGTGGCAATACATAACAATGTTCCAACTGAGCAAACAGAAGGCATTGCTTCCTGATGAGTGTGTGGGAGAAGGAGTTGTCTGTGGCAAAGTGGTTGTCAGGAACAATGCTTCATGTGTTCTGCTACCAGAGAAAAGTCAAAAGAAACCAGGAAGTCCTATCACATTCACTTGGAATAGATCATGCTATGAAAGGCAAGTTGAATTTTATGATAAAAATAGAATGGAGCACATTAGTGGAGGCCTCAGTTGGAGGCCCACATAATTGAAAGAAAATCTGTCTTAAGGCTGAATCTCTGCTGTGTTAAACTTGCAGGACAGAAGGTGTTTTCAATTTTTTTCTACTCAGAGCTCTAATTATGAGAGATGGAAAGAGCATGATACATGAATATGGTCTTAAAAACTGTGGTATGGATTGTGAGCATTTGAAACTTAGGCTCCACTGATTCTGACATCCTTCAAATTTGGAAGCATACAGTGTTCACTTCCTTTCTTAATCGTGGCTCAACCACCATTAATATTTGTCATTTATATGTTCCAGAACAATTCTTTTCTAATGGAATTTGCTGAGGAATTTAGGTTACATAAAGCCAAAGACCTGTAGTTCCCTGAGCTTCTCCCAGAAAACAGAATGTAAAAAGTAAAAGGCTTGTGTACAAGTGTTTTATTTTGAAAATGATTCAAGAGAAAGGGAGTAAGAGATGAGAAAAAAATGAAAAAGAAAATAAGGCAAGATAGTGCATTTTTAATAAGGTGCATTTTTGAGATGGTTACTGTGGTAGGCAGCTGGCCTTCAATATTTTTGACAATGTATGGACAATCACGCAGAATCAATCCATCTTAGAATGGTCTATCTGATGAAACCCAAAACAAAACAAACAAATAAACATGCAAACAAGAACCAGAGAGTATTTTCCCATCAATGGAGCCTGAGTCTTTACAATTTAGCATAAAGGAAGAGCAGAGAAATCATAAGTGGGTAAGGACAGATCAATGTAATTAGGTTAGGGATAAAATGTAAGATGGAAATAGATCTCCATGCACTAAAACCAACCATAGAAAGAAATATCCACCCTGTTTTCTTGATGTTCGCGTTACTCTCCATTTAGACTTTAATATTTCTGTTTCTCCATGGAGGAAATTAAATGAGTGAAGAATTCCATAATTTTTATTTCCATCTATATTCTTCTACAAATGGTAGCTATTGATTAGTTTCATAAATGAAGAGACTGAGACCTAATTCTACCATAATATAGCTTCATAACATTGACTGAACAACTCAACCGAGTCTGGTTTCCTGTCATGTTTTGTAAAAATAAAATCTGCTCTGCAAATTTGAGGTTTGTAAGGAGAAAATGAAAGCACTTTTTTCAACTTCAAAAGTACTTTTGAAATGTAAGTGCATGCTCATAAGCTATTTCAGCCTTCTGGTATCTAATGTTCTTGGTTTGCAAGAATTATCTACAAATTCCAATAAAGGGACTTTTAAAATATTTCTCCTAGTGAGTATCCACTATCCAGATAACTCAGAGCTTTCTAGATCTCAGCAAGAATCCCTTTTTTCTGCTACTATGTTCTGAAGTTTCTGATTATACAACAAAAATTAGCAAGCATTCTGTGGCCTGTCCTGACTGAGGCTGTTTTCTTCTAGAACCAAGCATTTAGAGGCCATTTGGGGGGTTTCCTTGGCACTATATCTGGATGTGTGACAGACTGAAAAACTCTGCTCAACACCCACAGTGCTGAACATTCCACATTCTAAATATGTAGCTGGAAAACTTCCCAGATTGTACATCTGCCTCTCTAATTTACACCTCCAAAGATAAGGGTGAGCAAGGAAGAGGTGAGAAGCTTTAATGAACTACTTGGAGTCTTTACATTTGCTGTGAGAAACTTCCCAGCACCAAAACCTGGCAATGGGGGCCTGGATGATAAACAAATATTTGAACATTCAATTACAATGATGTCCACTGCATTTCATTGGCCAGCATATCTACAAAGAGTGAGGAAGAATCCTGACATTTTTTCTTATCTTCTGTCAGCCCTCACAAAATGCCCTTTAAGTCTCATGGTGAACATTTACTAAATTCTTCCACTGTCTAGCTGTCAAACTGCTGGTTCTGGTGGGATTGTAGACTGATTTATTTGTACACATTGGATTTTCCTTCCTATACTCTGGATACTTCTTATGTAGAAACTGTGCTTTAATTGGTATCAAAGATTTACATTGAAAATAAAATTACAAAATCTGCAAGATAGTGCTGGCAAAAACATAGGAAGTTCTAAGTTGTCTCTAGTGAAAAGGAGCAAAGTTTGTAGAGAACAACCTGCTTACTCCTCAGTCCTAATTAACAGTGCTTCTCAGCAGGCCATTCCTGATGTCCATGGTGTGAAGATAATAGTCTGTTACTATGCTATGGGGGAGGATTTGAGGTTGTGATTAAATTTAAGGTAAACCTAGCATGGCATTTTCCAAATTGTAACATAACAAGTTATGCCTTTCTTGTCCATCATTCTTCCTGGTATTCTTATCTTTCAATCTGTGGACCCAATTAGACTCTGGATAGAATTTAATGTCCATATGAGAAAGGAAAAACTATAATATGCTTATTTTTGCTACCCCCTAACTGAAATTTAACGTACTTAAACTTCAGTGCAGTATTGAATTTCTAACCTCAATATTACTAGCTGAATCCACAACTTTGCCACCAACAGAAATCGAAGGTATATTCATAAGAAATTACAGTTTTTTTCAGATCTATCAAAAACATTCAGATTCTTCCATTTTTCTCATTAGGATAATTATTCAAATTAGAATAATTATTAAAAATCTACTAACTCTTATTATATGTGTTAATAAACATATATTGCTGTATGATATTTGTTTTATAACTATCGGTTCCATATAGTTTCAATTACATATCTATGTAGTTTATTTATACTTTAAAAAATTCTGTGAAAATTTTAGACTTCCCAAGGGTCTAAAGAAAAAATAAACAAAAAACTCCTATTAAATTTACATCATAGTTTACTGCTCTGTGAGGCCTCCACAACTTCCCTGGGGAGAACTCAGTACATTAGTCTTTGTTCTTAGTTCACCAGTTGTAATTGGCTTTTAACATGTGCAGTCATGTTTTCTGCTCCTCTTCTAGACTATGAGTTCCTGATGGGCAAAGGCCATTATCTGTAAGATAATGGTTCTGCCAGAAGCGGTTCTGGAGCTGGAGTGCTTATGGTCCAGACCCCAGATGACTCAGCTCATCCCAGAAACATAACCAAATCCTACATGCACTAGCTCTTAGCAGTGCGATGCTATATAAAATGCTCCGTCTGGATATGGCGAGGCACCCCTATAATCCCAACTATTTGGCAGGCTAAGGCAGGAGGATTGCCAGTTTGAGGCCAGCTCAGGCAACACAGCAAGATTCTGTCTCAAAAAATACACAAAATGGAATGAAATAAAATAAAGTACTACATACAGTTTTCTAAACTACAAAATGAAAATAATGATAGTTGCTACTTCCTACATTTGTTCTAAGGATTATATTAGTTAAGCACACAGAGCATTACCTGGGAGGAGGTAAGCACTCAATAAATGTTATCCAGCGTTATCCTCATTTTTATGAGAGGCAGCAGCAGCATTTTCTTTAGTGATGGTAATGGAGGAAATAGCAGAAACACTCAAATCTTTGCAACTTCAGAGTCTGGCACAGCACTTGCTTGGCACTTAATAAGGACTCTATTAATGTCTGTTGATTCAATGAAGTAGCAGATGGACTTTTTCTTCAGAAAATTACAATAAACCTATTATACATAAAAACATAAAACATGCACATAACTTAGCAATCAGTCAATAGCTAGTTTATAGAATTTCTGCTGTATGTTCAATACCGTGCTGTGTGATACCAAGTTACTTTAGAACTCTAAAGAATGTATGATTTTTCATGTTGAGTGAAGCAACAAAGCACAAGTACACAGAGGATGTAAGTAATATTTTGAAGAGTGAAAGTCTTTTGAGATACCTCTGAGGGAAGTGACTGACTGCTGACTGTTTATGGATTAGCTTAACCATTTAAGTCCAGCAATTTATTTGATCAACTGAAAGGATGTTCATCAGAAAGTTCAATGGCAGGGTTCTTATCCCTGATAAAGTACAGCTAACCACTTTCTGGCCCTTCATGTTTGAACAAATCCCTTACAGAAGATCTAAAAGAATTGTCTCAAAGTATGGTCCTTAGAGCGCAGCATCAGCCTCACCTGGTGACTTCACAGAAATAATCTGGAGGTCCATCCCAAATCTTCTCAATCTGCATCCCCCAGGCTGAGGCACAGCCATCTGCCCTCCAGATTAAGTGATGCATGCTGAAATTTAAGAGCAAGTTTTCCAGGAAAAAACCATGAAAACTCTAAGGCTCTGTTTTTTTGTTGTTGTTGTTGTGTCTTATGGTAAAATTAAGAGGACTAAAAAAAAACGCTTACTAAAACTTTAAGAATAAGATCTTGATGGAAAGTAAATATCATCTCCCCCCCAAAGAAAGAATCTTTTAAAAAGTGTATCAGAACTGAAGATGATAAAATCACATCATATTTTGGAGGGGTGGAAACCTCTAAAATATTCTGACCCTGAAGTGATTCAGAAGGATTTTAAATTCAGAATGTGAAGAAAGTCTCAAGTATAACTTAGATGTTTCATGAAAGTGGAAAATAGTTTTAAATCTAGGAATAAGTAAGTATTTTGTTGGTTAATTGTGCATGCACATTTAATATGGTATTTCTCTTTCTCTAGAAAATCTACTAATAAAGATATATCATGGTAGGCAACAGATTAAAACTGATGAATTATGATAAAAATTGAAATACAGAAAATCTATATTTAACATATACAGAGACAAAATTCTTTACTGCAGAACTTCTAAGAGCCTTTGATATTTTAAGGCTAATTATAATAAAGTTCCAAAAGTTGTAGAGAATATGTTTCAATTTTAAATAATGACTACTGAACTCATTTGTTTTTAGAGAATTTTGCCAGAACCTTAATTTCATTTCACTTATTTCTGGAATGTGTCAGATACATAAATAATATATTCATCATTGTTTAACAAAGGGGAAACATGAATATCAGAGATAGGGAAAATACCTGAAGGTTTTTTTTTATCTGACCTCAGATAAAACAAGAATGATCTTAACCATTTTTTTCTTTTATTGATGCTAATGGCAGAGACAGAATATTGAATTAGATGAAAAACAATTGATTTAAATTTGTGTTTAAATGTGGAAACTCATCAGGAGCTTTCCAGAGCACCTGGTACTCTGAATGAGGGGCTCTACCTAGAACAGGGCCCATTTTACTGGCACGAGCCATGGCCAATGCCTTGGCCGAGAGCCCAAAATGCCCACAGTCCCCATCATTCACTGATTTTAGAGAAACGGAAACATCTCATAGGTTGGATCCCAAATAATAATTTATCTTTTTCTACTGAACCATAATGATGTCTTAGTTCATAAAATATCCATTCATTAGTCAATAAAACAAATTAGTTTGATTTAAATACACAAACTATGGTAGTAGGAAAATCACAAAATATTTTCTCTCAATTTACCAGTTGATTAATAGAACAGGCAAAGTGCAAATTAAGATCCTATAGTGACTATCTCATCACTGTTACCATCAAACCAAACAAAGCCTGGAAGAACCTCCTAGATGATGTTTTAGATAATATAGGCTGAATTACGCTTAATGCTATCAAATCTATAGAATAAAGGTCTCACAATGCCATCCAGTGGCTGACTCCCTAAATAATCTATATTAGATACTTTCACTTTGTGAATAAAGGTTGCTTTAATCTTAACCTGGAATTTGTTCTTTGTAGAATTCAAGGCTCTTCTTTACACAGTGTATAGTCACTGAGGTTATCCCATGGAGAAGATAAAGTCGGAATAGGAAGAGGTAAGTAATGAGCACACTATACTCAGCTTCTTTTTCTCAGTAGTGAACCTAAGGGATGAATGTGACACTATGATTTAATTTTCTCATTTCTAGTTCTCCTCCAGGTTACTCTTCCTTGAGGGCACCTGAAGGGAACTTCAGAAGGGCTTTGTCCTATGCTGTTTTAATTTCATTTATCCTGGTTAATTAATTATTTACATCTGTCTCAGTTTCAATTTCAATTGAGGTATTTTCCTTCCAGTCACCTGTCCCTACTACAAAAATGTATTCAGAAAGCCTTGAGACAGCCTTAACTTATCTGCCCTCAAAGAATATATTTTTTTCATTTAGAAGATTTTAAAGGGGTTACCTTGGCAACTGGTGCAATGTACATATTGTGTTGGGGTTACCTTAGTCTGATTTTTTTATAGCAATGCATTATCAACAAAGCACAAGAATCTCTTTATGGACCAAACTTTAAATCTAGGTCATATATATGTTTCTCAGAGAATTCTTCCTTTATGACTTCACAATTTTTCTATACCTATGACTCATATTTTAAATACTGTAATTCCAAATAAATCTTAACTTTTTAAATGAAGAAGATGTTATGTAGGAAGAAGTTGTGATGGTAGAAGGGATAAAAATCGTAGCATTTGGTAAATTTAATTGTAGAGCAATAACTTGGGGAAAAATACCTGAAGTGATGGATAAAGGTCATGCTTAAGAATCAAGGGATTCTGAGAACAGAAAAACAAGATTCAGATTTTCATGAAGTTTTAACACAATTAGGCTCTGAGATTATTTGTTAATGATAAAAATATAAGAGTAAGGAGGGATAGTCATATTTTAGTCATTTGGAAGCCCTTATAATAAACAACGTACTATATATATATATACATTATATATATATGTCATATATAATATATATAGAAACTACAATGATGCTTTGGGAAGATAAAATATTTTTAACAATGTAGATTTACCTTATAAAGAAAGACCACCCTATTTTAAGGCACAAATTGATGACCATATTTCAACAGTTATATTATGTGAAGAGCTAAAGAGCTTATTTATCTATACTTGTTTAGAAATGCAATATTCTCAGAAAATACATTTTATAGTAATTTTTGGATTACCAAGTGCCAAAGTCAGTATGAGTGTGATTGTGAGTGTATGTTTTGTGTGACTATCACAAATATATTACCACGTTCTTGCTTTGGTCTAAAGTCTTCAGTATTACCCCTGCCTGGACAGTAAGAATCAGACAAAATCATGGTCATAAAGTAAAATTATTCCCAAGGTCCAATCTTGCCTTCTAGTCAGCTGATCTTTTACCTAAAAGAATGATCATAATAGTATATAAATATGTAATTCTGATCAGTATTTCTCCTCAATCCTCATCCCACTTCTGAGTTAACAGTCAAGCCTGTTCAAAATGTTTGTAATATATTCTTTTATGGAATGACATCACTAAAACACAAATACAAAGAAGGGCCTTTAGGTTGTTTGGATTTTGTCACGATCTGGAAGACAGATATCACTTACTACCAAGCGTGCTCCATTATCGACACCCAGTAATCCCTTGATGAGCTACAGCACTAGGTTGTTTGGGTGAACATTTGTTTTCCACACTTAAGCCACAGAATTGCTTAAATATGTAAGAGTTAAGTTCTGTTTTTCATAGTTATCCTGTTTCTTGTTTTTGTTTTAGTTAATGCTTTCTTAGCCTGCCTTTGGCAGTGCCCCTCTCTTTAATTCTCTAAGTCATTATAGTGTCGGGTTATAGATTCGAGTCAGAATGGATATTTTTAAATTGTAGGTAATTTTAATAACCACATTTAAATAGAATTTATATGTAGAGGACTATATGGAATCATTTATATAATACCAACCTAAGGTATGTTTGTGTGATACATAGCCCATTCTTTTGATATTTCTCCATGGTATTTCTCAAGATACTGATTCATTCTCTCTCTCTCCCCCACTCCTCTCCTCTCCTCTCCCTCCCTCTCTCATTCTCTCACTCCCTTACTCTCTTGCCTTCCCTCTGCCCCATTAATTTAGTTATTTCAGCCATTTCTCCCATATGTAAGAATAAAACTTTTTCAGTACTTCTAACAAGTTCCAAGGTGATTGCAGAATATAAATTTAATCAGTCAACTAGAGGATTCCAACATAAAGACTTCTCAGGATGTTGTTTTTTTCCATAAACACTAATTGTTCTGCTTACCGACTGAAAAATCTCAGGCTTCTTTGTAATCTATCATCTTCCTCAACTTCCATATCTAGCATAGTCTTGTGAAATCACCACCGTTTACATCCGTATCTCTTGTGTGTTCCTTTCTTTTTATTTCTGGAAAGGTTTTTCATAACTGGAAAAATTAATAGAAGTATAAGAGTGTCCAGAATCCCACACTTGATGAAGTTCAGAATTCTAGCCATTACTCCACATTGACAGTATGGAAGATTCCAGAACCTTGAGGTCTTTTTATTTATTCATGTCTATTTTCCAGAAAGTTGGACTTTGTTACATTGTGATTTCCAGATAAACACTATAATTAGAGGTGTTTCACATGGAAACACAAGCTCACACATTGTATGTACACGTAAATTTGTAAGTCCAATGTGAGACTTATAGACCTACTGATGTGTAGAAGCAATGGGAGAAGAATTGCCTAAATTTCCATTTCAAATTTTTCTTGGAGATTTGTGTAGACCAGAGTAAAGTCTTCTATTCAAATATACTACTGCTTATATAAATAGTGCATTGACTCTCCTCAGCCTAATCTCTGTTTTCCCACTCAAATCTTCCTTGAAACCCCTGTGCACCATTGAAAGGGAACAGCACACATCCATGTGTTCTACACTTCAGGACCTCTGAGGTTTTGCTTCCCTTTCTCACTTTACTGCAGTGCACACTTGACCATCACCAAATACATATTTTTCCTTTCTAATTTCAGCTGATCTGGATGTCCTCTTCTGTATTTTGTCCTGCCATTATCCACATGTTTTATTTTTAATCCAAGAATGGTCCTTTTTCATTAACAGTTTTATTGGATAATATTATACAATACAAAAGTACCAAAATTAAAAGTGTATTATTGAAGAATAAGCCCCAAAATACAATGATGTTGCCACTCTGTGTAGCAAGAACTAGATTATTAGTCTCTTTAAATCCTCCTTCACGTCGCCCCAAAGTTATTGTTTCCTCCCTTGTTGCCAATTTAGCCGTGTCCCTGACATTTATCCCTAAAATATAGCTTCTTGTTTTTTTGAAGCCCACATAAAAGAAATTATGTTGAATATATTTCTAGCTCTGGCTTCTTTTGGTAACCATTATACCTGTGACAGTTATCTGTATCATCTTAACACTAATTCACTAATTTTTCACTAGTATTCTATTACATTAAGTAATAGTATTCTACTACATAGAATATTAGTATTCTATTCTATTAGTATTCTATTACATTAATATGGCATAAGTTATTCATTCTAATACAGATAAACCTTGGGATTATTTCTAATATTTAATCATTTCAAAGTTGCTGCTGTAACTTCTTAAATATGCCTTTCTTCTTTTGGTGAATATATAAATCTCCATTTCTACTAATTATGTACCTTGGAATTAATGTTGAATCTTAGAGTAGGCGTATATTCATCACTAGTAAACACCACTCAACACTTTGCAAGAGCATTGTACAACAGTCTCATTAAAAGTATATGATAATTTTAGTTGCTCCAGCTGCTCACCAGCATTTAGGATTTTCCATTTTTTAAATTTTAGCCCTTTCAATGAGTATCTTTTTGTTGTTACTTTCTCTTGGTTTTATTTTATTTTTAGTTGTTGAGATCAGAGACTCCCTATATTGCCCTGGTTGTTTTCTAATTCTTGGGCTCAAGAAGTCCTCCTACCTCAGCCTCCAGAGTAGTTGGGATTACATGCATGTGCCAGAATGTCCCTCTTTGCCCATTTTTATATTGGTTTTATGTCTTTTTGCTATCAATTTGTAGGTGGTCATTATATATCTTGCAAGTCTTTGTCTCTTATACTTTTCACCACTCTCTGGCTTGCTTTTCATAAAAAAATACCCACAAAACATCCTTTTCCTTTTTACTCTTCTAGTAATGTGTTTAGTTTCCTGGAAATTTAGTTATAACAATTACTACTTTTTCTATTCTTTTCTTTAAACTTCCCTATGAGAATTTCACTAAGATGTATTTCCATGTAATATTATATCACTTTCTTTGTTTTATAATTTATTTAGTCTTTAATCTCTAGGTCCCTGAAATTTAATTGTGACTATTATATGAGATGGTAGTCAAAATATACTTTCTTCTTCTGTATTTACTTTGTACAATATCATATACTGAAAATTCTTTCCTTTCTCTGCTAGTATACAGTGCCAAATTTGCCATGGGCCAATTTTTTCTGTATGTGTGAATTTGTTTCTATAATCTCAGTTCTGTTGCTTATGTACAATTCATCTATTCCTTTTTCAGTACTACATTATCACAATTTTTAATATTATTTTACTATTCTTAGCTCTATATTTACATATAATTTTCAATATCTGATCTTCTATTTACATACAGAGACTGCTAGAATTTGCTGACTTTGCATTAAATCTCAAGATATATTTGGGTAAAACAGACATGTACTATGGAATCTTTCAACATAAAATACTGTATATTCCCTGTTTATTAGGTTCTTTTAAAACATTTCGCTATGTTTTATGTGTGATCAGTGCTGACCACACCATTGCCTTACAGCCACAAGCAGAAAGGATAGGAAAGAGTTCATGGCAGAGCAAAAAGGACATTCCATGTGCGTAAGGAACATGGTCTTTAACTATCACAGCTTAGGGCTAAACCAGGAGAGCATGATGCCAGCCACAGATGAAAGAAAGAGACAACTTCTGCAGGCTGATTAGCCTTATGCACTAATAGTCTTGAAAGAATACAGGCATGATCCCCCTCAGAGGACTGCCTGACACATGAGTCAGAGCCAGTGAGGCAGGCACCGTGATTTCGGGAGTCACACACTTTAATAACAGGGCACAGCTCAGTTGAGAGTGAAAGTATGGAAAAAGGCATATCATATAAATATAATCAAAAGGTGCTGGTGAAGCTATATTAATATCAAATAAATAAGATTAAAGGCAAGGACAATTACTAGAGATAAGAGAAACATTTTATAATGACAAAAATGTCAAGCCAGTGAAAAAATGCAATAATACATATGTATTCACCTAACAAAATATCTTTGAAGAATATATGAACTATGAAATTACAAGTAACATATGTGATTATGGACTTACCACTGTATTTGACCATAATATTTTTAAATTCTTATGCTAAATTTGACCCTTTTAGTGTTTAAGAAACACATTACTTTCCACACCCTCCCCCCTCCCGGACTAGTTTAAAAGAACACACTGACTTTGAGACTCCTGGCTGTAATTCATATAATTGCCACCAGATGGTAGTGGTTATCTGCTCTAAAGTGCACACCAAACAAAATTTTAGAAATGTCACTACCAAGCAAATTAACGGAGAAAGCTAACCATTTACTCTTACACCGCAATCCAATTACAGCATTATAGAATATTTTATTTTAAAATATTTTAAAGACAACTTTAATCTACAAGGAACCAAAAAGTGATATAATTTTTGTCTTGAAGGAGATTATGGACTAAAGGAAAATATCAATGAATCTACTGAGAATGATAACATTGTGTGATAAATAATAATAGGGAATAAAAGTACAAGATTGTACATATTCATGGAACATACATATCTTGTCAGTCTTAGGTCAAAGAAGATTCCTGGAGAGGCAAGTTTCTTTATAATGACCTCCATCTGGTAGAAGTTATTGATTGCAGTCAAAAGTATCAAAAAAAACTAAAAATGACGAGTGATACAGCAAAACATTTGGGAAACAGAACACTACAAAAATAGAAATAGCATGTTCAAAAATTCAGAGTGTGTGTTTTGTTTTGTTTCACTGCGGATTTGTAGAAAAGGATTTACTATGGCCGAATTCAAAGAATTTAAGCACTCAAATAATTTACTTGGGTGGTGTAGAATTCAAAGAACTTAAGCACTCAAATAATTTATTTGAGTGGTGTAGAAATATAACCTGGAATCATAAGATCATCAGGACCAGACTATTCTGCAAGTGACTTTTACCAGATATTTAAGAAATAAGTACTCCTTTTTTACTTATTCCAGTGATCTGAAGAAGGAAAAGCCAAGACGCTAGAATATCCAACCAATTTTATGAAATGAGTAAAATTCTACCACAAACAAAATATAAGAAAAGAATATAATGAAAACTATATATTTAGGACTTCCAGTTTCCCATCTAGCGTGTACTCTGCAGGTTCCAGTATGAGGTCATGACTTTACAAGGTCACTAGGTCATAGGAATTTTCCAGCCCCGTTGCACTCTTACAGGACCACCATGGTCTATGCAGTCTGTCACTGACCAAAGCATCATTATGTGTGTAGGAGTCCATTTTCCTAAAGCCCACCTTATTAAATTTTTGTAAGAGTCTAACCAACATGAGAGAAAGGAAATCACCAACTCCAACCACTGCAGCCGTCCTGTACTTTCTCAGGGGACAAAACAAACTGACAGCACTTGTGACGCTTATATCCAAGTGACACAAGGTCATTAAGACACTGATATCTGATCATAGGATTACAGAATGCTTCCTCTCCAACGCTTCACCACAACATCACTAAATGACTACTTACCATATTTTCTTTTACCCAACACATCATTTCTACTTTTTAACAAAAAATTATAAGTAATACTTAAGGGACAAACAAAACAGAATAAACATCAGAAGTAGACACAAATGTGGCAGGGATGGAATTATCAGACTGTTAATTTTAAAATAAGTATCATTAATAAATTAAAGAATCTCATAGAATAAGTAGACAATATGAAAGAACAGATGAGTAATATAAATGGAGAGAGGGAAATTCTAAGAAAGAATAAAAAAATGCTAGAGATCAAAAACACTGTAACAGAAGTGAAGGATGCTTCCGGGCATAAGTAGAATGGACACAACGAAAAAAAGAATCTCTGAATTTGAAAGTGTACTAGGTGAGGGCCGTGGGTTTAGCTCAGTGGTTCAGCGCCTGCTTCGCAAGTGCAAGGTCCCAAGTTTGATCACCGGTACCAAAATAAAAATGTAATCTGAAAGTATACTAACTGAAACTCCTGAAACTAAAAGACAAAGAAGAAAATAATGAAAAAAATAGCGAAAAAATATCCAAGAATTGGGCTGGGGATTTAGCTCAGCGGTTCCAGCGCGTACCTCACAAGCACAAGATCCTGAGTTCGATCCCCAGTACCAAAAAAAAAAAAAAAAAAAAACCCACAGAGTAGGAATATCAGAAGGGGAGACACACACACACACACACAGAGAGAGAGAGAGAGAGAGAGAGAGAGAGAGAAAATATTTGTGTCAATCATGTTTCTCTAAATCCTTATTCTAGGACTCAAATCGTAACCTTTATTATTTATGATTCTACTCAATGATATTCTCATCTAATAAAATCTGTAAACGTTTTGGAATATTTCACCAAAGGATTTCAAAGACTGAGATATTTTATTTATTTTTGAATAAATGAAATACAAAAATAGCTCAGATAGTTTAAGAAGAATCTTTTCTAATACATCAATTAATCTATGTGAACATTTTCTCTGAGAAATAAATATTAGGTGATCATTGGTTATTCATTTCATTAGCTCCCTTCAGTAACAAGAATAAAGTTATTTAAATTGGACTTCTCCTCAATATTTGCCAGTATGTATGGTCTTTTACTTTGTATTTGTAAAAATGTCAGATACAATGCACCAAAACAGCATTGCTTTCAAGAGGAAAATGACGATTAACTTGAACATAAATCAAACAAAAAACAAATCTTCAGAACATCAAGAACTTAACACGAAGCAAACAAAGAAAGTCTGACAATAATACTCAGTTACACATTTTCCAGCCCTATTTTTATCAAATTAATGTTCATCTGGTTATGAGAAATTTAATACCAGCAAAATTAGCTAAAAAATAAGGTGTTCAGAAAATAAACAGTTCAGATAAAAAATAATTAAGATATTTTATGTACATGTATCACCTCCCTAAGATGAATAATTATGTACTGCAAACATGTAATACTAATAAAAATTTAAAATTTAAAAAGGAAAAATGAAAGTAAAAAATAAATTTTTAAAAAAGAAAAGAAACAGACCAGACCTTACAGTTAAATTGATTAAATCACATGTTACAGTTCTTATACAGAAGAGCCTTATTGATCCACTTTATTAGGTTAGAACTGGGATTGGTACTAACCTGGGACAATCAGATTGCCGGCTAATCATATTTTTCTTATGTCCACATCATCTTAGCAAAACACATTTCTCATATTCAGTTCGGGAGAGGCCTCTCCAAATATGAACAACCAATTCCCACATCATAGATAATTGGTGAAGAATACATTTGTAATTTCTAGTATATTTTATTTTTTTGAATGGTATATATACTCACCCACCGACATTAACAAGATTCCAAATCTACTTAAAACATCATGCAACTCTAACTACAGAAACAGCTTAAAACTTTTTCACATCAGAAGCACAATTCAAAGATATGAGAAATAAAGGAGCAGTATTTTTCAGAATCCACAACTTCAAGTTACAGCCATCCCTCTTTCAGTTTTTTACTTGAATGTATATACTAAAAGATTGCATTATCAAACTCTTAATTAAAATTTAATCATTCCAGTACATTAAAATTATAATAGAAACTACTACTCACATTGGGGAATACAGTAAGAGAGGTCTATGGAAGAAATCCACATAAGTAATGAGATTAGAATATATACTGCGTGCCACAACACAGAAATGTTAGCACATTATAGAAGCAGATTGTCTATTGCATGAGCTTGGTTTATTATTCTTCCAAACAAAAGTGAATTCCTTAGTTTGCAAATATAGCTGTTCCAGATTCTTCCTGGTGAGAGAGATTTTATCTCTGGTTTTCTTTGTGACTACATCCTGGGAAAGGCAGGATACTTTGAGCTGCTGGCCTTCTTCATGTATTTTCTGTACATGGAGCATAGGTAATGCTTGATTTGAAGAAAAATATCACGTTTCCTATAATAAAGCTTGAAGTTGTTCTGTATAAATTTAGTAGGCACTTAATTTCATCGAGGAGACTCTTGGCTATAATGTTAAGCTAGAGATGTTGACTTCGGTGACTTCTGGGATTGCTCCAATATCAAGGAGAGTTAGAGCTACCACCTTCCAAGTTTTTGTTGCTTGGCAGCAACCAGATTTGGTTTTATTTTTCTGCTTTTAATAGATGTTACCTGAGTGTGATGTATGAAAAAAAATGTTCCTGCTCTGTGCTTATTCTATAACACCTTAAGTTTCATGATACATTATAAATCCTAAACCCAGACTCACAATGGTAAAATGTATCTTATATTTTAGGGATAGCTTATTGTTTGGCTTCATGCAAAGCCTGTCTTCTGTTCTCTGCAAGTAATTTTCCTGTTATCAGCAGCCAAGCCCAAACTCTAATGTTTATTATGTGATCTTGTATAATTCATACAAGAATATAAGCACCATGCAGCTAGCATTGTAAATGAACACATATTAGTTTGTTTGAGGGGAGGAAAAGTGGAAGAGGAGAGAGAGAGTGAATGAATATGAATACGTGTGATAAATGGCAAGGACCAAAGCAAAATGTTGTATATTGTCATATCAGTTGACACCTCCCATCAGCTGTTCTTATTATTAAAAATAACTTCTAATTTTTACCAACATGAAAGCAGTATTCTTATATTCTCTGATTATTAATGAGCCTGAGATCTTTTCAAATAACTTACAAACCACCCTGCCTCCACTTTAGCAAATTACTGTATCTAATTCTTTCCTTTAATTCTCTATTGAGTTTCCTATATTTTCTAGGTGACTAGAAAATTGGCTTGTATTTGCCAGGTATTAGTAATTGTTGGGTTAGAGTATTGAAAACATCTTCTCTCAATCTCTGTGTTCATATTTTTAAAGGATAATTTTTAACATAGTCAAACTTGTATTTTCCCTTTATATTTTCTGTTTTTGAGTAATGTTTGAGAAATTCTAGACTACTATGGCATCAGAAGAATATAACTTTATAGTTACCTTTTAAATTTACATCTTTAGTCCATTTGAAATTTTTAAAATGATATAATTTAAGCATCTCAAACTAATATCTATACAGATCTACTCATGAAAATTTTCCTATTCCATTTACTTGGTCAAGTCCTCCTATCACAACACTGCACTTACTTATGCAATCCTTTTCCCAAAGGAGCACTGGTTCCTCTTATTGTAAAACAGAGAAACCAAGATTCAAGCTCTGTGTGTTTGTTTCAACTAGGGCGATATTTCTTCTAGGCCTTCTCAGAAGACAGAGAAAAGAATTGCATGCTTGTTACTTACTTAGGTATGATCACATATCTATAAGAATGTAGTTACAGATATATAGATATGAATGGAACTGGTGGCACCAAAGGCACAAGAAACTCTGTACTAATACTGTACTCTTGTTGATAAAGCTGTTTCCCACCAGAATACCAGTTAATACTTCTGATACTGCTATACAAAGGTACTGGAATTGAACAAATAAGTGAAGGGTGGTAAAGGGGATAAATCAGATTGCTCATTTTTTTACAGAGCAGCAAGGGGATTGATCCACATAATAGTGAATTGGTTTTGAAGATACCAGTACAATCTCATGGAAAACCAATAATTTTATATAAAAATATTATGTCTCAGCCCTAAACTTAACTAAGTCCTTCCTATATAGAAATTTTGAACACATCATTGATTATTAGCTCATAATACAAGTTAAAAATAAACAAATGTTTAATTGATATTGTAGGAGTTAGTTAAGGTGAACCTATGTGTTTACCATACACACACACACACACACACACACACACACACATCCACACATGCAAACTAAGAGATAAACAAAAAGTGAGTTCAAGATACTTTAGTTGAATTTTAAACTTACTATGTTAAACTTTCAAAGATTTATTTTCTTCTTTTATAAAAAGGTTATAAAACCTTCATTGAATTATGAAAGTTGAAGGAGACACTTGTGTATGAAATTTTAACATCATTTTTGGCACATAACATGTACCCAATTAAAATGGTCTTTAATTTATTACTGAAAAGATTGTAAGGCTGACTTCAAGTCAGGACATCAAGAAAATGATTTTTCTTTTGTTGAATATAAAGAAATCTTAACTTACAGTTCTCTTCAGAATGAACATAGTCAAATGTAAATACATATAGTGTAGATTTGCTATAACAGTGTCTCTTTTCAGAATAAGAAAGTATATTTAATTATATTTTACAAGTTAAGGGTAATTTCTTAATGAAAGTCAATTTAAATGATAAAGGCTTTTGGAGAAAATAGGAAGTTAAGCTAAAAAATTCAGACTGTCCTTTTCACTTAATGCCACTGGTCCAAACTTAATGCTTAAATTAAGAGTGAATAGGGAAAGGAGAAGTTCCTTTGGAGTCCTCCTCTATTGCTTTCTCCAATTACCCACTGAACAACATTTGTGATGAGGTGGGTACAGAGAGTTTAAAGAATAAATATATACCTTTGAAATTCATATAAATGTATTTGGAACTAGATTCTTGTTTAATATATATGGTCCTATTATTTATATTCTTAGGGTTTCACTGGGCCTCTTATTTCTACACAGAGGCAGAATTTTAATTTACTTGGGAGCCAAACAGGACTTGAAAATATGGTATAATGTTTGAGGATAGTTATATTTCAGAAATGAAGCTGACAGGTCCTCTAATCTACACATTTGCAGTTACAAGGGAGGAAATCACAGCACAGAGAAGTTAAGCACTTTCTGCAAGGTTGCACATCACATTAACCACCTTTCACGGAATCATTAAAAAAGAGAAATTACCATGACTTTAAAGTTGTAATTGGAAAAATTTAGAACTGGATTTAGCTTTGAAATGGCCTTGTCATCTCTTCTCATTTTATAGATAAAATAACTCAGGTCCAGAGAGGTTATAGTAGCCCTGACATATGGAATCACCAGTCTACAGTTCTTCTCTCCATATTCTGTGATCACTATTTTTCTAGATGTGTCTGTGAAATACTTTTACTTAGTAAAATGTAATTTCTATTTACAACATACAACATAGCTGTAATTATAATCATAATGTTTTGTTATTTTTGTGGAGAATTAAACAGCATTTTACATGAGTATTTTAAGTAAAGAGTTATTTCTACCCTACTCATTTGTCAGATCTTTTCTTTTTTCAGAACAAGTTCTTTTTATTTCTGATCTCCACCTTATTCTTCTTTTCAAAAAATTCTCATTTTATTGTTACCATGGAAATTGCTCTCTTCCTATCAATTTATTTAGTCATTTGAAGCTATTTATTTTATGTAATATATTCTGGACATATTCATTTCTTCATAGAGACCCCATCCTCATTAACTGCAATGCTGAATGTATATTTTGTTGTTTTCATTTAATGCAATTTGCTCACAGTAAAAGCTTACCTTAAAATCTTGATTTCAGATGAATGTCATCCATTCCATATAATGTCCTTTAGATGTCACTGTACACCAGGTATTAGACAACTGTAAATGTCATTTACTCAACAAATGGCTTTTTTTCACAAAACTGTATTACATTAAGGCTCATCAGATTATGGCTCTCTGTAGTTCCACATCTGACACTATAAAAAATTTACAATGACATTAAGAAACAAATGACATACTGAGATCCTCACTGTCTAATAATGTATATATGTATTGCCTTTTATCTTAATGTACCAAAACCCAAATTAGGAAGGAGGAAAAATACAGTAAGTTAATAAAAACTATATTAAAGAAGAAATATTTAATATTTAACTTCAAGTGACATGTTCTTTTACATAAACCTTGATTAGATTATTCTACATTAGACTCTAAAGTGAAAGGAGTTGTCACATGATTTTGTGGCAAATGTTGATTATCCTATGGTTTTCATTCACATAACAGATTCAAGAAAATATTTTTATGCACTTGATGAAAAGCATATTGAAGATCTCATTTAGATGCTTCTTGCCAGAACTGAGAAACTTAGTCTTTTAGATATAAATGACATGACCAAAACCACAAAGGATAATATATAGGCAGAACTAAGATTTCCTTATCATTAGAGCTTTTATATTTCTCTCAGAAATGAAGAATTAGGCTGATTAGCCTAATTTAAAAGCTAGAGAAGCTGAAAAAATGTTAACAGGAAACATTCCAACAGTTATATTGACAAAACCATAGTATGACCACCTATTGAGCACATTATACAACAGTTTATGGATCATCTTGCATAATGTTCATAAGTATATTGGGGCTGTTTTTTCTATTTTAAAAATGGTGTTGTTTTGTGACAGTTTTAAAGGTTTTCCTCATGTTAATGAGAAAAATTGGGACTAACCAGGAATATAAGTAATAATAATAACATTTATTGAACACCTATTCTAGGCTAAGCAAAAAAATCACAAATGACATTCATTGCTTACTGTATGAAAGGCATTGTGGTAGATTCTTTGCATTATCACATATACCTGTTTTCTTTAAGACAGCTTTGAAAATAATACTATTGTTGATTGTTCACCTAAGAAGAAAAAAGAAAGTCAATTGAACAAGAGAATTATACAAAATTACCCACCAATTAACCATTGCAGCTAGCATGTGAGTCCACAAATCTGGACTCTTGAATACCTCACAGATAATACTAGGCTTGGGAGAGGTGCCGGGAAAGACAGGAATATATATATATTAGAAATATATATATATATATATTCCTGTCATATATATATATATATATATATATATATATATTAGAAATCTATCAGTATATAACTAATAATACTTACATGTATTCAGATATATATGCAGTATAAGATTTAAGATATGCATGAAAAGATACAAGTTATGGAAAATGCAGTGAATAAAAACTTGGTAAATAATTTTGGATCTAAGTGTTGACTGTAGGAAAAGAAGTAAAAAACTTATTGGCTAAGTATTTAATCTTTATTGGTCCTACAAATGAGACACTTGTGCAAAACAAAATGAAGGCAGAAAAGAAAAGAATCACTTATCCCCAAATAACAAACCAATAATAGGCTTTCATTCTACAATGAAGGATAACAATAAAACTGGGAGGAGATAAAGGAGAGAAGGAGCAACTGTCTAAGAGGACAGTGTTCATTCTCATGTAAGGAAGGTGATGATTCTGGAGCCTTTGGATAAAAGCCAAACAGGTCAAAAGGATGAAAGTTAACAATAAAGTAGTGAGATGCCTATTTTAAATCATACATCTCAGTAAACTGCATTAAGTGAGCTATATAAAAAAATCACCAAAGACAAAATAGTTAATACCACTCACTTAAAGCTACGTCTTAAAAAATTGTTTTTTATACAATAGCATTACCTTGAGAGAAACTAGTCAATGTGCTTGAGCCTTTATTTCCTTATCAGCAAAGTGAAGCTGAGGGGTAGGATTAACCCTATAGTGTCTTGTCCAAAATCCAGAACGATGAATTATAAAGCTTTTTTTTTGGTCATTGTTTAACGTAAGAAGCTTGCAGTGGTTTATTTATTTAACCAACATATTTTCATTGGTTCAAATCCCCAAAGTAACTAGTTCTTACTCCCTCTGAAGTATGGATTTGCTGGATTTGCAAAAGTTTTAAGGATGTATCATGGCTTGGGCTATGTCATCATGAACTACCACAGCACTAAAACAGAGCAGTAGATTAAAGATGATTTCAAAGCACGGGAAAAGTTCAAGACAACCTTGCATTGAAACACTAATCTACAGCTGAGAATACATTAAAAGAAAACCCAGAAACTCTGGGCACATTTCTATCTCTACCACCGTTTAGTGTAGAGTCCATTAGTTATCTGTGCCTCTTCTTCCTTCTCTCCAAAATGTTCCTATTATCTCATGGAATTGCCTCCTGATCTAGTTAGGAGAGGCCTTAGAATAATGCTGTATATTCTCCTTGTCCTTGTTTTAAATAAACATCATCAATGTTTTTGCTTGTAAATTCATCCTGGAATAACTTGGCTGAGTAAAAGGTCAATATTTTTTAAAGACACCTTTGACTGTGCCTGTTTTATGTTGAGTCATAGTCTTTAACAGATGAGACTTTAAAAATTTTCACAATCCAATGAAGCATATTTAAGAGAAGGATGCTATAGTTAGTTGGATCTGTTCTGTAGTTTAAATAGCTTTATTTTATTTTGTTCTGCTATTATGTACGTATTTTATTCTAGTTCAATTGTCAAAATACACAGGTGCAGAATGACACAAAATTCATCCAAATATTGTTTTTAAATGAATTTCCCCACAAGTCTATGCATTGTGAAATTTTTTCTCTCTTTGTATTACTGTAAAATGATTCTGTATATCTGTGGTTTTCATCTTCTTTTTCCCTTTCTCTTTGCCATTTTTTTCCATTTGAGTCAACAATAACTGGCATAATCTGGGTCACTCATTAAAGGACAAATCAGGTGGTTACTTCTGTTTAATTTCTGGAGTTATTCCAAAAAAAACCCACCCCTCTACCCCCACCCAAGTAAATTTCTTTCCCTTCTTCTGATAAAATTCCAGGATTAGAAATCCATTTCTCTGTGTAAATCAATAACCTCTCCAGGCAATCTCTTTCAAAATGAAGATACTCGAGGGAGTGTTCATCATTAAGCTCTTAACACCTCTGTGTGAAGGATTTTCATCAGCTTTTCCTACTATGAAAGGACAGCTTGACCCTACAAGCCAGGTATGGCTTGTGTGGAGCTGTACAGACACCTGGGCTGGAAAAAAAGAGGATTGTCTTCTGAGAGAAAGGAAGGGGTGACAGATTTGCATATGTTCCCAACATTTTTAGAGTTGGCTCCACAAGGTATACAAGCATACTTTTTGTAATTGAAGTACCCCTGAGCTGCAGAAGTGCAGAAGAAATAGCAAGTCAGTCGTTTATCCCCCATTGCCCCAAGAATTCTCTCAGGACAAATTAATGAGGCACCAAGAGTTGGTTGTGACATAGGTATCAAGGATAGTAATGAAGACAGAAACAGTGAGTAGTAGATGGGGCATATATATTGGAGCCATGTTGACATCTGTGCAGGAAGCAGAGGATTCCAGGCTCCTGGAGTCAAATCTCACCTCTGATGCAGAGAAGAAAGTTTTGGCACATATGTGTGGACATAGTTTTTTAAAGCTAACAGAGGAGAAGGTGCTACACTAAAGAACAGAAGTTATTCAGAATGCTAACTGCCTACACACTGAAAGGGGCCCTTGAAGAAATGGCAACAACTGTCTATTTCTATCTCTAAGATTGTGTTCCTTTCTTGAACTCTACAAAATTTGCCTCATTCTCAAGTTTTCACAAAAACACAGTAAAAATTATAACCATTGTTTCTAGGTGACAATTGTTCTATTTGTTTGTCTGCTTGCTTCTGCTTCAAGGAACCAGAAGTGTTTACTTGGGCATAAGTTAGCAGGGCAAGAGGCTCTCTGCCTTCCCCTTTGCCCTCTATTACCCATGCAAATCAGCATGCTCTCAATTTCCTAAGACCTGAAGCCATGTTAAGGCAACCAGAGGCTTGACAGACTGCATGTGTGCCCTCTTTCTATGGTGTTCTTAACTGTTTTACCTGAGACTTTTATAGAGGCAACTGAATCAGCTGCAGATAGATGTGTGTGTTCTCTAAGTTAATGTGGCACAGATAAAACTGGTCACCACTGGAATGCACCAATGCACATTTCATTTCAGTTTAGTAAAAAATTTCTAAAAAAATATACATTAAAATATCTTTTACATTCTTTATTTGAAATTAAAATATTTTCTGCCATTATTTAGGGTGCCACAATTTAAATTCTATAAGCTAAAATCTGACCTCAAAAGTGAGGTTTGCTATCAGTATTTAGGCACAAACTCTGCAGAATCATTGCCTAGGGTTTATCTAGGAATGGTAGGAGTTTATTTTCAGATGTGTAATCTATTTCTGATTATTCTTAAGAGGGTTTTCTGTGAAAATAACCTTCTAGTTTAAGATTGCAGAACCACCTGTGAGTGCAGCTTTTTCTTCCGCTTGGGTATTGCAGAATTCTTCCTACTATGGGCATAATCTTCTTCCAGTTACCTTAAGGGAGTTATGTCCAAGAGGTGGGGCCTTCAAATAAAGAAAACACCCTACTAAAACAGGCACAGTTAGAGCATGACTAACGTGTCTTGTTGAAAAAAAATCACAAAATTGGAAAGATCTTTTTACTGCATCCTATGTATGATTATATTTTAATACTATGTCGCAATATCTCTCTTCCCTATATCTAATCAACTTTGAATGTCTCCAACTACTATCAGAATTTTTTAGATGCTATTTAAGTATAAATAATACAATAGTTCCAAGTCAACCTCAAATAGTCTTACGTCTAACCTTGAGATAGCTAAAATACTCAAAGTTAAAGTGAATCCCTTTTTCCAGCTAGAGAATCACTTACCAGAGATATTTTTAGGTCATCTTGCTCTTCTCTGGGGTGGGTTTTGAAAGGACTAAAAAGTAATAAATAAGAGTTCAACTACTCACTAAATCTAAAACAAGGAAAATATTTTAACTGATTCTCTGGAAGTTCATACTAAAAAAAGATACTCATATGAAGAAAAACAAAATAGCTCGTCTGTCACCGGACAGCTTTGCCAGTGACTTATGGGTTGTGTTTCACAACACTCTGAAGTTGCCAGAGCAGGAAAGGTACAGTATTACTTTCATTTTATAGTTGGAAATAAAGCTGGAGTTCAGGAAAATGGCATTTCTAGATTAAGGGCATACAGCTTGTAATTGCCATTTTGGACTTGAATGTTAGTGTAGGTCTCCACAATTTCTGGAGAGTATTGAAATACTGTTTTATTTATAGAACATGAATATTCCTCTGAAGAAAGAGGTCTCACATTGAGCAGTCACCGTAGGTAGGCACTACCCTGTGATTATTACAAAAAAGATATGGTTTTATCCCCTGACTGAGAGCTGCAGTACACGTTTCATTTCACATAATGTAGAAAAGAGAGGACCCAGGAATTACTGTCTTCCTGAGTAGTGGCACAGGGCCTGCTGTGACCTTTCAGTGAACTTGAAGCTGTGCAGCAGGTTGGGGAGCCCCAGAGTGGTCAGGTGACCACGTTGCCATCTGCAGTTCTAGACTGGTCATCTGGCCAGTGCTGACCTTTCCGAACATGATCCAGTGAAATCCAAACCCTGAGAGCGGCTGGCAGGCAAAATCTGCTCCTCAATGTCAGTTTCACTGCTGAGTCGCTTAATTGTCCACTACAAGTTGTAAAGGGCCCATTAGGCTCAGGTCATGAACCTTCTATTTAGCATTAATGGATAATCAAATCCTATTTGATTGGAAATGCTTTTGCCTCGATTGTATTTCCTTCATAATTATAAATGCCTTACCCTTGAGTTACATAAACTTTAACAGAATGGCTTCCCTTTAAAAGAATGGCTTTAAGAGACTAAAAACTACTGTTGGAGATGTTCCATCTAAAGAGAATATAATTTTATTAAAATCATTTTCCCAAACCACACAGTAAATATACACATTGCAATGATAGTCCAGTATATATAGTGAACTTTAACATTTTATTCTCTGGCTATATTTTAAAAGTCAAATCTGAAGTTAATGTTGTTGTTTCTTTTTTTACAGAAAATTGATCTCCTTCCAGTTCAGCCACACCAAAAATTTGCCACGTCTTCATTGGTCATTTATTCATTCACCAAAAATTCACTGACCGCCTGCCAGATACTACCCTGTGCTGAGTACCAGGACAGCAAAGGCCAGTAAGAACCTGCTCACAACAAGCTTGCAATTTTGCTGTGGTAAATGACATATAAAGAACCAAATATAAGATAATCCAGAAAGGAAAGTCTGTTTTCATACAGGACATCACAGAGTAGGTGCTAAAGACATGTGGGACTGACACCTTCAAGATTAAAGAGCTAAGGAAAGTTTAGACATGTTGAATTGAAGCTGCTAATGAAAACCCAGGCAATGACTAAAAGGTAATGGCTATTTCTCTGGGGTAAGGTTAAGGTAGTTCATATTGGAATGAGCTTCGTGTAGGCAATAATTGAAGTCGTGAAAATTTGTGACAGAAACAAAGAAGAGCAAGGAGAGACCACAGAGGGAAGTCTTCATTTAAGGTATAGGAGAAAATTTAAAATAGTCAAATAAAGAGAAAACTGTAGCAACCTATTATCATTAGCACTAATCTAAGGTAGGAAAGAGTTTGCCGTACAGTGAAATGCAGTGAGGTGATCGTGGTACTTCAATACTTAACAGTAATAACCAAATGTGATGTAAATTGAAAAGCCTATTGGTCCTGATTGGAAGTGAAATAGCCTACCTTCACAGTTATGATTAATACTAATTTCCTTTGGATCCAGAAGCAATTTTATTCGGTCCACACCTCAGTTACCCTACATCTAAAATAAAGATAAAATGTGGAAGTCGTCTCCCTTTTCGTGCACTTAGTGTGAGCTAACTGAAGTTTCTTGAATAAAACTACTGTGTAAATTTAAGATGTATCATTGTTCTAAGTGGCTCATGCCTATTTATAAAACCAAGACTACTAGAAGTGAAAATGGTCGTCTAAATAGCCAGCAATTATTTAATTGCAGGACAGTCCATAAGTCATAAATCTTCACATAATGTATTCTTTAAAAATGTGTACCACGTAACTCTAAGGTAATTCTCCAAAGAGGTGATTAGTCTGTTTTGTCACAGAATATTATGTTATTAATAATACACAGATGAAAGAAAATTGTTCAGTTAATGTGGTTAGCTAGAGACACAAATTGAGAGTCAAGATTCATTGGTTCTATTTTGAGCCTCTACCAGTGACTCTGAGCTTTCTGAAGTCACATATTCTTCAAAATAATATTGATCCCTCACTAGAGTACAGGATTTTAAAACCAGATAATTTCAGAGTTCTTTGAAACCTTCTGAAGCAGCAGCATTAATTTTTTCCAAAGAAAATTAATATGGATTTTCAAAAGTGTACATTAGAGGGCCGGGCATTTTAGTTCAGTCGCGCCACGCCTGCCTTGCAAGCACAAGGTCCTGAGTTCAATCCCGGTACCAAAAAGAAAAAAAGTGTACATTAAGCCTATTCCATTATGTACCCATATTGCACAGAAGGGCTTTGAACTGTTTTACATTTACATAAAGCATTTTTAAATGAATTTATTTTTTTTAAATAAATGAGCCGCAAATTAAAATCTCAAGAATATGATTATATTTACAAAAGTCCTAGGAATTAAAGTACATATTTAAACAATATTTCTAGTAAAAAAGTAATAAAAAGTATAGAGCAAGTATATTTTGCAATACATGCATGCCTTAAATGTAAATTTTTATAAAATATTCAAACTAATGTTATTTTAATTTTGAAACAAATTGCAGAATCAATGTCCGTATCTTTAAAGTTAATCAGGAAATAGAGTATGTAGTACTTGAGTGACAGACAGATTCCCTATGAAGGCTGCCAATTAGGGTCTTGTATGGGCGGGTTAAGGCTCCAGGAGTTTTCATTTTACTTCTGTTTCTCTGTTGGAGTTCCTTTCAAGCTGTCAGAGCTTGGGAAGAACCTGGGCTTTGGTATTTTTTTTAATACCTTTCATTTTCTTACATGAAGTCAAGTTTTGAAAATTTAAACATGTTAAAACTCCATGGGACATGACATGATTCAGTTAATGATTTGACTGTGTAATGATCCACAACTTAATACCAACAAGAGATTAAGATAGAAAAGATGGTTATTACCGGGAAAAAATTATAGTGTGAGGTAATGGATAGCCAAAGAATATCATTTCTCTCTTAAGATTAGTTGCACTAGGGTTCCTTAAAAATTGCTTGAAAGGAAATGAAGGATAATTCATACTATGATTTATAATAAGGGATGTTACCACAAGAAATAATATATCAAAAAATTGAAAATTCTCCTTATATATAATTATACATGATCTTATTTCTATTTATATATGACATATATGTGTGTTTATTCTTAAGATCTTTTAAGCAATTAGTAACTCTCCTGAATTTCATATTGTTACTAATTTAATTTTTTCTGTATATGTTATGCACAATTAAGTTAGGAGTTTTAGTTTCAGATATAATCTGTTTTATTATCAGATATATAGCTACTGGAAAAATAGTATCTCTACCACAAGCTGCATTCAGAGCAGGGTCTAGCCACCCTTACTACCCTCTTTGTCCTATCATCTGCCCAACCCAGGCAGTTCTCTTAGTGAGAACTTTCCTCAGAAGAAGAAATGGAAAAAAGCTGACAATGTAGCTCAGTGTGTCAGTATGAAGGCCTTGAGTTCAATTCTTGGTACAGTACCAAAAAAAAAAAAAAAACTGACTTAATTCCCTTAGTTATTGCCACTTAACTTTGTTTCTTACCTCCTTAAAACTTTCAAGTTCTCATTAAATCACACAATTTATTAAAAAGCATACTTCATTATGAGGTGCTTTATGTCTATTTTATTAGTGTTCTTTAGAAAGAATTTAAGTTATCCCAAAGTGGATTTGGTCTTTGGTGTTTATTTTTATTCTTTCTCCAGTATCTCATATAAGACCATGATCACACTTAATGTTCAATAAATCACCAACCTCAATAAATTCTGCTAATGTGTCATATAAATGATGCTTATTATAGGACATAAAATTTAGATATCTTTTATCTTCATTCAAATTAATTGAGTCATATCATTTTACAATGATACGAGTCCTGATGTTAAGTCATATATTCAAAAATAGTGGCTTCTGGATGTGTTCCAGGTTACAATAAATTCCCAACTTTCTTTTGAAGACCAGTACAAATCTATAGACATAATTGATAGAGCATTAGTGCACCTCAAACTTCATACCACTATTTTGGAACTTCAGATAGAGTAATTTGTTTTCATTTTCATTCTTTTTTCTTCAGGAGACCTTGAGATATCCCTACATCACATGGAGATATTATTCCAACACTTGTCTTGAGGAAAAGTAACTAGCAAATTACAAAAAATCACATCCGATTTGTTAGCTAAATAATTTCACTGTTGTCAAAGGTCTTTTCTAGCATAAGATACAGTGTTTATTTTATAAGTTTCTGGATTTCAATTTCAATTTCTTCCTTTCACCATCTTATCTGGATACTTTCTATTACCCTAATTTATGTCCAAGCTCAGGAAAATGCCTCATAAATGATTATTTTCCTATTTTTTTTATTTTTGTCTTTTGAAAATCTAGTTTTTACTTTAGAGAGAAGAGAAATGTACACAGTATTTGCCTCTAATCAAGGTAATGTTAAGCAAGTAGTAGGCACTTAATAATGAATAAATAGTGGGTTTGCAGCATTTAAACTTATATGAAAAGCCAATTGTATAACATAAACTCATTAGTTCATTAACAAAAATTATTATTGGAAACATTATTTATCTCCACCTATTGAAGCTAAAGCTTGTAATAGGTATTACAGTGTGAAGATGATTTGATCTATAATAATATTTGTCAAATGAATGGAGCATACAAAAATGATTAAGAGTAGCACCTGGGAAGAGTATGTTCACAGATGTTTGGAGAATACAGCTCAAAATGCTTTGTGCCAGAGACAAAGTTTCAATAAATAATATAAGAATTTGAAAGGACATGACAATTGAAAAGATGGAATGATCATTCTGTACAGTGTAATTTGTAGATTAACCCAGCTGGTTAATTGCATTAGACTGAAAAGTGTGGTAGAAAGGAAAAAGAGAAGTTTAATTTAAAGGATATACATAAGATTGAATCTAACACAGAGGAAAAAAAAACCTTGCAGCCCACAAATGTGTTTCATTTAATTCACATTCAATTGGTTCCAACTGCAAAAAATTGAAAATTTCATTTAAGAATCCTACTTTCATCTTTGTTTTTACAAAGCACAGGGCAACCCTTAGAAACTTCCCCTCCTGGCAGCAACCACTACAGTTAATTAAAGGCTACCCATTTTGCATGGAGCATGCTGTCTAGAATTCTCCTTAATTTGTCTTTGGTCAGTTTTTTCATGTAATTTATGTTTGTGAACCCTGTGAACACTGGACACTCTGGTTTGAAAGACTGTATATGATACCAAATATCTTTCTAAGTCTATGTGGTTTCTGGATTAGGATAGTAATAAGTAATACCCAAGCCAGACTGGCCATCATTATCACCAGGGAAGCTTGTTAAATGTGGATTTCAGTTATCTCCCTTCAATTGGTTTAAGAGGAATCAGGGGCGACATATATTTAACAAATGTCCAAATGATTCTAATGAATCTGGTCTCTAACATGCTTTGGAAAGCTCTGAATGGGAATAGAGCAGCAGATGCATTTAGTCAATTCTTGAGTGTGAGGAACTGATCCTAAGCTGATTCTAATTTATTCACAATTGTGACTGTAATAGCTTTGGCTCCTTGCCAGTGGTCCTGGGAATCTTGAGTTATCCCATTGGGTGCTTGAGTAATGGATGTTATACGAATACTGAATATGAATTTAAAGAAACCTTATTATCATTTTTTAAAATACTTATTCTCTATGCACCAAAAGCCAAATATCAGAGGAGAGTTATGTCATTGTAATTAACCATCAATGTCTATTAAGTCCCTCTTTAAAAATTTTCAAAATGGAAGATATTTAGCCTAAATATTTCATATCAAAAAATTGAGGCCCAAGGAATTATATGACTGACTTAAGGCTACAAAATTCAGTACTGGTTGGATTGGTCAGGAACTCTAATCATCTGGACTTTTGATTTTCTTCTGTCCCAATGATTCACATCAAGTACAAAGGATAGATTATGGTTGGTGTTTTAGGCTTGGTTGGGTTCTGGGTTAAAGTGGTAAGATTACAGGTGATAAAAGTGTGTTCTGTCACCTCCTACCTTTTTTAGGCATAAGAAGAATTTATGTCAATAATGTAACCTACTTTTATTAACTGAATTTAAAATGCGTATATAAGAGAAAAAACTATGATGTAATGTTAATATCCTCATCATGGGATGAGGCAAAAATCTAAAAGTGTTAGGACTGATTTACAAGAACAAATCCAAGTGACTCTACTAAAATAGAAACATTTTCAGAGATTAAAACTGGTGGGTTAATGTAATATTTCCTGTGAGTGACTTGATGTCACTAATGCAAACATTCTGTTTCACTTCATAGATTATTGAAGATTTTAGCTTCAATCAGTATTGACAATTTTGTGTTCATGGTCATTGTGTATATTTTGATAATTATTTTTATATTTATTTAAAGTATATTCCATTATTTTTTCTTGTACCTGGAACTGAACTCAGGACCTTGTGCTTGCCAGCAGGAGAAACATGACTGAGCTGACTCCCTAGCCCTTCATTATTTATTCTATAACTGTTAATGCATAGAAAGGATGAAATTGAGACAGAAAAAAAAATCTTCATTATGAAATATGGACTTGGAAAAAAAATCACATGAGAAAGATAATTATTTATGAAAGTCTCTCAAAATTCAGCAGTTTTAAGAATTATGTCTAGAAATGGAGCTGTAATACAAAAATTCATTCTATAACAATTAATTCAGCTAAATTCAAATCAAATGTTTTACAATCAGTAATTATAATTTGCTGGATATTAAATGGGTGCTGGAAGGAAAAATATGAGTAGATCATGAAAGTTCTTGTCAAGAAATTTAAAATCCACTGGAGATACAAAAGCTAATTAAAGGTAAAATTGAAAGCCTATAGAAATGGAAAAGGAGAGCGTGTCATTCTAGCTGGAAATTGAAAAATTAGAGGCTCTTTTTGCTTTTCTAGAGGATGAGAGAGGGAGAAAACCAAACCATTTGGACAACAAATGGTGCTCCCGCAGCCACGTGACTGGAGGACAAGGCTCACGGACAGTAGCAACAAGACTTGAATCTAGACGTTCATTTTAATTGGTGAAGGCTTTGAATGGATACACTTTCCTTTCAGTTTTAATAATATTTCTAAATTTAACATTAAGAAATTAATATTATTTGGAAATGGCATCGTGTGATCTAATTATTCGGTGGCTGTCACTGTCCACACAACTGTAGATGCATGGGTTGGGATGTCTGCAGTGAGAAAGAGGCACATGTGGGAGAAGAAAAGAATCATAATAGGGAAAATGTGGATCCCAGTGTGAGTTATAATGGCTATGGGACCATCCTACAAACTTCGACCTTCTTAAAAATTTTGCCCTTACACTTTGGGGGAAAGCCCTGTAGGAAGGCCACTGAATTTGAATAGTGGGGATGGAGTTGTTTTTTCTTTAACTTAAAAATTCTGACTATTTAAAGAGCCTTAAGTAATCTTTAGATTTATATGATTATTAAAAGTATTATTTAAAGGTCTGTCATTTTAGAATACCTAAACTATCCTACAGGGATAGAGATAAACTGTAATTCTCATAACATAATGACTCCAAATGCTATACATCAGTCCAAACCTGCATTCAAATGTAAACAAGAAAGTTGATTGACATGAAATGTTAGGACAATACTGGAATACCTTTTACCTCAAAACGTATCTCCAGCTGTCTTGCCACAATGTTTGAAATATCCACTCCCAATCCACTAAGGATTTAGTCCCCTTAATTAAGGTATTACATTTCTAGGACAGCATTCATCCATGCGACAAACATTGATTGCCTAACATGTGTCAGGGTTCTGCAGGTTCTTGGGGATATAAAAATGAATGAAACGAGACCCTTGTTTTCAAGGGCCTCAGAGCATTACAATGGAGATGAGCATGTAAGTAAATAATTTCCACACAAGTTGAAGTATACCTGTGTTGCTTTTGGAACACAAAGGAAGAATTTACTCTTTGGAGGAAGGAAAAGTTGGGAAAGGAAGCCCAGGAAAAATGATTCTCAGAGGCTCTCAAAAAATGAGAAAATCTTAAAGGCAAAGTTTAGCCTGGTAAGCTATTACTCCATAGAATAAGGGCACCATAGGAAACTATTAAAGCAGCCTTTTTACTTTTTGCTGCAATTGAAAAAGAAGCATGGCTAGCCAGTCTATATTTTTCTCTGAAATAGTTCTATTTTTTTACTTACTACCCGCTTTAACTCTCAAAAAAGCACTAGTTTTAACAATAATTCTGCTTATATGATAAAACAAACCCATAGTAAAGACAACTATAAGCCAGTTGTTATCAAAGCTGGTAAAACATTCAGAAACACAGAATAAAATATACTTATATTGGCAGGATAAGCAAAGGGTTCTTGTTAAAGCCAAGAGAAATGGAAGGAAATCGAGGTACTGTGAAGTATTGCTCATCTCAGACATGAAAAAATGTAGGTATATTTATCTTGTGGCATATGTGGGAAACAGGAGATTTGCTGGGAAATATTGGAAAAATGTGAATGGTCTTTTATGACTTATTAAGGGCTATAAAATAATGGATAATATTTATTCAGTGACTACTGTGCTCTAGGGGCTGCACCAAGTATGTGGTAAGAAATAAGTTCCTTAATCCTTAAAACAACCATGCAAAGCATGTGGTAGTCATTAAAGATGTTCTTTGGCTATTGTATTTTATCCAAATTCTGAGCACTTAGTGGGATTTTCCTTTTTGACCTCTTAGTGTTGAGTAGGGTCCTATGACTACTTATGGCCAAGAATTTATGAGTAGAAGTGTAGTTGTTACCTGCGGTCTAAAGATTTAATCCCTTGTGTGAAACACCAGAGTTCTTTCTTTCTTCCATTTGAACAGCCAGAAATCTTTCATATGGTGGTTACTTTATCATCTTGGATTCTGTAGTGAAGAAGGAATCAGCATGGACAGGGTCATAGCTGACACTGGATAGTTATAAGCAAGAAATACCTTTACGATTTTAAGCCTTTGTGATTTGGGGGATGGGAAGTGTTAAGAGAAGCATAATCTATTTGGATTAGCAAAAGTATTATTTTTATATCCACCATTCAGTTGAAGAAACTGATGCTCAAAGCTTCAAGTAACTTAACTAGTGTTACAGAGTTAGTGAGAAAATATGCCAAGGTTAGCACCCAAGAAGTCTGAAGATATATAAACATACAGAACTTTACACTATTGAATATTAATTTTTTGCATCAAAAACACCTCAGCTATTATCCTGTTTTTTGAAAATGACACATACTTCTTAACTAGATCTTTCTTCTTTTTGTTTCTATTCTTAAATTAAGTTACTACATGCCCTTAGTCCAGCATAGATACAGACAAAAATATATACAAGAGCAAGTAAAAGAGGAGAAAACAAACTTTAGGATATCTATCTTTTTTTACTCACAAGTGCAAGTTAGACCTTTAATGGATAAGCAAAAGGAAGTAGTTTCACACTATGAGGTTATGTGGTAGCTAAAACAATGAACAAATAGGATGCCTAAAAATAAAGATGGCACTAACAACATAGTAGATAAAAAGAGGAAACAGAAAGTTATATAACTACATTGTGTATGTTGAAATATGTACCCATAAAGCAGTACTCATTTCACCAGAATGCAATATAGTATAAATCTACCCTTTCAAGTGGTTGCCTATTGAGGGACTGCTTAAGTGAGGTTGAGGAAAAAGGAAATCAGCAAATAACGAACTCACCAATCCAGGGGACATACATATACCAAGGATGATCATGTTTTGTGAACTGATATTATGAACAGCTTAACTTTAGTAAAAAAAAAAAAAAAAAAGGAAAACCTCAAAAGTACTAGAGCAATAGCCCTCCTCATCATCACCTTTGTTTTCAAATGTAACCATTTTGGAAGAATTTCAAAAGATCTTACTATTTGAAAACTGCAGAATTTCTATACAGAACAAGAAAGACCAGTAACCAGAGTGAGAAGTGAAAAATCTTGGCAAATGAAAGTTACTGACCCAACTGCTCAAACTGGCTCAGACTCTAGTTGTCTATTGCCATATCAGACCCTCTGTAAAACATAAAGATCTCCAGAGAAATTCTTAATTTTCCCATGTACAGATACATTCCTTCGTTCTGCTTTAATGAGCAGTTTAGGTACTTTTCTTTTTTTAGATGTTAATTATTTGTAGATTACATAGAGGCTTTGTAGAAGTCTGGCAAACCTAAATACTAGGGAATAAAGTTAAATGCATCTCAGTGGCATTAGGGAACGTTTGGTCCAAGATGACATGAAACTGTGATGAGAGTTGCATCCCAAGCTATTGTCCAGGAGGACCTGGAGATTTGGGAGACTGTTACCTGCTTTTACTTATTCATATGTAGAGTTACAGAATACAGATGCCAATGCTGACTGTGAATTAAAGAGTAGAGAGGGTAAGAGCTTAGGCTTAACCTACAGGGGACCCGAGGAATAAAGAGGCCCAGAGTCCAGTGTGAAGAGAGAAGAAAGGGGAGGAAGAAAAAAACTAGAGAGCGATCAGGCCTAATGAACCTTTTCCTATAGTCAATAGGAATGGCGAAGTGGTGTCCCAGAGAGCAGGACCGTGTCCAAACAAAGCAGAGAAAATGTGGATCAGCCACAATGTCACCAAATTTTTCAAGAGTTCTAAAACCAGAAAAATCACAATATGCAGCAAGAAACACTCATGCAGACATACAACATTGCTGTTACCAAGATAAACATGGCAAGAAATATACTATGCACATGTGCATGCACACAAACTTAGTTTTGAGGCTTACTAACTGGACACAGATTTTTATTAAATTTCATGGTGATATTCTATCCTTATGTGAAAAAGAAACTTTTCCATGACTGAAAAAGCTGAAGTAGAGAAATGTTTTATGCTATTATAAAGAAGTTAATAATGAAACCAGAAGCTCAATGATACTCTTCTTTCCTGGAAAATGCTGAGGAATCAAGTTACAGAAAATGCTGGGCTTTGAAGTCACCTCAAGAGAGCAGAAACTGAAGGGAACCTGGGATATGAAAGCAAAAATACCCTCTGTATTTCCTGTAAGAGCGAAGTAAATGTATACATTCATGAGCCAGCCAAACAACCTTACTTCCTGTGACAATTTTGATTATTGAGCCTTGCCAACATGCTACAAGCAGTTTTAATTAAAGGAAATGTATCTTCTTGTCATATTTGATTTGTAAGCAAATGCTATTATTTTTCTTTCTGAATATAATATTATGACTGGATAAATTATCTTGCAATTACATTTGCAGAGTAAAAAATAATTAAACATCTAACTACCCAAAATCTTACTCTATAAAGCATGACTCGTGAGAATAAAATGCCCTTTTGTCTCCCTTTTTTTGAACCATCTTTTTTTTCCAAAATTGTTTCTCTAAATCTTCATGGCTATATTGTGCAGCCCAGGAATAACACATTTTCTTATATAAACTAAAATTAAAGTGGTCCCTCTTAGAAACCTCCTAATACCAAAGAAGCAGGATCCAAATGCATACAATGTTGTATCACTAATGCCACATGTACTTCTATAAAAAGGTATAAACAGTAATGTAAAGGCAAAAGTATTTTGGTTTATTACAGGAAATATGTTTTTAGCAATTTAGTAGCCCTTAGAACACCGTATTTAACCTTCTATACTGAGGCATTTCCCCTAAATTCCTACTGGATTTTTCCTTGTTTACTCATTTTTATGAAGTGAGTTCTATAGAGCCACCTGTGCTTCTCAATTGGTATAATAATGTTTAGTGTTTTACTTCTATGTGCTGGGACTCTGCTCACCTAATTGATATTTCTGCTACAGCGATAGTAGTATGTTGCACAGAGTAAGGGGTCAGTATTAGTTCAATAAGTGAGGAAATAAATTAAATGCACTACTTTGAGGACAACTTATCTTTACTAGCAAAAAATGGTTGAACCAATGATCTATCATATTAACTAGATTATTAAGGTTCTCCAAGAAGATGCTATTGATAAAATATAGTTGTAATTTTGGGGAAAGAGAGCAGTATGGAATAGTGTAAGAAGCACAGACCATAGAGTCATAAACAGTAGGTTTGAATCCAACCTCTCAGGCAGCTTACCAAACTCTCTGAGTTTCAGGTTCTTCTCTTTATGAAATAGTGGTAAAATATTTATCTTGCCAGGTTTTAATGAGAATTAGAAATAATATATGTAACGTGCTTGGACCTCGGACATAAAAGCTACCAACTTAATGGTAGCTACTAATTTCATTATTTTATTAACAAATTTTCAGCACTAATTAATTTATCTGCCTTCTGTTCTTTAATTTAATTATTTCAGGTTCTATTTAGATGTAAAAATGGCAACCACTACAAAATAGTGTTCATTTCCCTAAGATATAGGGATTCTTACAGCCTCAAACGTAAAAACGCCCTTAGCATGGATACCAACTGCTATTCTTGACTATCTCTGCACTTTCATTGTATGAATGTCATCTTTATAACTATTAATTACTCTGAATTACAGCAAATGGAATAATTATTTGAAAAAGGCATAAATGAGTACTTGGATCTTGATTTAGAGGCACTAAGCATTTCTCTTGCTACATGTAACTATAGATGGAAAGACTATTTTCAAAATTCAGAAAAAAGAATAGTACTAAAACCTAGAAATTGATTTTAGAAAGCCATCGGAACCCAGGGATGTGGGTAGAAAAAGGTATTACCTGCATTGTAGGTTATGATGTTCTGACACCTACAAGCATCTGACTTAGCAGACTTTTTGAAAAGTGGTGCTTAAAAGTGTGGGTATGGAACATAAGTAGATAATGCAAATATGTTACCGACCCCTACCACTCGTTGCAATTATGCAAATTTTAAAACCTTCATCTTTTATAATTAGATATAGTGGGCTTATGTCGTTAAGTTCTGCACTAGCTAGCTCAGGTTCTGTAATCTGCTGAGCAGTTTTCCCTCTAAAAATAATGCACCTCAAATGGACAAAAATATTCAATCTGCAAAACAGCAACAGAATGTTTATGATGAAAAGGAAAGACATGACTTTCTGAAAAATTGTGAGTGTAAAACTTCTTGCTTCTCACTTAAGAAAAGTGATTTTATGAAAATCTGAGATTCTTTGACAATAATTAATCATATTGTTGAAATGGTCATAGAAGTATGAAATTTTAATTAATATACTCAAACTCCTTAGAATTAAAAAAATTTAATCTTGAGTGCTAGAAGAAGCTGCCTATAGTAAAATTACATAGAAACTCAAATGATCATTGTAAGATATATAATTTGCTCATATTTAATTTATATGGAATGTTTGAATCTAATTTTCCATAGTATGGAGAATATAAAATTCATAGTACTATTAACAATACATCCCAAAACCATATAAAATACAAATTTTCTGCAGAATTATTCATGTTATTTATAAATTATATACAATTAAAATTTATATATTAAAACTTACATATGATTATAAACATATATAAATTGTTGTGGATATATACAACAAAACATACTACAATTTTTATTTCATTTCAATAAGGAGGCATATTGATATGCTTTATATTTTGAATTAAAAACTTATACTGACTTGAATTGGTTAAAATCTGAGTGACTCTGACTTTATTTCAAGGATACGTCTAGTAACTTGGAAGACTACAGTCAAGATAAATTACATGTGGTATCTTTATTTTCTAATTTAATGCCAACCTATATTTAAGGAAATGAGGACATTCAACAAGAGGAATAGAAAACAGACAAAAAGCCAATTGGACCTCATTTCCCCTTAAGTGAATCAATCTCTGAAATAAAGGCAGATAGAAAAAAGAAATAAAACAGCTACCTTAATTTTCTAGGAAGAAAAAGTATTCAATCCAAACCATCCAAAGACATTCAGGCTTTGAGTCAAATTGTACAGTAGCCTTGGAAACATGGCTTTTCCTTATTGTCTTCCTCAAATATTTTGTCTACTAGATCTCTTGGGATTTAATGGAAAGACAGTCAATTTGACTGGTGATTAGAAATAGTTATGAACTTTTAGTTCAAGTAATGATGGGCTAAATATAAAAAAAATCTTGCTAACATTAATTTATCATTTCCCATTTTAACTATTCCCAAAATGGTGAATTCATAGTATTTTCATTAAAAAAAAAGTAATTTCTATCAATTTAAGAAATATAAGATTAAGACTGGATGTGTAGCACCAAAATCCCAGGCCTTGGATTCAATACCCAGTACAACAAAAAGGACCAAAAAAATGTTTAGAATTAGAAACTGCCTAAAGGTTATATTTAGGCATACTCCGTTCATATATCTGCTTTTATTATAATTGGTGTAAAACAACATATTCTGTTCACTCTGAGATTCCACGCTTTGATTCAGTGCAGAATCCATCTATTCCCAACACTGTACTTCCCTCTGTGGCAGTGAATTGACCACATTTTAGTTGGAGAAAAAAATGCACAGCCTGAAGAGAAAACTTGACTAATTGACAAGAACTAAATTAAAATATTTATTTGTTTTATATTTTCTTACTTCAAAATACTATTTCAAAATAATTTACTAATTCATACTTTTCTCTGTTGTTTGGCATCAGGGAAAGAAATCTGAAAACAAAACAGAAGAACTAAATTATCAACACAAGATGGCGCTATGGTTCAGGCTCTTAGAAATGAGTTTGTAGTAAGCATTTTCTTTTAATTTCTCCAAGACTGATTTATATAATTCAGTCCTCTTAATTTTATATCTGCTTTTTCTTCTCAAATCTGATAATGAAATGGAAAGTGGAATTTAATTAATTAAAATGAAAGTGAAAATTTTGAGCTTATAATGTATATTTTATGTAAGTAATAGTCAGGTTAAACCTTTAGCACTACCTTGACAGTGTATACAAATTTTATTCCCACCTTTCTCCTGGACAGACCTCATGCATGGATTTTTTTCCTCACCACCTGATGAATAGACTCCCCTCTTCCACTGACATAGCCATATCTCTATTTCCATTTGCCTAGAATCTGTTTCTTGCTGCTGTAGTTTAACACATAAAGAGTTAAAAGGATCATTTTACTTAAAGACCATTTCGTGTTGCCACTTTTTGCATCAAATATTGTTTCACAATCAAGAATTTTGGTGGACTTCTTGTTATGCATTACTTTAAATCTAAATTATTATAATACATAACTCCAACCCCATTTAATTGCAAGACATTTGTTTGAATATACTCTCATTCATAAATACACATAGGCAAATATGTGTATGTATACAAGATATGAGATGCACAATGTATAGGCCATAACATTTTTAAAATTATGAAATACTCACTGGCACAAATAAAAGTATACATAGACTATATACATTTCAAAGGGCATATTGTCACTTCACTTATTTATTTAATGTCATGAGCAATACTTTGCAAAATACAGATTTAGATCAAAATCCAATGAAGTGAGCTTCATAGTTTCATTTCACCCATAAAAACAATAAGAACAGCAGCTAGAAACGACCAAGTGTAAATATTCGAGAAAATATACACTAAAATTGTATAACAATTAAAAATTAATTAGCACAAACAACAAATAACAATTAACAATTAGCACATATGCACAGAATTTTACATATGGACTTTTTAGTGCTACAGTTGAAAACGTGGAATATTTATCTTAAAAGTTTAATTACAAAGTAATAGAGCACCAAAATAAGTTAAATTAGAATTTTCTCTCACATTCTATGACACAATTTTATTTAAATATCTTATATATACCTTAAACATTAATTTCTTTGTAGTTAGTTGAGTCAGATCTCTATCATCTAAAAAGATTTTGTAAGATTTACTTTCACTTTTAGACAGTTTATTTTACGCAGACAATTAAAAGAGTCAATATATGATGCTCTTATTGGAACTTTCATCTCAAGTTTTAAGTATCATTTGTATAACATTGAAGAAAGGTTCAGACTTTTTTATTGTTTTTGCTGTTACCTTTGTTTAGTAATGGATTTTTATTGTGTGTGATCTTTACAATGTAACAAATGCTTGCTTTTTAAAATGATCTATACAGAACTCATGTACAACGGTATCTAGCACAACCAGTAGGTGTTACTCCAGAAATAATAAATAAACCTGTGTTTGACTTTAAAAAGCAAAAACAATCACAGAGAATATATGTAACCTCTATAATCATCTAAAACTAACACTTGACAATGATGATTTCTGGCTCATTTGCTTTCTCCTAACTTACTTTAGAAAATCTCAATTACAATGTATGTTTCTTTCTTCTTAGGGGAATGTTTTGGGAAAGATTCTTAATTTGTTCTTGGACAATTATAATTTTATCAGAACAATGAAAGCACAGTTCCTCAACTGTATCTGAAGAATGCATTCTAAAATGAATAGCATACACATTAGGTTGGCTGAAATTGTATTCAGTTTAAAACTATACGTAGGGCCAGGGGTTTAGCTCAGTGGTTTTGCCACCTGCTGTGCAAGAGCAAGGACCGTAGTTCGATCCCTGGCACCAAAAAAAAAAAAAAAAAAAAAACTATACGTATGTATACTATCCACTTAAAAATTTGAAGATATGAGCACAAGTAGAGCAATGTGTGCAGACAAGAAAGTGGCTACTTGTTGAGCTACTAAAGAAACAATCAATCAAGACGGTTCCATTCAGTTACTTTGGGCTTGGCCTGCCTGTGCTTGAATATCACTTTCATTACCTACTGCTGTGTGATTTGGGGCAGATCATTTCTTCCTCTATGCCTCAGTAGTAATATCAATGTCTACCTGATGAGTTACCATGAAAGTCACATAAGTTGATTCTATAAAGCACCTCACTAGTGGCTTGTCCCTGGTTGACAGCGAATGGTGTGAACGTGTGCTTTAAAACAAGCACACACAACAATAAAAAGATAATAAAATCATCTATTTGTACCTGTTTGTTTCTTTTTCATTTTTTAAATTCCCTATAGTCGGAAAGATGTCTAATATTGGCCATTTTATGAGATTGGACCTCTTTACTTTCACATCCACTGTATTAGTCACTTCATAAATTTTAAGTCTTGCCCCTTTTTCTGTCATAATTTCTATAACTTTAACTTGTTTAGTTCCCTTGCCTTTTTCTAGCATGGCTTTATGCTGAGTTCACTGTTAATGGTATTTTACCTTCTCCTGTTTCTACACTTAAGTTTAAATTGAAAGTTTCTCATTTCAAATTCTAATATGTCATTTTATTTAAAATTCATACCACATGAGTATGTTTAACATTATTTTGAAATTTGGCAAATGTTAATTCAAATGTTTTAAATTTGAATTAAAGTAATTCTAATTCTACTCAATTTAATCATTAACTTGAATTGTTTTTAAATTCTATTTAAAATTAAATATATTTAATGGCCCTTAAAAATAAAAAGTGCACCTTCTTATGTGCACCTTCAAGCTAAATATTAAACATTTTTAAAACTATGATTTGTGACATGAAATTCCATGATACATTCTAAAATTCATCAAATTCATTTTTTCAAACATTTAAAATGATATGACAGGTGAGAAAAAAATCTTAAAGCTATAAAAGTAGTTCATCACATCCTTTGAAAAATAACTTCAGCATATGGATAATGAATAATTTTTTCTGAATGTAACAGAAGTCTGCTTTTGTCTTTATTATAAGTATTGCTCTCTTATTTAAACAAACATCTAATCAGAACAGTATGTACTTCAAATGCTCAGATAAATAAGATCACTTTTGCTTAGTTCCACTTCGATCTCACTTCCTTACTAGGTAGTTCTTCCTCCGCTAGTTCCTAGTTGGCCCTTTGTTCATAGTGTTGTCTGGATTCCACATATTAAAAAAAAAAGCAATGGTACTTTTGGCTTATTATTTGCCCACACGTCTGTCAAACAAGCCATTGACATTCTCCTCTGGCACGCTTAAATTTAAATTATGTTTGACATGGCTTCTAACAGTCACTAAATAAACATGGATTACATTTGTATATGGGCTATTAAAGATTTAGATATATTCAATAAATAAAACCTATGAATTAATGATATCCATTTTCCAGGTTTTTTTTAAGCTATTCAATATGTTTACTTTATATACTATTACCTGGGAGCTAAGAACTATCTTAATCCCTACCTTTGTTTACTGGGCAGGCAAACAGACTCCGGAGCAAAAAGATTTCAACAAGGCAGAAGACAGCTATTCGCTGAGATCCATCGGCCCTCCCAAGAAACTGAGGTAGGTAATAGCTCATGGCATAGAAAGCTGCTAAAAGACAAGAATAGTGGCAGCAAGGTATCCTGAATTCACTGTAATGCAACTCGTTGACTGCCTTTAATACTTTGACCTCTTTCTAGGCCCTCTCCTTACATGGGCCAATTTACCCATGGGGATGGATAGATATCTAGCTAACAACTGTTCTTCTGTCTAACTCAGTCATAATTAAACTCTTAATGGTAATCATGAAAATCTCCTTATCACTGGTTAGGTAATTGCAGACACACAGAATGAAAGCTTAACTGTAATTATAGGCCTTGTTGCCAAATGAATATTGAAATGTGTTAGTATTGTGATTACTTAATGTCTCAATATGGCTTGTAGCCAATGCTTAAAGTACACTCTAGAAAACTATAACAAAAAGCATAAACAAAGCTTAATTCTCTAATAGCATCTTAATTCTACTTACATTGAGGATATATAGGTTTTAGTATTATGAACATAAGCCATGGGATATGGTAATTCTCTGTACAAACTAAGTTTGAACTAAAGAGGATGTGATAAGTGTCACTTGTCTGGAAATAAAATCATGTACTTTCATATCCTGTCTTTTCCCTTTGGTAACTAACTCTCATTGAAGATTCTTTTTTCTTTTTTTTTAACTTGTTAAGAGATATTTCAATTGACTATTCCTGCCTCTTCTCTAAGAAGAGATGCTAGATTCCTACCCAATCCTAAACTGGAGCATGTATGTCTTCATCTCTTTTATAGATCATCTCAATTTTCCATGGATTGACTATACATTGTTCTAGTCCCCTATGGTAAAACTAATAAATGTACTTATAATCATCATCATCATCATCATCATCATCATCATCATCATCATCATCATCATCATGATGTTATTATTTGGGAGACTGGCTCTCACTATGTTGCTCAGGGTAGTCTCAAATTCCTCTGGCCCCAAGTGATTCTCCTTCATCAGTGTCATGAGTAGCTGAGAATATAGTCTTGCACTACCAGTGCAGTTTAAAAATACTTATAACTGTAGATTATTATGGCTCAGCACTTGTAAGTAGGCATGTATGCATTATTTGTCCCTATTGAATAATCAACAATTCCATGTAGTGCCAATAGCAATGTAAAATTACCTCTCCCCCTGATCAAATGGTAGTTCAGTATCAACTCCCTTTCCCAACTTTTGAAGTATGAGTAGAAGTCATTGCTGCAAAGAAACTGAAGAGGAGATTCCAGATTCTAGGATGGTAATACTTGAGCACTTAGACATGGAATGAACTTATAGGAGATTTGGGATGTATCATTGCTATACTCCTCTTATTTCTATTATTGTGGTAGAGGTAAACTAAGACATGAAGTAGCTGATAGTACCAGATAAATGTTAGCAAACCCTGGATTTCTGCCTTTTCTTGTCAATTTGTAGGCCTGGGACAGAATGGCAGCTCTACTCTTCTTCCAGGGATACATCTTGAATATACTCTCCAGCCTCTGTTGCAGTTGGAACAGCAATGTGATGGATTTCTTGCTAATGGAATGTGAGTAGAGCTGATATGTATCACTGTTGAGCCAAAGCTGTTAAAAAATGTGTGTGCTTTTGATATGCACTCTTCTTTACCATTCAACTCTTAAGAGAACAGAGTCCTAGAAAATGCTTCAATCATATAAGACAAAGAGCTTATTTCCGTGAAGTAGAGTTTCATTGCCAGCCAGCTATTATGGCAAAAATGGATGCCATGAATAGTATCTAAAAAAATCATCCATAGGTTTCATGACTAGATCATGTTTAGTGAAGAAACAATTAATATTAAAGGCTGTTAAACTAAAGAGCCTTGATATTCTTTGACAATATATTTGATAAATCAGTTGACATGATGCTTGGAAAGAAGGAAGACCTTGGGCCTTTGAACAGGCAGCTCTAAGAATATTCTTTGCAAAGAAGTCTATGGTAGTTTTGTTTGTTTGTTTGTTTGTTTGTATTTTGCAGTACCTGGGGTTGAACTTGCACTTGTGAGGCAGGCAAGGCGCCACCGAGCCCATTTTTTGTTGTTTGTGGTGTTTTTGTTTTTTTTTAAAACGGTGACTTAGGCAAGATGTTACATGAAGTAGATGAATTACAGAAATTATTGGTGGGTTTATAAGTGGAAGGGGAAGAGACCCGACAGAGATTAAAAAAAAAAAAACAAACTCTAGATACTGTAAATAGACATCAAGCACCAAGTAGGAAGATTGAAAAAGAAAGCAATGAAGACTTTTCAGTTGAGACAGTGACTCAAGTTTGAAAAACCTCAGTTTGGCTCTAGATAACTTTATATTAGCTCCCTTAATTTGAAGCAGAGAAGCAGGAAGAGAAAAAAGCGAGAAATAAAAGAGAGTTAAGAATTGGTTATGAAAGAAAATGGCTACTCACACATGGATTTTATCCAAAGGAAATAAATGCTGTGCCTCATGTTTTTCTCACAGCTCTCAAGGAAACCCTGAACCCAGGCCAAATACAATCTTTGGTAATTGAAGCTGTGAGAAAAATTTTTCTACCCCCAAACAGTCAAGTAGAAGCCATCTGCAAAAGCTGCACAGCCTCAAAGAAGACATGCCCCCCTATACCCAGCTCTGATGTGGCCATGGAGAATGGCCACAGAAACTAAGATACCAAAGGTCAGAGCAGAAGAACACCAAAAACAAGGAGCAAATGAGTGCTTTCTAGAGAAGCAGCATTATCAAAGCCTAACTAAAAGACTGAATTCTCAACTGGCATTGTGACTTTCAGAATATCTGCTCACTGAGGATGGGAGTAGCAAGAAACTTCTCTTTTAATTCATAAATCACAAGCAATGAAAAGCCAAAAATCGGACTGTTGAGTACTAGTGTTGGAAAGTCTTGTGGACACCCGAGGAGCAGCACCAGGTGCAATGACTGAATAGATTCCATATGTTGAGGACAAAAGATAATTAAAAATTGGGGGCTAGAATGGCTGATTGTGGCAGTTTGATAGGGCTTCCCACTGCATGTGTTTCTTCTTCCTGAGCACAACATTAGACAGTATTTTCCAGATTTCATTGAAATTATGTAGAAGTACATGTGTAATGAGGCCAAAGAAAAGGTAGGAGAAGAGATATGTCAGCCTCAATGTCTGTGCCATCTCTCTCATTTCTTTTCTCATCCAGATAATTAACTGTGGAGAAAAACCAGGGCTTAGGAGATGTTCGATCCACAAGAGATGCATAATCTGAGTCTCTTAATGACAGCATGGAGCAGTCTTTCTCCTCTAACTTTATCCTCTGCCAATTCACATAGAAGGATGACATGAGAGAAGTGTAAACTTTTACTGTATTAAGAAATTGAGAAGCTGTGGGGGGGGATTTGTTTCAATAATTTGTTCATCTATCGTAATAGTCAATTATTTAGGTTGATATTTTTAAAGTGTAGAAGGTAGCTTGAATATTGGATTTCATTTTACCAATTGTTTTACAGTAAATTCATTTTTCAAATAAAAATATTTTAAAGCTATTATTAGGTATATATTTTTAAACTTTATTTTCCTCTTTTCGCTATTTATATGACTTCTTACTGTATTAATTTCCGTATATTGGAGGTCTGCATAAGTTATCATAGGAGCAGTGGAATTATGTTACTAAAATCCCAATAAATAGAATCTAGGATTCTACTTTTATACCTGTAGTGCACAGTAACATTCCAAATGTAATTAGATAATCAGTTTACATAGCATCTTAGTTTTTAAATGCATAATTTCCACTCATTTCTGTGGAATATGTCTTAACCTAGAAAGGGAATGCTAAAAAGGGAGGAAGCATGGATGTTAAACAAAGATGTTATTACTAAGTTGCCTGTGGGCATACAAAAATTATTTTTAATAACAGATGTTCACTGAATTCACAATTGGGAGTGGAAATCATTGGGCACTATACTATCTCACCTAGTACAACATCTTCCTCATTCAAATGTAGAAACTGAGGCTTAGAGCAGTGAATTAATTTTCCAAATACACAAAAGTAAAAAATCAAGAGCCAAGCCTATGAACCAGCTTTTCCTATAACTAATATGCTGTTTTTTCCACCACATCAAATTTCATTCCACCATACATTATAGTTCAGAACTCTTAAGTTAACATAATTTCCTTATAAGTCAATGTTTATACTTGATGAGCATCCAATAAAAATCCAAAAGAGATGATTTTAAAATGTGATAAATTGATAAATTATTTTAGCAAAATTAAACAGAAATTAATAATTGGGATAATGGTGAAAATATGATAATGTATTTTCCAGATAAGACTAAAACTCTTAACATAAAATTAGATAATTAAAATAAAATGGCAATAATTTTGGAAGAAATCAGGTAAATGAGAGAGTAAAATGATCTAAAAACAAAGTGCACTGAAGAGTTTATGAACCATAGGAGATAGCACTATAAATGACATGAAATAAACAATCTGTGATGATGGTTCATTTCTCCTAGGCAAGTCTCCAAAAGATTTGGGTGCTCCTTTTCCGGGATTACCTTTAAGAGCAAAGAAAAAACCTTTACCACATATCGTGTTCAAATCCTCTTTGTTTAGAATTAGTGCAGATTAAGTTCTATGATTCTTCTGCAAACTAAAGCACACTTTGATTTCACTGCACTGCAAAATTGAAAATTATAGATCCAGGAAGTAAGAAAAGACAAAAAGAAAATTTTCAAATGTCATTTACAACTTTTAATAACCAATTTATCTTTAGCACTATTTCTAAGACTTCTTGCAAGACATTTGAAGCAATAAGAATTCCAAAGTTCAGAATAACTCACAGTTATCTTTCATAATTTGGTTAAGATCAATTATAAAAATTAAAATTCTAAAAACTATGTGTCATGGAAAGGTAGTTTGGTGAGATGGTATTTGTGGTTCTGATGAAATGAAAAATGTGCTCCCTGGGTTAAATGGAGTATTTGTTCTTAATTGCAAGACTTCACAGAACTTTCAATAAACTAAGAGGCATCCAAAATCTTACTCAAATCTAACATATTAACTTCACCACTAACCCCCATTTTTAAGAATTATCTCAATATAATATTACACATATGCACACGCACAAGCACACACTCCCACACACAGAGTTTGGGACATGCCTATCCTGATAGCTCTTTTATTATCACATTTAATGTAGAAATTTTTTGGCCAAATGTATAAATTTATAATGTTATTACAAGTGATCTAATTTAGAGATCATCTTTCCCTTTCCTCCCACTCAAAATGACTAAACATTGGGCTAGTTTTTGTCCCCTAAAATCAGTCATACACTCTGAAGTTTTTTTGTAAGGATAAATGCAAAAATAAGGAAGAGTCAAACAGAAGCCTAACTTGGCTTTTACAGGACTAAACAACTTCAAGAATACAACCACAACACCACAGCTAGGTGTCATGGAGAAACAGATGATCATTTAGGGTAAAAAGAGCTTTAGAGGACCAAGGTGTCTCCATAGCATATGTCACCATCCTCTCTGCTTTAGTGTTCTACATGATGCCAACTCAGTCATTCTCTCTGCGTCTATGACATCTGCTGTTACTTGCAAGCTGATCCACATTATTCTCTTCTCTACTGAGGTGTTTTCTTAACCCTGAGTCCTGCAACCCCATAGTTTCTGCTTACCGCTTCCTTTCTGTGTATCTCTGAGCAACTTTATCCCCTCCTAGTCTTCAGCCTTTCTTTGAATGTTCCATTCAAACCTCACAAAAGAGAGAAAAACTGACTGGATCTGCCAGTCTCATCATTTTTAGGCAGCCCAGTGAGTAAAAGTGCTTCCGCCAGGACAACATACACTCTGTTGAGGAGACTCCATGTGGATGCCTCTGTGTCCAGCATATACTTTGGGACAGTTCTGTGTGGTAAGAGTAGTGACATCAACTGTATCACCCCTCAAAAGGAAAGAGTGATAGGCACTCGAGATGAAATAATGTTTAAGGAAAACCATAAAAATGCAGATGGCTTAGGTTGCTCCCTCCTAGTATTGTTTACATCTCTGTTTTTACTGAATTTAGTACATCCTTAACAGTTTTACACTTTATCTGCATGCTCATATGAAGAATGAAAAATTATTCCTGTTTCAATTTGGAGATTATTGATAAGCGTGTAAAAGGAAGAATTAGCACACTAGATGGGATCCTCATGGAAACTTCAGGTAAAAAAATATAAAAGTAATCTACTGTAGTAGAAATCAAAGATATCTCTAAAGAAGATCCAGTTTAGTGAAAAAATTTGAGCCATGAAATTAGATGATCAATCAGTTGCTTCAAAGAATGCATTGATTAGATATTTTTATTAATAAGGAATGAAGTCTGATACCTTCTATGGCACTTTCACTGCTATGAATTGAAATGTAGGAAGCCAGATTAGGGACTCAGTTAAGCTCATTTCTTTCTTTAATCTTTGCTGAAGAGTGGACCACAGATGTTGAAGCCGAGAAGATGCACTGCCCTCCAATGCAGGGCATCAATAAGGCATATGCACTGAAATGGGTCGGGAACCATCTAAGGCCAAGAAAGTGACAAGCAGGGAATGTAAAGAGCCTTGTGCTCTGTCATCAATAGTTTGAATGCTCGAGAGAGGTCAAGACCCATAAGATTAGCCCCTTCTTCTGTCACACAAAAATTGAAAGGCTAGTTTAAACCACGCTTTTATAATAGCACTATAAAGTAAGGTCATTCTTCCATGTATGCCAATAAGAACATTCACATCTGAAGTAATTTGTGCTATGGTAAGTCATAAAAGCAAAAGAAAGAGAACTTGGTCATATATATTTTTACGGAACTCAAGTGCCCAGAATCAATGAAAAGGGAAAGTCACTGAGTGAGCAAGAACATGTCTTGAGAAAGTGGCCCTGGCATTGGAATAGTGTTAATTGAGTTACTTCTCCAGCTCAATTTCTACCATTGGTGCTAACATGTCCTTTGAGGTGCTGGTGATCAATAATGGGACTGACATTGGCAAGCAAAAGAAGTTCTTCTCTTCCAGTGGCATTAGTAAGATGCCTCTGAAGTGCTGATGCTTACAAGCTTCGTTTCACTTAAGCCTAGCACTACCACAGTCTTTGCCTCTAACAAATATGTATTATATGAACCCTGATGTCAATTTAAAAGGTAAAGGATTGCATCAGGCTGTGGTATTCACTAACATAAATCAAATCAATGCCTATAGCTAATGTAAGATAAATGTAATGTAACTCTATAAAATTATAATTCCAACTGCACTACTCCTATTAAATTTAGTGAAATATTTTTACATTAATCAAGAATATGTTTGGATACTTCCCAAAACATGAAATGCTTCTCCATACAGCCTTATTTAGAACTATTCTATATTTGTGACAAATCTGACAGACTTTGAGTGCTTTAATTGACTATTACTGTCCCAGATGCCAAGAGATTTTACAAATAAATCTACAAAGGGAAGATGCAAGATTTTCCTTCAAAGTCTACAAAGGAATATTCTGCAAACTTATTTAAACATAAAGTATTCTTCATAAGTAGCCTTGGTTTAAGACAAATAATCTAAAATGACATCCACATAAGGAATATATGAGGTAGCCTAAAAAGTTGTTTCTCTCATTACGTTGGGTCATATTAGAGACAAGTGAAGTTTATAAAGGTTAAAAAAGATGACATCTGTGAATTGTTTTCCATGTGATTCTTTATAAAGTGAGTTTGAGCTTATCATAATCTGAGCTCAACAGGTTCGAAGAGCATGAAACAATACAAAATAAGAAGCTTTGTTCCTTGGGATAATGATCTTTTAAGAAAGCCAAAGCAGTTCTGAATGAATCGTAAAGTGGAAAAAAAAAATCCTTCCAGTGATCAGAACAGAGAGTTGTGGTTCACTGGTTCTGTCTCAAAGAACTCAGGAAACTGGGAGGGCCAACCACTTTCCACACTCCACAGGCCACATGGAAACTTGAAGGATAAAGAAAAATCCCCAGGCCTAGTGACTGGTCAATTACGAATTCTAATTCAACTGTCTCTACAGTTGCCAGAGAAACCAACATGGGAAACATAGTACCTTTTGAGACATGACTAAAGAATGGCCATGGCTGGTTAGCATACAGTGCTAAGGACAGTGTTTGATCTGTGTGCTGAACAGTGCAATACACTGATTCCTTGTTCCTACCAACTGTTTGATTAGTAAAAAGAGAGGGAGCAGCATATGGTGATGTTGGCCTACCATGCTTCCCCTGTCCACGAGTGACACTTTCCTGGTGTTAAACTGAAAAACGGATACTTCAGAGACATGAATCTGCCACATTTCAAGGATATGACATCCACTGAGAACAAAAATGTGAAAACAAAACAATTCTATATAGCAGGGAAACACCTTGACAAATATGAAGGCTTTCAATCATGTCAAACTGTTTAAAAAATGTCCACTTTGCCAACCCTCTCCAGATACTTAACGTTTACAAACACAAGAATAGAATAAACACAGGAGAGAAATCAATACTCTGTGCATCCAAATTGTTCAAGCCTGCCACTGCAGTCAAACTTTCTTCTTTTTCTCTGCAAAGAGCTCAGAGGCAGATTCTCAGTTCAAGGATGAATCATTCTCACTGCTCCTTCTCTAAATATAAATACAGATAACAGAAACATTAATTTCCTGAGAATTTAGCCGAAGAATTGTTTTTAGCTGTGTTCTTAGCAGCAGTTTTCTCTGGCTAGATTGAATGAATCTTTCATAAATGACCTTGCCAGTAAAGCCCCTAATAATTGGTAACTTTTTAATACTTAGTAATTGATAAAGAGGATTTTTTTCTTATGATTTAGTTAGAAATAATGTGCACCTTTTTCAAAGGATTGTTCTCCTTGAACACTAATATTCATAAAAACTGTTAAATTAATAGCCCTGAAGCCTGGAAGTTTCCATTTAACCACAAATCCTGTAGAGCAGGAAAAGCTTTCTTTAAAAACCCTGAAAATAGCAAGAAGATTTTATTCTTCACGCCAAAATAATGGAGGAAGGAGGTTTTTGACAGAGCCACTTTAGAACAACATTTGGAGATGTCTTCGGAAGGGACAAACTTCTCCAGATAAGAACCATTCATTAACTCATTTCCAAGACAATATCTAATTATCTTCTGGTGCCAGCTCAACTTTTTAATTGTTTGTGAGACTCCTCCTCCAATACACTCTCCCAGTCACTGATATTCTCCACATTCCTGCCTTTCTTACATTAAAAAAAAAGTATTAGTATCAAGCTAAGTTCTTGTAATTTATATGGTGATCAGTGCTTCTCACCACAGCATTCAGGGCCTTTATCTTCAGACATTGTTGCAGTTGTTGGGCTGGTTCCTCCTAGCACTCTGATGAACTCAACAGCTGGCTCCAGAAGGTTGCAATTTCTGATGACAATAGTCATGTTCAGATGGACTGAAATAGTCTTGTGAATATGATCTATTAATATTTATTGAGTTCTAGCAATGGAATATATGACAGAAGGAAGTTGGACATATCAGCAAGTGGATAGATTTATGTGAAAAAAACAAAATACACTCAGCACTCTCAAGTTGTCACTTTTTTTTAAGTGCTGAGGACAAAACCCAGAGCTTTGCACATACCAGGCAAGCACCCTACAACTGAGATATATCCCCAGCACTGTCAAATTTTGCTATCAAAAGCAGGACAATTTTTATGGGCCATATTTTAAAGGGCAATATTTTCTCTATTTGTTACTCTGAAGAAGCAGTTCATAATACTTTAGCAAATTTATTAACATAGTATGAAAATAGCTTACATATTAGTTTCATTAAATAACTTATTTTACTTCTGGGGTCATGTATGGCATATAAAATCTAAAGGTCATAAGACAGTACAGTATTCCAGTATTTGTGAAAAGTATAATAGAATGTGTTTGCTTATTGTCTTCACTGAGTTAAAGTTTTGATTGTTTTAATGTCCTTTTAAAATACTTTTCACTGGTAACTCCTTCCTGCCAAAAAGCAAATAGAGATTTGTTATTTCATGAAACTTTTTGAAATGAGTCTATTACATGACTCTGTATAGTCAGGTTTCTCCAAAGAAATCAAATGCATTTGAGAAAACCATGTTTGTACTCTGTTGTCTGGCCACATTTACATGATGTTGTCTGATATACACATCGAGGCCCTAGAGGGCAAAGATGATGCCTATTTTTATAATTATAATTTTTTCTTTGGGTGGTGTAGTCTCCTCTTCCTGCTTTACTTGTATTCAGTCCTTTCATGCTTAATGAAGGGGAATTCTGGCAATAGTAAAAATGTAAAACTTAGACAAGAACATTTCATTTAATAAAAATTAAATCATAAGTGTTCAAAGGACATACAAATATTAAGATCTAGGATGGTCACCCTCTCCCTAGTTTGGCAACAATTACTGGGAATACCCTCCTGCCAGAGGCCAGCCATTCTATCCCTAAGTGCAGGCAGATCCTGAGGAGCAACTGTGTGCCTGGACCAGCTTGGCTGATCCCAGCCAGGACTCTGCCCTGACCCCAGAGGCTCAGGCACATCCACCCAAGATAAAGGCCTATCCAGAGAGGGACTGCACAGGCAAACAGGCTTCAGCCAGAGGCTCGCCATGCCATCAGCCACAGCCAGGGACCCACCTGGAGAAGAGCTATACAGGCACACAAGCAATACACGGAGGCTCACCCAGATAAGCACTGATAAGTGCAAGTAGACCCTAGCCAAAGCCTGTGCAGACAGCAGAAACTGGGGTGCACAGCCCCCAACCAAAGGAACTCCCAGACAATAGCTACATAGGGGCCCCAGTGAGAGGCACACATAGATACCATCCCAAGTGTGCTCAGGCCCCAGCCAGAAGCCCACCCAGACAACAGGTTAGTTCAGGGATCTAGAAGGCCACCACTCTGAACCCACGAATTGTTGTACTGGTGAGCAACAGAGAAAAGTCTGCTCAGTAGCTTGCTGAGAATTCAAGACCACTGGGTGAGCAAAAAGTTGCCTCAACAAAGACACAGCAGGCTGCATCTGTTGAAATGAGGAGACACATAAATAAGCCCAAAACCAGACTTCCAGATCACCTAAGGGAACCCCAAAGGGCAACAAGATGGAACAATCTGATACTCAACAACCTGGACTCTCTAAACTGGCAATGAAAGGGGACCTGGAAAAAATGAAATCATAAATAATTTCTCAGATATTGTGCCCATCGTACAAGACATGATTAATAAATCTAGAGCAGACATGGATAAAAAAATACAGGAGCTGAGGAATATGATGGAATCCCAACATAGGAAACAAATGAAATCCATAAAACAGATGCAAACAGATTTCCAGAAGATTAAAACCTCCACTGAAAGTGTACACAGCAGAATGAGTCAGTGCGAGGATAGAATTTCAGATATAGAAGATAGGATTGCAATTACTGACCAGGAAAAGAAAAAATTCTTAAAAATAGCAAGGGACCATGAGAAATCAATCCAGCAGCTGCTAGACAATGCAAAGAAGAATAACATCGGAGTGATTGGAGTCAAAGAAGAAACAGGAGAGAGTGCAGATGACATTAACAAAAAACCTGTTCACAGAAGTAATGGCAGAAAACTTCCCAAATAGGGGAGAAGAACTTGACATACAGATAAGTGAGACATATAGGACTCTAACTAGCCATGATCAAAAAAAAAATCTACACATAGGCATATAATGGTTAAGATTCCAGAAAC
>NW_004624732.1:2293787-2313917 GCF_000247695.1 Heterocephalus glaber | reverse complement strand
ATGTTCACAGCAGCACAGTTTGTAATAGCTAAAACTTGGAAACAGCCCAAATGCCCATCAACTGGAGACTGGATAAAGAAAATTTGGGGTTTTTTTAAATAAAATGGAGTACTACTCAGGCATCAAAAATGAGAAATTAGAGACATTTTTTGCTAAATGGATGCTCATTGAGGCGATACTCTTAAGTGAAATAAATAGGACACATGTATAAATTCTGAATAGTTTCTCTACTGTGAGAAACTGAAAGTGTAGATAAGAACTAAAAGGTATAATAGATAATGTGAAATAGGAAGAAAAGGTGCAAAGGGGAAGGGGAAGTGGGAGGGGTAGGGGAAAAGAAAGAGGGCAATGGAATTAATATGAGAAAAAGAAAAAATGGAAACAAAGTCTTTGTAGATAGGGAGGGGCGGAGGGGTTGAAGAGAGGACAGGGAAAGGGGGAAAAATAAGAACCAAGAGAGATTATGTAAAGGTGCAAATTTCCAATAATGAATGTCATTATATTGTGCACCTTAAATGTACCAATATAATTAATTAAAAAACCAATTACTGGGAATGGGGGAGCTTCTCTCTTCCTGTCCATTTGTATTGAATATTTAAAATAATAATTTTTTAATTTTCTCATGATAATACAAAATACATTCTGGTGTAGGAATGGAAGTGTGGCTGGAGATGTATATAGGAACTAGTATACTACACTATGGAAATTTAGGTTTTTATATCTATTAGGTTCTTATGTTCTTATATCTACAGTACCTAATTAATGATAAGTGACCAGAAAACAGTCAATTAGTATTTATTTGTTGTCATACTGAATTAATTAATTAATTAATTAGTTGAGTTAAGCAACCAGGTTATCTCAAATTTTACTATTTTGAGGGAAGTAGGCATGCAAATTTAGGGAAGAGTTTCCCTAAATTTAGGGTATGTTTCCTGTACCCATGGTACTTTAATAGTTTACTAAAACTTCATTAAAAGTATCACAGAATGAGTGGCTTAAATAACAATACATTTTGTTGGGAGTCATAAACTATTGTTTGGAGTAATGACATGCCTGTTTTCATTTTAGAAATGTAACTCCTGAGTTAATGTGGAAGATTAATTAAAATTATATGCAATAGAAGTTAGAAGTTATCCTACTAGAGATAATAATAATCTAATCCATAGATGGTACTCCACTGTAATTATTAACTACATTAATCTAAGGAAGAGCTAATGAAAGGTAAGGTATAAAAAGAGTTAGACTATTGAGAGACACTTGAGGAGTCACCAGATTTGATTACCCAATACTTACGGGGTGTGGGTGAAAACATTTTCAAGGATAGTTTCAGGCTCTGACTTGAGTGACTAAGGAAATGGAACAAAGCGAGGAAACCAGCCAGAAGAGCCCTTGGTTAGGAAGACAACAAACAATGCTATAAGGGTTTCAGTGTGTACCATTTGGACATCCAGAAGACAGTCAATAAGACAGAATAAACCATTTCTACCTCATTAGAGAATGCATTATTAGATAGTGCTTCATTGAAATATCTTGCCATAAGATTTCAATGTCCCAGGATGGGCATGGTGGTGCGTACCTGTAATTCCAGCACCCAGGAGGCTGAGGCTGAGGCACGAGTTCAAGGCCAGCCCCTGAATTATGTAGCAAGACTCTGTCTAAAAAACAAAATTTGATGTCCCTCTAACTCAAGGCTACCACAGAGGAGTATTGTTCAAACTATCCATTGCATGTGGGAAATGAGTGAATGAAATGTTAAAGCAAATACATCTTTTAAATTGATTATAATTATTCTGGCATATTTACATCTCCCACTACACTTAATTTTTGAGAAGATGTTCTTATATCTACAACACCTGATAAGTGACCAGAAAATAGTCAATTAGTATTTTATTTCTTGGCATATTGAATTAACTGTTCAGTTGAAGAGTTAAGCAACCAGATTATCTCAGAGTTTACTATTGGGAGAGAAGTAGGTATGAGAATTTAGGAAGAGAGTAACTGTTTCCCATACCTATAATACTTTAATAGTTTACTAGTGATGTGTTAAAAGTATCACAGAATGAGTGGCTCAAATAACAAAAAAAATATATTTTCTCAAAGTTCTCTATACTTGAAGTCCAAGATAGGTACAAGAAGGGTTGGCATCTAACCTTGTCTTTTGGCTTGTAGATAGTCATGTTTTTTGTACCTAGGCTTCCTTTTGTATGTGTCTCTGTTCACATTTCTTCTTCTTCCATGGACAGTAGTCATATTGGATTGTAGTCCACTGTAATGATATCATTATAATTTCACTTTTTAAGATTCTATCACAAATACAGTCATATTTTTATTTAGTAGAAGTTAAGATTTCAACATATGAATTTTGGAGAGACATAGATTAGTTCTAACAGATACTATTTAGAATTTCTGTAATCTATTTGACCTGTCCAGCAATTTAAAGAAATATAAAGTCTAACGATTCAATCAAACATTACCAAACAACCTGACTTGTAATCACGTTAATGTTCATATCATCAAAACTCATTCTTTGGTGAATTTTATAGGTATGTTGTTCAATTAAGGAATACAAGAGAGTTCATTAAAATTACTATATAGATTTTTGAGTACTTTTCTGAGTATAAACAAATTGTCCAAAAACAAAAACTACATTGTGAGAAATGTATACTCTGATCTTTAAAGAATCAGAAATTATTATGAGAATACACTAGATTCTTTAAACAGTCAATATTATTATTGCACTTATTTTTACTTTTGTGTTTCATAAGAGAAATCATTCACATTTTAAAAATGAGCATAGATTTAAAATACTTTTACATTCAGTGCTCTTGTGGTGATGATTAAACATGACTTCGGGAGAAAGTGGTTAATATGAAAAACTTTTGCTATTCTTTTCAAATTCATGTTGAAGTTTCAGATTCTGTTGCTATTTTTAAGATAAAGGTAGGGCAAGAGAGGAAGAATAAACCAGCCTCTGTGCATTTGGGGACACAACTGACCGAGGAAGGACTATGACAGAAAAGGTGAGCCTGCCTTTCTCTTCCTTGCTCACACACTTCACACCTTGGGCTGTAAACAGGGCTTCACTTTCCAACTTGTACAGCTCAAGAGAGTCACAAAATTAAATTTGATCTCCAATTTATTAGGTCCAACTTTGTCCTTGGATTCTGAAAAGCCTTCTCTTTTGCTTGAAATGTAGCAATGTGAGTTTTGGGAACTCAGAATCTTTCCTATTAATGAAATCATTCTACTGTAACTTGTAAATTTCTTATATCTCTTTAATGAAGAGCTCAAACTTAATTTTTCATTAATATGAGGGATTTTTTGCATCTAATTTTACAAATAATGTAAGCTTTGGGAGAAGAGAATAAATGTAACCTACTCCTTGGGGCAACGTAAATTTTTTTTTTCAGTCTTTTCCCATTTTACACAATCAGTCCTCCATGTAGCAACAGAAATTATCTAAAATCAGCATGTATGTCAAATTGGAGAATATTCACATCAAGTAATTTATACAAGGAGCCAATTTAAGCACCTCATTTATATTTCATTGAAGATGGCCCTGCTTGTCCAGGAAGTGGCTATGGAATAAGGTTAGGAGGAGCATATTTTTGAAAATACCCCCCCCCCCACACACACCGTCTAAAACCTGGGCTCTAGTACTCTTTTATGGAAACAATACAAAACAAAACTGATTTTTAGTCTTACGTAACTCCTGCAAACTAATACGTTTTCCTTTATTTCCTTTGTAAGCTAACTGCTAGTTGTTAAGACAGATCTGGTTAATAGACTTTTTGTTTTTTGGTCTAGAGGATCGAACTTGGGACCTTGCACTTGTGAGGCAGGCATGGCACCACTGAGCAAAATCACCAGCCCAATGCTTTCAAGTCAACTTGTAGGCGTCTAGACCTTGAGGCCTATATGTCTGCTTCTTGTCCATTGTCTTAGTTACTTTTCTCATTGCTGGACACCTAAAGTTGAAGGAGAAAAGTCTCACAGTTTGTAGAGGTTTCAGTCCATAATCAGCCTGCTCCAAGGCAGGATGGCATCACAGAGGAGAAACAGTTCATGGTGGGCAGAAGGTACCAAAGCAGGAAAGCAAAGGACAACCACGGCTCTTTCTATCCCTTATATCTTGTCCATGCTACTTAGGTCAGGTAGCACTCATACCCTCAATCCTAGATCCCTTGAGCCTAGCATTGTACCATGAATCATTTCCAGCATCACACACTCTGGATCCAGCTACTTCTGAAAAAGCCCCACCTATGACCACATGAGGCTTTGTGGGGACATCTAGACACAAGTCATAACATTCATATTCACTCTTTCTTGGTAATCAAGGCTGCTGCATGCACAGGGACCTAACCAACAGAAACAAGTTGCATATCAAAGCACTAATCAAGGTTTTTGTTGTTGTTGCTGTTGTATTTTTTTCTGGTTTGTTTGAGACAAGGTCTTGTTATATAGTTCAGGTTGTCATTGAACTCACTATGGAGCCCAAGCTGGGCTTGAGCTCGAGGCGAACTTTCTGCCTCACCCTCTGAAATGCTGGGATAACAAGTGTATGACACCAGGCTTGAGTTGATCAGGATTTTTAAAAGCATGAATTTATATTTGTTTGTTTTAAACTTTGGCTCTAAATGTTCTAGGTCAAATTGCAGCAGAATGTGGAATAAAACTACACACACTTACAGTTTGTCAAGGGTCCTTCAGTGCAAAACTTCTATAACTGTTTTATAGCTTAAAAATAAATCATGCTTTTTTGTGATAATGGGGATTGAACTCAAAGGCTTTGCAATGAGCTATATTCCCAATCCATTTTTATTTTTTATTTTGAGGCAGGGTGTCATTGCATCACTAAGTTTCCCAGAGTGGGCTTGAACTTGTGATTTTTCTGTCACAGCCTTCCAGAGTGCTGGAATTACAACATTTATTTTTCTCTGTCTATGTTTAAATTGTTCATAGTCACACAACTCTTATGGGTGGACCTTAAAAATATTTTTAAAATGATAAAAATTAAAGCTCTTTAAATGAGTTTTGCAAAATAAAAATGATCTCTTCTTTACCCCACACAGATTCTATGGAACTTTTGTATGTAGAGAAAAAGCAGACCACTAGCATTTGGCTAATAGGAAAATAGGCTCATTGAAAAATCCCTCTGACTTCTGAAAATCAGAGAGGAACTCACTGTTCAATTTGAATACCATAGCCAGGGCATCGTCATATTGTAATAAGAAAGGCTTCATATTCTGATGATCCTGTTTTCACTTGTGCTTGGTCTTGCTTGCAACAATTTCACAGTTCATCTTATTAAATGGTTATGCCACCTTCAACTCTACATCCACTTTCTCTAGATCAGTGTTTGATCATAGATTTATAAATCATTTAACACAGTCGACAGCTATTTTACCAACATTCTTGCTGTCATTAGGTAGCAGCCACTGTCAAAAACTCAGGAACAGGCCCAGTGGGATGGTGAAAAGAAGCAAGACACAGAGCCTACCCACTGTCACAACATGAAGAAGCATCTGGTGCCCAAAGCAGCCAGCAGAAAGGCACCAAGATGGTGTGCCCAATTCTGTGGACTTTTTGAGTACCTGCCCCCCCATACTAGCTCTATCTTCAGGAAATAGCAAAGGAACCCCATTAAACTCCACAGAGCACAAATTGGAAAGTTAGTTTGTAGAAAAGAGCCCTGTGAATTCATCAATTGCAACATCAAAAGAGGTTTTCCTGAAAATTGAGAAAAAATTGGTGAATGTAGACCTAGAAGGAAAAAATAAAATTTGCAAGGCAAAACTTTCTTTAAAAATGCATGTCTTTGCTTCTTATAATCCATATTCACCATAAAAATAAGAATTCCCTTTTGTTACACACACATTCATTTTCATTTTTTTTTAGAATTGTTACATCTTCATGTCCTATACTCATTCCAATCATAAGGATTGTTAGGGGTGCTGTCTAGATGTTCCCCAAAGCCTCATGCAGTCTTGATAGGGGAAGAGGAGCTTTTCAGAGGTGGCTGGGTCTAGACTGTGTAGTGCTGGGATCAAGGTTGTGTAATTATAAAATTAGTGCACTGATTGGTTTGGCATAGTTCTGGCTAGGATTAAGAGTGTGTGTAAAATAGGAGAACCAGAAAGAGGGCTAATATGCTCTTGCCTGCCTGCTTGCCATGGACTATTTCTCCCAATGTTGTCATCAAGAACCCAGTCTTCCCAACTTTCTGCCTTACTATGTTATCATATTTTAGATATAATCTATGAGCAAACACAGTATATACAGCCCCAGTCCTCACAAAATTGCATCCAAAGGTGGGGAACAGAGTGACATGTGTCCCTTAATAGAGATAAAACTTATTTCAGAAGTCTCACAGCAGATTTTCCCTATTAACCAGATTCTGTGGGACACTGCCCCAGTGATTGTACCCAAAGCAGGCTGTAAGCAGTGCAGGCTGTAAAGAGTTAACCCTGTAACTGGCTTATTTATGAAGTGAGTCTGATCAAAGCATATAAGATAACACACAACTGAAGTCAGAGTGACTCTTACCTAAATTCTGTTCCCAGCCTAATACAAGAATGTTTTGTGTCTTCTTTTACAGGCCTTGCCTACATCAGCAATATATCTCTAGCAAGGACATGTATCCCGTTCACATAGCCCCCTCACCTCAACTTAACATGATTGTGTCACCAATAAATATCAGTGTTTGTGGCTGTTCAGGACCTTAGCTTGCTCAAGCCTTTACTTGCTCAAGCACTGGTGATCCCAGTTTCCCATCCCTGTCTCTTTAATTCTGTCTCTAAGTCTTTCTTCTCACCATGTGTTGTAAAACTGAGAAGTAGATTGGGATCCATTGCAGGGATCTCCAATAAGATTCTCCTATTTGGCCACAACTGGGTGTATGCACCAGTTCCTATCACAAGACAGATTGGAAATTAAAGTAGCTGAAACTTTCAGTCTGTGCAGTGAACTGTGGACAAAGGAGAGGGAGGTTGAGAATGGCTGATAAATAATCAATAAACAAGTAATCTATAGGCACGTTCTTGTGATTTTTTCATGAATTGAGTAGATGATCTATACCTCTGAGTGGAAGGGAAAAAGAAAGAAAAATATCAGCTATTTGTTCTATCAAAACATTTTTTCACTGGTTTCATACAGCTGTATGCTTAGCTTCACAGAAGACTGTGGGAGGAGGATTACTTGAGCCCAGGAATTCGAGGCAGCCTGGGTAACCTAGCAAAACTCTATCTCAAACAAAATAAAGCAAAATTTCCCTCGGTCTGTTCTTCATATTTTAAGAAATGTCTGTTGTTCATTTAGGGCAGAAGATTCCAGATTGTTCATAATTGCTTATTTCAAATTGCAATATTTGATACATGTATGACTTCAGATAAGATTTATTTCAAATAAATTTTATCTTGCTGGTGTTTAGCTAATAGTTTTATACTCTTCTGTTTTGGTCAGCCAACGTACTTAACTAGCTTACCCATTTGGTGCCAGTGAACATTGGACGTATGTACTATTCAGTAGTTTATTCATTCTTAAAACTTGAAATGAAAGACATGGTGAGGATGTATATTTGTTGAGAAAAATAGAACAGATGGTTCAAACAAATTGCTGTTCAAGTGACTTCAACTCTAGGTATTTTTTCAGGAAAAATATATAATGCTGTAAGTGTTTTAATTTATTTCATGTTGTATTCAATAATTTATTCTTACAAAAGGGTAACTCTAAAAAGAATAACTTTATACATAATTTATATTTTTCAGGAAAATAGTAGAGAAATAATGATTTAAAAATGGCAAAAATTTTAAAACATAGCAAATTATTATTTTTACCTAAATAGCTTATTTAATATATTTCTTTGAACCAATTTTATTTGAACAATTTACAAATCCTCTAGCAGCTAAAGAGATATTCAAATACAACTTGTCAGTGGAAGCAGGTCCTTTGAAATGATAGAATCAACATAGGTATGTTTTGATCTTTTCTCAACTTTGCTAGTCAATCCTCTTTATTAACTGATAAGATTCTAAGGAGTCAACTTATAAAAATGCTATAAAGAGAGAATAATACATTTGTATTGACATTTTAAAATTTTCAATAAATGAAAGGTTCATTGTTCCTGTAGATATTCACTGCCAAGGCATACATAAAACCCTATTAATCTGGAACTAAAACAAGGTATTTGATTTGAAAGGAAATTTGATTTGTATTTATGCCTATGACACAAATCTTATAAAATATCTCTATATTTTAAGGTAAATCATTTTTTCTCACACAAGGAATACTAGTGTCTTCCTGATGTAGATACCATGGAATAAATACTAAAATTCTGTTTTATATGGCCACTATATTTTAGAATCAGAATGTAAGTTGGGGTAGCATGGATATTGCTTGTTGCTTTTAGTCAGGTTTATACTGAGTACCAAGAGCAAAAAGCCCATTTAAAAAGTTTTCCATTTTGTCACAGAGAAGTTTCTCAGAAAGGTAGAGCAGTGGAGAGTTTGGTTGCAGAAAAGATTAGCATTACAAAGAAGCCAAGTATTTTACAGTAGACAATAGAAGAGATGGCTTGAGAGTATGTGAGGAACCAGCAAGGTCCTACCCATCACAGGCTCAAAATTTCAAAAGTGAAAGGCTTCTTTGAGAAGAGAGCCTCAGGGCACTGCATTTGAAAGTACCTGCCTAGGGAATTTGTTCCCTAGGATTCAATTCATAGTGCTTATCCATTCAGACACTTGGAAACCTCAACAACCATGATACAAGGGAGACTGGCTACAGCTACAGTCAGCAACAGACCTTGGCATCATCCACTGAGTGCTGATTTTACAAGTATTCAGAATAAAAGGTCAGAGAAGCTTCCACTAGATTTCAGAAAAATGTCTGGGAGATGAGGCAGTGTGCCCATGAGAAGGCAGGGTATAAAGCTGTGAGAGTGAAGTTGAAAGTACAGTGGAGTCTCCAAAGGCTTTAGAAGCCAGAAATGTGAGACATCCAAGGAAAGCTGCAAGTAATGAGCAAAGTCAACCTAAGAGAAAAGCTATGAGGGCTACAACAATGAGCAATGCCATAGAGGTGAGGCCATTCAAACCCTTTGGGGTTCACATCTCACCACACCTTGCCCTGGGTACTCAACATAGAACTCTAGGATTTAATGATCACCTTTCTAGGTTCCAGTCTTGCTTTGGTCCTATTGGTTTCTATACTCCTATTTCTCCCTTTTGCAATGGGAATGTTTGCCCTTTCCCACTATATATTGGTAGTGTTCAACTTTGATTTTTACAAGGGTTCATGGCTAAGAATTTGCCTTAATTCTCAAAGGAGACTTTGGACCTGGACTTTTCAACAGTACTTAGAGATAGATAAACTGCATTTTACATAAAGTCTTTTGGGTTCCTGGGGTGGAATGTTATGATTTATATCTAGAGTTCCCCCCAAAGCTCACAATAAGCCTCTCCTCCTTTAATTTGAGGAATTATGTGTCAACAGCAATGGAAATAACTAAGATATCATGGAAAAACTAGAATTATCCTTATGATACAAACCTGATAAATTATCTCCACATTTTAAGATACATCATCTTTCTGGCAAAAGAAATACCTGTGTCTGTCTGATACAAGAACCACAAAATAAACACTGAAGATATGTTTACTTGGCCACCATATTCTAGAATCAGAATATAAATCAAGTTAGTATAGTTTATAACATGATATGACGTGATAACAAACAAATGTTAGGCAGCAGTTGGCTAATTCAGCAACACTTATTTCCCACTAATGCTATGTGGCCATCTCTGCCTGGCAGAAGGTCCAGCTCACTGCAGGCATTCACAAGACTAGTTAGTGTGAGGGAGGCTTGCTTCTCTTCAACCATTCTTCTAGGAACTCAGAAAGAATAAAAAGAGGTCATGACAAATGATTCACTGTCCTTCCTCTAAATGATCAGTCAAATGCTGGCCATTGTCACACTGCTTTTTGCATATTTTTAATCTATTGTAATCAATGCACATATAGACAGTAACATGCTAGAAGGCAGGGGGCCTTGTGAATAGAAGTTAAAAGTCTACCATAATTTCACAGACAGACATTACATACACACATAAAAACACAAATACACATTTAAATTTTTTCAGTGGTTTTGATCATTATTGCATGACTCTATACCTTCTATAAAACACAATTTTGCATATATTGTCACCCAGGATGCCTCCCCACCACTGTTTATTCTTAACATCTCCTGAGTCACACACCTCTCATTCATACAATACTGAAAATCTTTGTTTAAGATAAGGTGTCACTATGTAGTTCAGACTGGTCTTGTAGCCCAGGCTGGTCTTGAACTCACAGTAATCTTACCTCAACCTCTCAAGTGCTGAGATTACAGGTGTGTGTCACCATGCCCTGCTTAATACTGGAAATCTTGAACTAGCAAATATTTGGTGATTTTAATAATTTCATGCTTTTTTCCATAGTTTTTTTCTTAGTTTCAAACACCCTCTCAGCCTTCTCCAATTATTAGACTTTTGCTTATCCTATAAAGTCAAATCTCTAAATCTTTACTTATCCTGCTCAATCATGAATGATCAGTTCATTTTTTTTCAAATATACAGAGTACTTTGCTTATATATTGACTATAGTAATTAACAGTGAGAGGGGCTAGAACTAAAGTATACCTACAAAATTCTCATATGTACAAAGGTAGGACTGGGGAAAGTGATTGTATCATAGAAGCACTGAACTCATCAGTAGGTTTCTCCATTGATTAATTTATATCTAAATGTACTGTTAGGAGGCAGGGACATGTTGGAGGAGGTAGGTAACTGCAGTATGTATTAGCCACTTTGCTGTTTATGAGGCACAATACCTGAAACCAATGAAGAGAAATTTATTTTGCCCAATTTCAGAGAGTTCAGTCCATGTATTATAAGCTGGCTTCAAGACAGAAATCACATGGTGAAAAGGCCTGGTGGAGAAAAGCTGCTCAACTCATGGTAGCCAAGTAGCAGGGAAATAAGAAGGAAGAAGAGCAAAGGACAGTGATCCACCTATTTGGTTAATGCTCCTAGTAACCCAGCTCCAACCATCCTCCAAAACACATTTCAACTTTAGTTAATCCATTGATGAATCCATTGCCACCATGATCCAATCCCCTTCCAAAAGCCTCATTTCTGAACATAAAACACTTCAGGGATATATTTTAGATCCAAACCACAACAGGGTGTTACCTGAAACAGTGTATTCTTATCTTCAGCTCCTCTATTCTCTTTGTCTCTGTTTCCTGAATGTCATTGAGTGAGAAGCTTTCCTACCATACCTTTTCTGCCTTGGAGTCAACCAATCATGCATGGACTGAACCCTCTTAAATAACGTACCAATATAGTCCTCTCCTCCTTTCAGTTGTTGGGGTCAAATATTGTGTTCTAGTGATGGGCAAGTAACTAATACAGACAATCAGTACCAAAGAAGTGGAGTCACCGCTATGATTATACATGGCCATGTATTTCAAAAGTCCTGGGAATTTGTTTTCAGAAGGAGTTTGGAAAGTCTCGGAGGTACAAGTTATCGATGCCCTGGAATCCTGTAAGTAGAGATTGATGGAAGATTCTGGTAGGAGTTCAGAAAACTAAAATATTGATAAGAATGCAGAAAATAAAGGCGAGGCTGATGAGATTTCAGATGGGAACAAGGATATTATTGGAAATTGAAGTAGACACAATGCAAGTTTTGCTTTGGTAAAAAATTTGTCTATACTGACCAGGGATTTATCTCAGTGGGGCTGCCACTGCCACCTGCCTCACAAGCGCAAGGTCCCAATTTCGATCCCTGGTACCAAAAAGTAAAATTTGTTTACATATTTTCCATGCTCTAGTACTTTGTGTGAGGCTGAATTTAAATGTATCAGACTAATTTATTTGGTGGAGGAAATTTCAAGGCATCCCAATGTTCAGACTATGGCATTGTTGCTGCTGACTGATATTAGCCAGATTGACAGTGAGAATGGAAAAATCTGAGCCAAAGATATGAAAAAAATTGCAGCTTGACCAAAAAGGATGGGCTTGTAAAGCTGTGTCCAAGGAGACATAGTTGCTGAAAAGATTCAAGCTATTAAAATTTAGCCAAGTGGTTGCACTGAAAAATAGGAAAGATGCCTTGTGGGCCTCTCAGGAATCAGCCAGGCTGTACACATTATATAGGCTCAAGGATAACAAAAGGGTAAAGTCTTTGAAAGATTCTGCTTTGAGAAAAGAACCTCAGGGCATCCCATTAATTCAGGGATTCCCATGGGTATACAGCTGAGTTCAGCCATCCAGACACTCAGAGACCTGTTCCCAGGCCTTGGCACTTTTTATGTGCTTTGGTTTTCCAGGCATGCAGAATGTAAGAGTTACCGGGTCAGCTGAGCTTCACCCAGGTTTTCAGAAGAAGGCTGTGGACACCAGTTAAAAATATGTGACAGTCATAGTCCCTGTGAGGAACTCCTGAGAGGTTGGTGCACAGAATTGTGATCATGAAGCCAAAGCTCTAGTAGAGATGAAAGGAATGTGAAACATCTGCTGAAGGAAGCCATGGCCACCAAGTGGAGCCAGCCTATGAGAGAACCCACATGGTCTGCAATAGCCAAAGCCATTGGGAAGGGCTATCTAAGCCCCTTGGAGCTCATGTCTCACCACTATACGTCCTGGGTACTGTTCTGCTGTCCTCTCTTTTGGACTGGGAATGTTTACTCTGTGCCACTATAAGTGGGAATTATTTCATTTTCTTTATTTTTATAGGGTCTAACAGTTTGCCATGAATCTTGGAGGGAACTCTGGACATGGACTTTTAAGCAGTGCTGAAAGTGTTCAGACTTCAGTGACTCTTGGAGATGGACTAAATGCATTTTTCAAAAGGGGATGGACATAAGTCTTTAGGGGACCAAGGGTGGATTATTGTTTAGATTTAAAATATTCCCCAAAAGTCTCATATGTTCAGAGGTGAGGAGTTTGTAAGGCGATTGGGACACTGGAGTGCCATATTCATCAGTGGATTAATTCACTGATGAGGTCATAGTTTAATGTTGCTGTTAGGAGATGGGATCAGATTGGAGGAGGTGGCTACTGGGAGTGTGACCTGGAGCAGTGTGATCTTGTCCACAGCCTCTCTCTGCTCTCTACTGGCTGGCTTACATGGATTGTGCAGCTTTTCTCTACCAGACCCTTTCACCAAGCTGTTTCTGCCTTGCACCTATTTAACCATGGACTAGATCCACTGAAACTGTGAACCAAAATAAACCTCTATTCTTTCAAAATGTGGGCATTGAATATTTTATCACTGTGATCCAGAAGTAATTAATATGAATATACTAAGTTACATTAAAGTTAATGATACATGTGTTAGCTTCATATTTGTTTAACAAAATACTTGGGATAAATAACTCAATGATTTGAAAGTTCTAGCTCATGACCAACTGGACTCATTGCTTTAAACCTTTGGTAAAGCAGCACATGATGGTGGGAGTAGATAGCATAACAAAACTGCTCATCTCAGATGGATGCAATGGCACTCACCTGTAATCCTAGTAGCACTAAGGAGAGTGTGGTAGAAGGATCACAAGTTCCAGGCCAGACTAGACTACAGAGCAAGACCCTATCTCAATCAACATGCAACACCACCAACAACAAAAACCCAGCTTCTTGCTTCATGACCAAGAAAAACAGTGAGCAAAGAGCAAATTAGGGCTGGGGTATACAATCGCTTTCAAAGATACACACCTAAAGTATTTCCATTAGACCCTAACTCTTAAAGTTTTTACCACCTCTCAGTAGTGCTATCCTGGAGATCAAGCACCCCTTTTAAAAGCTGGCAAGATATCCCTGAACTATATCCTTAGCCCATTCTTTTTTATATCAAGACAGGGTCTCATTAAGTTGCCAAGACTGGCCTCAAATTTGAGATCCCCCTGCTTTAGGCTCTCAGAATGCCAGGTTTACTGGTACGAGCCATCATGCCATGCTAAAGAACCAAGCCTTTAACATGTGGTTATAAGGGAACATTCAAGATCCAAAATACAGCACCATAAAAATCTATGTTCCAAAATTTTTATTTACAAGGGATGATCAAAATATATACTAGGGCTGGGGATTTAGCTCAGTGGTTCTGTCACCTGCTTCGCAAGCGCAAGGTCCAGAGTTCAATCCCCAGTATCCCCAAAAATATATATATATATATGTAATATATATAAATATATATATACTAAATGTTTAAAATTTTTAAAGATATTAGAGTAAAAGATACATTGCAATTAATCACATTCAAAAACCTCCCCCTTCCTTTGAACACAGTCATCCTACCATTCTTGTCATTTTGTGAAGCAGTTCTTTCAAGAGTATCTTTATAAGATGTGATAAAAAATATATAGTGAATGCTGAAGTGCCATCCAATGAAAACACAGGATTGCAAAAACATTATGGCATCTTTATCCACATTAGTCTTCCGATCTGGTGCCATGTAACTTGTAGTTCTTCCCCAAAGTCAAAAAGATCATAAAATGTAAATGTTTAGAATTGATTCGGGACATCATGGAAGCCATCACAGTGCAATTAAAGACACTCGATGAAAGAGGACTTGTGGAACTGGATCAAAAAGTGGCAAGAATGGTGGAACAAGAGTGTTTGAGGTGAAGAAGAGTATTTTGAAGGGCATTAATGGCAATGTGTCTTTTACTGTAATAATTTTGTTTAAATTTAAACATTCACTGTATTTTCCCTCACACCTCCTAAATAATGATTACTTGATTATGGAACCATCTGATTCCCTAAATTATGAATTAATTGTTTACCTTTTTAAAACTACTACCTGATACATTGAGGTATTAACTAGAGTAATAATACCTATTCCCACGTCCTGACCAGCTGCCAGATGTCAGACATGTTAGTTATTTTGTTTCAATGAATCTTTAAAATTAAATTTCAGTGATGATTAGTAATTTTCTAATACAAATAAAGAAAATGAGTCTAGGAGAGATCAATTTGCTTAAGTCCTAGGAATTTAGTCTCAAAAATGGGATTTGAATCCATCTCTGTGTGAAAGAAAGTTCTATATTCCTAAATACTACAAGCACAACTTCTCAAAGAGCAGGTACTCACCCAATGTTGAATTATTTGTTGAGCATTAAAGAAATAATGATTTGCTATTTCAGAGTTCAATAAATTATGAGGAATAAACCATTATCTTTGGATATTTGAAGAAATATCAAATCCCATCCTGATTTAAGATTAATTATATAAGAAAACAACTTCCAAAACCAAAGCTCTTTTTTAACAAACTATATACTTTTGATCATATCACATTTGTAATTTTTTGAAGATAATATTCTAAATACTAAGTTGGAAATTAAAATAAGATGAAAATATGATAATTAAGAAATTTTGTAGTGGTAAGTTAAATTGTTAGAAAATAGGTTAGAAAATCCATACAAAGACCTCTCATGTAAAGGTAGAGAAACCACTCAAGGACTACATTAAGTAACAGGGTTAAGAAGAATATGGTCTGAAAAAATTGAGTATCTTCTAATAACTATAAGTACATGAGTTTCTAAAATGCCATACATAATATCTATGAAATTATGTTGCATAATGTAATAACACGTTATGCTACCATTAACACTTATAACTATGTCATTTGGAAGGCTAATTTTTTTGTGTAAAACCACTTAACTACATAAAATTGAAAATAATGATTATTATAACTACTTCAGTTTTTCATCTTTAGAGTTTCAGGATTAAATACTTCATATGCAGTTATTTTATGGTGATGCGTATTTTTATGGAGTAGTCATATAGTGTTTTAAGTAATAATTGTCTTAAAATTCCCAAATAGATAAATCATAAGATCTTTTCACATATTAACATCATGAAAAGTCAAGATAAGTCATTTAACACCTACTTATACTGTGTATAAAATTGAACATAGAATTTGGATAAAATCTAAAAGAAAACTAATTCAATTTATTTCAAGCCAAATTTCAATTTCAAGCCAAAATGTAGTGCTAAAAAACATAGGTCCACCATAGTTATCTAACATAATTAAGCCTATTTTCTCAGAAGCATCTTTCTTTTAAAATATTAACATACATATAAATATTTTAAATCATTTTTATTGAATTTATTTTAGGGGAAAATCTCTAACTGGATTGTTTTTGTTGAGACTCCTTTTTCCAAAAAAGAAAAAAGACAGAGTACTCTTTTATAGGCCAGACACTACCTTTTATTTGCAGATTTATTCAAATCCTTATAAAATAGCATTTTTTAATATTTTGGAATAAGAAAACTGACTCAGAGAGGTAACAATTTGCTTAAGGCCACAGAGCTAACAAATAACCAAGAGAAATTTCAAAACACTATGTAGAATGCATTCAATAAAGTTCACGTAAGTACACATTAGACATCAGGCATAGCTCTAGATTCTTTGTATTTATCATTTTACTCTTGTGTTCTTATATTTCCAACCTCATATGTCATTTTCTCTTCATTATTCCTTCCTGTTCTTTTTCTTTCTTTTATTTTCTGTTTTCTCTTTTTCTTTCTTGTTCTTTTTCTTTTCAGTGGAATTGGCACCATTTCCCAATTATTATCAGCTGCAAATTTAATTAACATAGTGTTTATTTTCTTCCAGATAATTAATAAAGTTGTTAGAGAAAACTTGGATGAACACCAAGCACCCCACCAGACAGCTCCCCTAAGTCGAATGCTCTGCCATTTATAATTACCTTTATCTTATAGTCCTTAAGCAAATTTTCAGTGCTCATTCCAGAACCAATTTAAATTAATTTGGAGGGAACTACTATCAAAAATCTACCAACTGTTTCACAGTCCCATCTTAGATCTTGGATCCTGTAAAATATTTATACTTTACTACTCTTGCCAAAATGATATTAATGAAATTGAACACTTAAGCACAAGGAGAATAAAATTTGAAAGTTCTCAATGAGAGAATGTGGTCTCAACAAACATTTAAAACAAAGCTCTAATTGCATTATTCATGAGTTAAATGAGAACATGAAAGAGGCATTTACTCTTCACCTTTCATGCCACTGATTTCCCATTTCACTTAACTTAATGAAATTACTAGTTGATTTCAACTTTTATTAATCATTTTTGGCATATAATGTTAGTAATATATTGAAAAAAGATTAAATTTTTGCCAAAATTGAAGAATGATTTCAAGCAAGTTTTACATTTATATCAGTTCAAGAATTTTCCAATGTAAAATATTAGTACTAACCCAGAGATATTTCATATTTTAACTCATCTATATAAGGCAATATATCCAAATTTCACATCCTTATGTGTCTATATTGTTACTATATAAGTATATTATTATTGGATGTGTTATATTTGAACCTGAAAGTCATAAAAATCTGACAGTCTGTACCTACTCAAAATAATATTTAATAAAATTTACTTATTTCATAGGTTAAAAAAAGACACTAAACTTTGAAAATGGTAGCTATGCTAGGTTTACTCACCTAGTAGTGTGATTTATAGAACTACCTTGCTTGCATCAAAACTTTAAAGATTCATTTCCTTTAGAAAAAGATATTTAAACTTACTTATATTATGAGCATGTTGATTGTGGCAATAATTCAAAAAAGCATTGTGTATAAAATGTGTACATTAAGTAATTGACTTACATCTTTTTTCAGAAGCCAAAGAGACATCACAGTAAGAAGACAGCAATGTAAATGAATGGCATTAATATAATTAGATTGTTATAGCACAACAAATCTATAGTTTGTGGAATTATAGAGTGTCTACTCAATTACTGGAAATGGACATATATGCCAGTGACCATTTGTCATAGTTACATTCAAGCTAAGGGTATTTATTAATAGAGGAAAAGTTCCAGGAACTCTAAAACCAGGGCCAGTAAAGAATCTTAACAGCCAGTAATCACTTCTTGTGTCTAATTAAAGTATACGGCCACATATAATTTAGAGGCTTCAGTTAATTTTTGATATAAGTGACTAAATAATTATGGTTGGTTAAATATCCATACTAGTGTAAAAATGTTTCCAAAGAAAATAGCTTTGATTTTTCTCTTCTTAAACTTAACATACCACGTTCGTTTAAAATGCATCTATTTCTTCATTTTAGTGACATACCTCTACGTGAACCACATAGATTGTGATATTAAATAGACAGGTTTCTTCAAGTATGAGATCTACTTTTGTCAAGGTACTTTCCTCCATCCTAATTTTTCCAAGAAGCTATTATGTTTGGTATCAAAAGATGGGCTATTTTTATTTACAGGTACATCCCAGAATGTAGATGGAACACTTTTTGCTGAAGCTTAAAAATACAAATAATCTTCCTCACAAATGCCTAATTTTATATTGCAGACCTTTTCTGTGAGGTGAAAAAATCTTCTAAATTAAGATACAAGTCAACCAAATCATTCAAGACAGAGAGCTGTGTGTGTGTGTGTGTGTGTGTGTGTGTGTGTATTTTTTTGTACCGGGGATGGAACTTGGGACCTTGGGACTTGAGAGGCAGGTGGCAGAACCACTGAGCTAAATCCCCAGCTCCACTAAGTGTATATTTTTACTACTGTCTCTTGTTAAATCCCACCAAGCTGACTATAAAGAAGTATATAATAATAACAAAAGTAATTCTCAGAATGTATAGGAAAGAAGTGGACAAACATTAGAAAGTCAATTCTTTCATAAAATCTCTTAAGAGAAAAGGCATGTGGATTCAAATCTTCAGATAAAGGAGGGATAGCTAATTTTAAAATATAGATTAATATATGTGCACATATGTACATGTGACAAGTCTCTTTATTAGACAAAAGCAAAACTTATTATTTTGGTCAGTCTTCCTAAGTAAGGTGTAAGGCTTGTAATAACAAAAGAACCTCATATGAACCATTTATATTAGTCAAGCTATTTTTTACTTTTACATAAAAATCAACTTCTGAAGAAACATAAGGCATAGAGAAAATCAACAGTGTATAAGATGCAAAGATGAATAAATGGAAAAAAATGACATTATAAGAAGAGAATAAATGAAGAAAAAGGAATGCTAAAAGAATTCCAATAGAGCATTTAAAGAGAATTAAGGTGATATTGCATCAATATGAAGATATACTACTATGGAAAAAGAAACAGAGAACAAGAAATAGCCCTTGAAATTTATATGATTTCTAAAATAATGATAATAATAAAATAATGGAAGGAGCAGAATTTACTGAAAACCTTCCTTAACGTAGAGTAAAACACCAAGAAGATTAAACTCTTGAACACAAATGTAGAGACACATGAGCTGAATATGAGAAGGCCAATTTTTCTAACAGAATTTGGTGGATTCATTTGTCAAATATGTATTTAAAGGCGATAATGTATCATCTAATGTTTTCACAGGTTTTGTGAGGCATTAAGTAAAAACAAATCTTTGCCTCATAGAGTTTACATTATATTAGGGTAAACAATACTCAAAGACATTTCAAAGACAAAAGAAAAATATAAGGGAGAAGAAAATTAAATGGCCAATAAAAGACTATTTTTCAGGGCTTCTAACTCTATGATGAAAGTAGTTTTAAATTTAGAATTCTATACCAATCTGGTTGGTGTAGCAGTATGCTAATAAAAGAATAGCATCCTCTTTTTCAGAAAAGATATAAATTGAAATGAAACAAAAGTACCAATTTGATTTGTATTTATTGATATTCATGGAGTAAGTACTTTCACCATAGGAAATGTCAAACTACCAAAACAAGGTCACAGAATTGGGAAGGCATACTAAGAAGTCAGTATTTGTAAGCTGGTATTGCTAGATTCTGCACAGCAGTGGTGGGGGTACAAAAAATAAAAATTATTTCCACTCATTAACTCTTTTTTTTTTTGGTATCAGGAATAGAACTTGGTACCTTGCACTTGGGAGGCAGGTGGAGGAACCACTGAGCTAAATCCTGGGCCCCTCATTAACTCTTTAAAAAATTAAATATTCCCAGAAAATGAAAATGATGTGTGAAGGAAAATAGTTTATATTGTCCAGGAATGTTTTTAGTTCTAAAAACTCTTTTGTCTAAATTTCACCATGTACCTTGCAGTGTAAAGAAATAAACAACCTTATTTTTAATAATAATTTTTTTT
>NW_004624732.1:2260891-2278363 GCF_000247695.1 Heterocephalus glaber | reverse complement strand
TTCAACATCACTGGTCATTCAAGAGATGCAGATGAAAACAACACTGAGATTCCACCTCACCCCAGAAAGAATGGCTGCAATCAAGAAATCAACCAATAACAAATGTTAGTGGGGGTGTGGAGAGAAAGGAACCCTTCTCCATTGCTGGTGGGAATGCAGACTGGTGCAACCACTATGGAAATCAGTGTGGAGATACCTCAAAAAACTAGGGCTGGAGGTCCCATTTGACCCAGCTATTTCCCTGCTGGGTATTTTCCCAAAAGAATTAAAAGAATCATACCACACAGATATATGTGTACCCATGTTTATTGCAGCACAGTTTGTAATAGCTAAATCTTGGAAATAGCCCAAGTGCCCATCAAGTGGAAACTGGATAAAGAAGATGTGTTTTTTTTTTTTAAATGGAGTACTACTCAGCCATAAAGAATGAGAAACTAGAGTCATTTATAGCTAAATGGATGCATATTGAGGCCATCCTCTTAAGTGAAATAAGATACACATGGAAATACCAAATAGTTTCTCTAGTGTGAGAAACTGAGAGTGTAAATAAGGACAAAAAGGATTAATAACTAATAATTGATACTTTGAAATAGGAAAAGGTGCAAAGGGGCAGGGGTGGTGGGAGGGGAAGGGGAAAGGAAAGAATGGAAAGGAAAAATTATGAGAAAAAAATGGAAATGAAGTATGTAAATAGAGAAGGGTTTCGGGATTAAGGGCACACAGATAATGGGCAAAAAAGAAGAATCAAGTTACATCATGTACAGGTACAAGCACCCAAAGATAAATGTAAATGTATTGTATACCTAAAATGTACCAATAAAAGAATTTAAGAAAAACAAATTCCACTTCTAGTAAGCTTTCAGATAATGTGTATTCCTGTGGTCAGAAGGTCACATTTTGAGAACTACTGGTATAAGATATGCCTAAACAGACAAATTCTAGAAGCAGTGCAACTGTCAGAGCGCCAAGGAAAATGAAGAAAAATAAATGGTGAGAATGGCTAAGTTCATCTTTTCCTGCATCGTCTTAGCTGGTTTTAGCCTATCATTGGAAAATAATAGGAATTTAAAATTTGTCTTCCTTGGGTATATTTTTGTAGACAAGAGTAGATATAAATGAGAATCTAGCTTTACCTAACATTGTTTTTCCCTTTAGTTTCCTCTCTTTGCCTCATGACAGTTTTCTGTCACGCCTCTATTCTTTATAGAACCCCAGAGGGAAGTAAAACTCAGAAACAGAATTTTCCATGTATACATGAGCCCATATCGATAATAAATGCTTTTAGTTTTCAAAAGATTTCAACTGACCAAAAAAGAACATGAGCCAAAGTTTATTCTTTAATTTTTCCGCAGATATTTATTAAATGCTTTCTCTATTTTGATAAGTCTGCTATATAAAATAGGTACAAAGATATATTTTGAGGTCATTAAAATTCATAATTTTAGTGGGAGAAATTAAGTAACTTTCTCTTGTATCACATTACTATTAACTAAACAGTTTTGTATATATTATCAAATATGAATCTAGAAATATCCCTGTGAGGTCTGGATTGATTTAAATAATTACTAGAACTTATGTGTCTTGATTTAGTTTCAGCAAATAGACTCTAAAACAAGAATTTAAAAACAAATAATTTATCTGGAAACTTGTCCAGAAAGTATTGTGAGCAGTAGAAAAGTGAGACAGAGATTGGAGAAAACCCAGTAAACTAAAAAGTACAAAAATGTTCAGGCTCCCACTCTAAAATCCACCAGGTATGTATTAATTGTTCCAGGGAAGAGGACAATATTTTATCAGCAAGAAGACATTTGTGTGCTGTACCCCTATTTTTCTTAACTATGTCAAACATTTGTAATGTTTCTTAAATGCCCCAAAAATATTATTTTTGAAAATTAACAGTCGTTCTCCCTGCCAACGTCTGCATCAAAGCTGACCAAGTTGCTCCTACTCTGGAATTTTAAACAAAATTTAATTAAATCAACAAAGTTCCTGGATGGGGTTAAGCTGTTTCCTGAATGCACATTACTCTGCTGCTCTGCCTGGAAGAGCTCTCTGCCTTGTTTTCAGCTGACTTTTTCTCCTGGCTGGCCCTTGATCACTCTTAACGATCCCCAGCTATATCAGTTCCCTGCCTGCTTTAACCCCATTTGGCCTGGCCTCACGTCTCGGCAGTGTCTGAAGAACAAATAAAGCCAAGCTGACCAGTACCTCCTTAATGGAGTCCCAGATAATAGGTGGTAATAGGCATTTAAATCATTTCTTTTGTTCATCTATAATTAGTGCACTTTTTAAAAATCAGGAATAAAAGATAATAAGGCTATATTCCTGTCATTTTGGAGGCTACACTATCACTGTTCCCTGTACCCCTCACCTGTTTGGCTTTTTAAAGATGTTTAAAAACCTGACAACACAGAGCAGTATCTGTGGCTGAAAGGTAAAAATCTATTCAGAACTGACCACAGATGTGCAACATCCCTATAACATACTTATTTCTTTTTTTTTTAACATACTTATTTCTAAAACTGCCCTTTCCCTAGGATGCCTTTTTCTGAAATTTATAGCCCATATTAAGAGAAAAATCATATTTTACTTTAAAACAAAGAATAAGGCAATACCATGAAATCAAGTGTTAGAGCATAAAAAGTGGCAGGGAGGTAAATTTATCATATTGGGCTATTGTCTCATTAATAGAAATGGTCAATAACATTCATCCTAGAGGCAAACATAAACAGATGTAAACTTACCTGAAAACAAGGAGGATCTATACAGTCAAGAAACAGTAAGTAAATTGTCAATAGACAGACACAAATTGATATTATACATTAACTAATGTCAAAGAACTGTCTACCTTTGTTCAAATTATTAGTTTATACTTGCACTGACATACATCTTCCAGTATAGGCTTTTATTAAAAATTACTGTTTTTTTAAGCTCCAATAAATTTACCTAAAGCTACAAAAACAGAAAGGAAATGAAGACACACTTTGTGTGTCATTTTACCAAGATCAGGAGATAGTTTTGACTTACCAACAAACTCATGACCAAGGCAGGCATCAACCAAAACAAAACAATCAAAACAAAGGTTAGATAATATTAATCTCTGCCTTGTTAATTTTTAGTCATAATATATTACAAAGAAAGGAGAGATGACAAATGTTTTTAAATAAAATGAGAATTTTATCAGCATGAACAGGGGTAAAATAATAAGCAAAACTTTATTCTAAAATATTTCCCTTAAATAAACTCTTTATTTTCACGACAGAACTGAAGATAGTTTGCAAAGACAAAGATAAAGATAAACCACATGTGTGTTCTTTACATTCGAGTGTCACATTTTCATGCTTTCCTTCCACAGAGGACCACCTCTGTCATGTATATGAAGTATCTGTATCTGTGTTATTGTGGTATATTCTATAAAGACATACATAAATACATGTAGCATATAACTGTATTATACTGAGTTCCAAGGTGTACCAGTTCCTACTCACTTGGAAAAATTTGTAGGGATAATCACATTTGAAAAATGTTTCCAGCTAGACATACAATGATTTTTGTGATGCTCTATGAATATATTTTCGTTCTCTTGAGTTATATGAAAGAAAAATAGAACTATTAGATAATGTCATTTAATATGAGTTTAATCATTTCACTGCCTTTTGTACAGAAACAAGATTTTATTCCATGCACTTATGCTCCAAAGTCAATTTTTCACTTTAATATTTATGCCATGAAACTCCCCTGAGAACTGAGCTAAAATCACTGAGAACAGAACTCAACTTGAAGTTTCTACATAGCTGGCTGACAGAAAATTTGCATATAATCTTAGGCCTATTATATCAACAACTGACTTCTCCATGAAAGATTACCCCATTAACACTGATTTCTAGTAGAGAGGAAGAATAAGTGGATTTTTGGTGTAGTTAGTAGCATCAAGGTTGTTTTGTACATTGCTCCCGAGATTTTATACTCCTGCCCACTTAAGTCAGACATATGATGTAAAGCACTTTAGTCTCTCAAATGCAAAGGACTATGTAAATGTAAGATTTATTCATTCACCATAAACTGATGAAGGCCAATGTCTGAACTTGACTCACTGAAAGGGTTTTTGTAGCAAACGGTTCAAAGTGCTATTCATTCAGGTCTGCTAGGGATAATGTGTCCAAAGTAAATACCCGACATGCCTTCCATCTACTAAGTTCACCACCTGAATTATCCTCTCTCTGTGAGGGATTAATTTTCTAAATGCCTCTGAATTTCAAACTAGAAATTTCATGGTACAGATTAATAAAGAGTTTAGCTGTAGGGCCATCAGTTGTGCTTTTCCTAATCAAACTCACATACCCAAAGTAGTGTTTTAAAATGCTAATAGTTCATCAAATGTCACATGAGCATGTCACCACAGAAATAGCTTTATCAGAAAAACAATTTCTGAGTTAATATAATCTGAAATGCTTGAGGCCAGAAAGTGTGTAAGGAGCATCTGAGGAATGAGAACCAATAGCATCTTTGCTGAAAGCTGAGTTTAACTTGAGCCTCACCCATCCTCTGCAGTCACAGGTGTCAGAGGGTGTTCTAATCTCTAAGGAGGATTCCTCACTTTTGCTTCAAAACTTTACTGACCATGACATTTTAGCAATTTACACAGACTAGGATTAAGAGGGTTGCTTTCACCTCTTCTCGTCATCTTTCTTCCACCTGAAGAGACTTTTCTTCTGTCTCATTTTCTTTTGAAAATTTTTTTCAGGACATTAAATTTACTCATAATATCATTCTTAAAATGTACAATTCCTTTTTAACACAATAGAATAAAAATAACCCCCCAAACAGAAAACTTGACATTTACAATTCAAAAATCAAATTAGCAGAATATTAAGTATTTGTAAAACTGTATCTCTTTAAAAAATTTATAAAGTTACATGCAAGGCTGTAGAATTGACAAAATAATGGCTCAAAAATGGGAGAATTTTCCTTCAGTCTTAAAAAGAATGTCCAAGAGTAGCCATGAAGGTTTTCAGGCTTGGTTCCAAAGCTTTGTCTTTGCACATAGGAACTAATAGGTGACAAGAGCTCATAAGCCCACTGGAGTTTGGAGCTGGGGCTGGAGACACTGCTCCCTCCCCAGTTAGCAGGGTAGTGACTGGGGCCTTTGGCCTCCACCAGAACAATGGATGGTCTTCTAGAATATTGCAAGTGTTGTTAAAGATGCTCACTTGTATCCAGGCCATAGGGACTATTCGACAGTCCACCCTCTTTAGATCCCATGGCTTTCCATGTCATCTGAATGTCATCTAGGAGAGTCACCTCTTTATAGCCTCAGATGCAAAGAATAAAGTTAAATTTCTCCATCAATGACATGTTATTATCTTCCATCTCTCCAAATTCTACTTTTGTTTGTTTCTACATCGTCTCTCTTTTTTTTCCTCTTCCCAATATGCATGCACTCTAACATGAAGATAAATTTGTGAAATTTGTAAGTATCCTTAAAAAGATGATATGGGATGCATTGGGATTTTTACATTTATGCAATATTTATTGTCCTTTTTATTATTAGCTTTTCTAGATTGTGTGTGTGTGTGTGTGTGTTTCTACTCAGCCCTAAATTTTATAGATACGTCTTTTTCTGTGTGCTTCATCTATTGCTTTTGACTACTGCATAGGGTTTCATTATGCACATGCATGCATATACTTAATAGTTTAGCTGTAAGGCAATCAGTTGTAAACTGTACTTTTTCTAATCAGAATATCTGTGATGGATTCTTAAATTGCTTCTAACTGTCCCTCAAGCACTTCCCCACTTTACTCCCACACACAACTAGAGTGAGCACCCTTGTACCAAAGCGAAAGTTTGTTTGACATAAGTATCCAATGGTAAAACTGTGGGTGGAATTTTAGGATCATATGTTAGAGATAATTGCACAGTACATTTCATACCTCATAGTATATTAATACAAATAGAATGCCACTACTTTAACTTGTCTACTCCTCTTTAAGTTAGTACTCTGACCATTTTCTAATTTTCTTCCTATCATTTTGTTTTTAATTTAGAAGTATTCTTCAGTGTAAAATATGCCCATATTTTGTATTTTTAGAGATACATATAAGAAATTGTTCTGCATTTCTTTACCATGAGGATATTATCTTATTTGATCATACCATCATCTTAAACATAAATTTCGTTATTAACTTGCCTGATTGACATACTTTGAGTACTCTTATGTTTACACCTTCAAAATATTATTTGTAAATGTTGCTCTACCTAGCTATGCAGTGCTATCTGAGTCTGTTGCTATTTGAAGTGTTTTTACATGGAGGCTTCCATTCCTACACTGGCCAGTCAGTGCAGTAAAATCTGTTAACATCAGAAGAACAAATACCCATGGGTAAAAGGTTACTCGTTAGAAAATTAAATCCAGTAGAATGGCTATAAGTTCTAAATTTTATAAAGTCTTGCCTTGTGTTATTGGTCACTTTCCTGTTTACATTTTTTAAAATAAATGTTTCTAAATTCTAAGAAATTTTATTATTTGTGATTATATCTTAAAGACTGGAAAGTACTAGATGGTGATAGTGAAAATAGTTTTATAAAATTATCAACTTTTTTGGCAGTAGTAGTGGTTGAACCCGGGGCTTCACGCGTGTTAGGCAAGTATCACTAAACTACACCCCCAGACATTTTTATTTTTATTTTTTGAAATAAAGAATAACTAAGTTGCCCAGGTTAGCCTCAAACTTGCAATCTTCCTGCCTCAGCCCTCCAAATACCTAAGATTACAAGTGTATGAGGAGGAAGAAAAATTTCTGTTTTGACCCTTATAATTTTTTCTAAATCATATGAAGATATCCTGGGTTTGGGTAATTGATGGCCCTTAAGAAATTTTGTGTTTTTAAAGATATTAATAAAAACTCAAAATTTGTGTATAAACACTAAAAAAACCAATTTATATCAGGATTAGGACATTGAATACGAGACTCACCATTTCATTACCACAGGCTTAACTGGGTGACAGAATATACTATGTGTTTTCCTCAAACTTAAGAGTCACACCATTACTCTGCTGTGAAGGATGGAGAAGGGCGGGGAGGATCTGTGAAATTAAGGATTTGCTTTGATCCTTCCAAAAACTATCACATGGACCTCTCCTGTGACAAATAACATATCCATGCAAGAAAGTTACTTGTGAAGAGGGGTATGTTCCATAACCCTTGAACACAACAAAGCAAACAGGTCCACAAGTACTGAACTCACGACCTCAGGTTCGTCAGCTATATGTTCTCACCAATTGCACAACCTGCCATGAATACATACAGGAAATGTGTCCTGTAGAACTTCAATGCCACTTCACAGTCAGATCCCAACTCTAGAAATTAGCCAGACAATCCTCATACCAGAGGATGTGAAAGGAGAGCAATACAAGAAATTAGGGTCTGATCCTTCTCAAAGGCTTCAGTTCATGAATATGACACTGATTCTTCTCTTCATGGATTCAGTTCTTAGAATATAATATGATTTGTGGTTCAGGAGTCTCTAAATTGATTATTAATTTTATATTTAATGTTATTCGTGAATAATGGATAAAACCATTAAAAACAAATTTTATTAATAACAATATGAAAATTATCCACAGGTAAATTCATTTTGTTTTATTTGAAATCTATAAAATGCTTCAAAAACTATAAAGAAACATTGTAAAATTATAATTTTATAGTAATATTTTAGGATATAAATAGATATAAATAGTATTTAATGCAGGTATTTTATTGAAATGAAAATATTATTGTTATTAATATCCTCTCATAACTGAATTTGAACTATTTTATATTACACAAAAAAAATCACAAGATAAACACATCTTTATAAAATGAATTATTGAGTAATAGAATATCAGAGAAGAGTAATATAATATTCAGTGAGAATAATTGTAATTTTAATAAATTGCATTTTTGTTGGAGTGAAATGGAAGAGTGGTATTTGGAAATCAAGATGTTTTATAAGGATATGTTTTTCAAGTTTTTGAAGGTACAATTGGCATCATAACTTATTAATAAGGTATTAAAAATGAAGATTTTGGAAATTCTCTCTATATATTATAAGGATGCCATTAACTGTAATATATGGGAAATGAGGATTTCTAATCATACCAGAATAAAATCTGGTTAAACTATGTTAAGTGACCATTTGTGTAAGACAAGCATATCAGATATTAGCAATTACACATAGTTCAATTGGCTATGATTTTATTGGTTATTGGTGTCTTTCCTGTTTACATAAGCACAACTTAAATGAAAACATATTTTTCCATATATCTTTTGTTTAATGTCAAGTTATAAAAGAGCAGATCCCAATAAGTGAAAGTGTGTGAAGAAATTGAAGCTAACTATAACTGACAGGTTAATGTATTCAAATCTTGATATAAAACTAATGAAAGCTTTTTAGATATTTGCAATATTTTGTAACAAATATCAAAGTCAAGGTATTGATATTTATCTTGGGATTTTTATTTAGTTATTTTAAAATTTGAATTTGCATATCTTTTTACTTTTCTAGACTAAAGATTCTAATTCTTACTACTAAATTAAAAGTAGTTATATATGTAACAATTGGTTTGCTGATATCTGTATAGAAAATATTTCATTATTTTATTTATGTGCACATAACTGATTAGAATCAAGTTTATAGAGAGAGGATATATGAAAAAGTGATGTGAAGCAATGTAAATACATGAAGGTGGAAAAAACAAGAGTAAATGACTTTCAAAAGGATCTTTTGCAGTATATTTAGTACTGTTCTCTATCAAGTACTTTTTTTGTTTGTTGCTTTTGAATCTCAGAGGTTTGAGGGAATAAAGATCATGAAATTGAGGTGTGAAAATTCAAATAGCAGTTAATTAGTTTAGCTAGACTGTTAACACGAACACAATGGATTTTCATCTTTTTCTCTTTTTTATCCTCTAATCTGAGGCAATTATACACTAGCACTTCTTGAACAAGTTATTGTACATGATTTTAGAAAATGAACTGCTTGCACACTTAAGCCCAATCTAATTAATTCAATTTATTGAAATTGTTTATTCATCTTAAATCCAGTTGAGCCTATTGTAACCATCACTGAGGTCTTTCATTTTGTATTATCTTTGATGTTGAAGTAATTCATCTTTTCCCTCATTTGTACTAGGAGAAAAATTATATATTGAAAAATATATGATTTTAAAACACTAACTGTACCAAAGTAGATTGTATTTATTGATTCTTACCTACATGGCTCTGAAAAGTACTACACATTTTGATATTTAATTTTGTGTGTGTTTAAAATTTCTTTTGGTCATATGATGATTGGTTTTTTTAAATTTTCCTCCATATAACATTTTTGAAAAATAAAAAAAGAAAACTGAGTAAAATTATCTATTTTTTTAAGTGGGATAAGGATCGGGAATGAGGTAGCTTTCCCCCCTTATTATGATAATATGTATAGAAGCATTCCTGGTTCATGCCACGGTTCTCTTTTATTTCCAAGTATAATTCTATTTTAATTTTTCCTTTTCCTCTCCCTGAACATGTTTGTATGCAAAGCGCTACCACATATAAACTCATTCCTACATGGACGATATGAAAAGATACCCTAAGAGTCTTAAATTTGTAGGACTCAGACTTTTGGAACCATCAGGCTTGACGTCAATAATTTTTTCAAATTTTATAAACTATCACAACTTTCATATTCGGTCTTGGAAAATAAACCTCCTTCAAATTACTTCTTATACAGTGTATTAAAAAATGTATAGACTTACTGCAGAGAATGATCATGACATTTAAGTGAAGACACAAATACAATAGCCTTGCCGTTATAACAACTGCTACACAGCTCCTAAAGCCACACAACAGCCTCTAGTTTTCAATAAACTAGAAACAATGAAAAATCAGCAACCAGCCAAAAGATATATGTGCAATCCTTGAGGAAGAGATAAATATGGTCATCCACAACCAGGAACAGCCACTACTTTATTGAGGTGTCACTTTTTCTTGGCTTAAGTCCTCAAACAATTGTAGAAGTTTTCCAAGATATACAACACATAAACTATTATACTCAACATACTAAAACCTGGCCACAGGGGAGATTTTAATGAGAGAAAAAATTACTTTTATAAATGCTCAGTGTTCCAATATATTTTAAAATATGATTAGAGGCCCTGAAAGAATTCTTTCTCATTTTGGAAAGAAATGAGGATCAATAGAAAGGGGTTGGAAAATGTAAGAAACATTGGGAAGAAAGAGTTACAGATTTGATGACTTATCAAATGACATATAGGGAGTGAAAAGAAAGGACATATTAAAAATGACTACAAATCTTCTCCTACGCAAGCATACTTAAAATCCTATATTCTCCTTCCTCAGGTGCTACCAAATATAAATACAGATTAAGCAAATTAAAATTTCACAATACCTTACAAATGAATTTCCACTGATTCTTTTAAAGAAAATCCATTAATTTTACATAGCATATGTTGAACTTGGCATAGTGGTGTTAACACCAGGTAGAGAAATCCAGCAGGTGGGACTGAAATTTGAGAGTGTGTGGTCAACCACTTCTTAGAGTTATAAGAAGACAGACGTAAAAAAACATTCAATATGACACAATGCTAAAGTTCATCATCACTTGCGAGGCTGTTAGTTATCTATTTCAAGGCTTCCCTTTTGATTAATTTCATGCCAATGACTAACATATTATTAAATTTTATTTTTTTTAAAATTTGTAGGAAAAATAAACTACCTCTAAATAGTTGACTTATATGAAAAAATTGTCCATAGTTATAGTCTTAAAAACTAGGAAAGACATAATTTGGAAAAGTGTTGATAGTGACAAATTCAGTAATCTCAAAGACATATTCAGGCTGCCCAGGTCTTGCAATCTATTACCACATAGCATAATGCTGTCTACATTGACTGGGCCTGAAATACTTCATTTCACTAGATCACAATCTTATAAGACAGCCTTGTCATTTTAATTTGTCACTCTTTGTCTCCTATATCTCATTGAAGTCTCATCTCTTCAGCCAAGTGCCATAGGCTACTTCTCTCAGGAAAAAATCCTATCACACTGAATAGAAAAAGGAAAATCACTAAGAGAGAGTGTGTGTCTAAAGACGCTACCAGAGATTCCATTCCCACAGGCATAGCAGGTGGTATAAATACAATCTAAACTGAGACAGAAAAATGAATTGTTGCTTCTATTTCCTGTCTCCAGTGTCTCTGGGAATGCTATATCTGCTTCTACAGAGCTATTGATTTGGAATTCCTTATCATGCCCTGAGCAAAGGGGAAGGGGGATAGGAAATAGAGTATAGAAAAGCTAATGTCTGATATGTAGTCTGAGGCTGAAAGAAGTATAGCAATTTTGAATCAGTAAGGACTGAAAGCTTGCCTCTTTCAGAAAGTTTTCCTACTGACTTAGAATAGAGGTCAACTTTTTTTTTTATCAAACTTGGACCTATATGAAAAAATGGTGTATAAATATGAAGAAATTTTACTGTTGTGTTTTAGTCTCTTTCTTATCTTTAAGAGTTTGTAACATCTAATAAACATAACATAAATATCATTGGCATATTTCTCCATTTATCTTAATTTCAATTAAATAATTTTTATTTCTGATTAATATTTTTGTTTTGCCTCTTTTATGCTTTTAAATAGCAGTCATGGATGCCAACTGAGTTTAACAAAACTCTTTAAAAGCATTAATTGGTTGCACCGCTAAACTACTGGAGATAGAATGATCTATGTTCTCTGTATGTTTAGTACACATTTTATCAGAATTCTTCACTACATTAGGCTTTATTTGAAGATATCTTGCTTTCTAAGGGAAATATAGTTCCCAGCAGCATTTACCTTTCATTCTGCATAGGCAGATGTTGAAAGCATAAATTCAATCCTCTACCTACTAGGCTTTCTTATCTTCCTATTTTGGCCAATGAAATCCAATATATTTGGCAAAGAAATAAGACTTGCAACATTAGTAGAAACACTGGGGAATTTGGCAAAGTTGTTAAATCTTAAACCAAGAAGAAAATTCAAAATGAACCAAAATATTGAAAATCTAAAAGGAAGTCTAAATTTAATCCTTCTCTCTCTTTCTCTTTCTCTCTCTCTTCCCATACATATGAATGAAAATTAGTGTGAAATGAAATGATTCAATGTTTTTATGAATGTCCACTACATTTTCATAAAATATTAGTGAAAAGTAAATACATAAAGCATAATATAAAAATAAAATAATATTAGTCATATGTATTTCATTTTCAATTGCCTTTCATATATATGTAACTTGTTTTAAAATATATGCTTTTAGAGGTCAAAGGCCACATATGTTTAACTAATTCTGCATGTAATTTGGTGTAAGAAAGGTACATAAAAAAGCTTTTTAGGGAGACTCTGATATTAAATATGTGCATTAATTCAGAGAGAAAAGAAGCAAAATGGAGCTGCAAACTAAAGACCAGAAAACAGCATTCAATTCTAGTTCCACTTAAGACATGGAAACTATCTTTGACTTCAGTGCTTCCTCTTGCTTATTCCCATTGTGGCTGTATTTACCAGAACTACAGCATTGTTAAAACCTCTTTTAATTTACAACTTTATAATATTGCATGAGGAAATTCTATTGGAGAATTTTTACCCTTCACAAATGTAAAGTACAAAGGATGTAAACTGAATATTTAAATTCATGTGCACAGGTGGACATAAAACAAATGTTTCCTGATAAAGATAGTATACATCTGTGTAGTCACCTGCTCAAAGAACTGAAGCAGCAGCAGGAGGAAGCAGTGTGTTAACTGTGTTACTAAAAATGATGGAATCAATGGTTTGTACCAGAATGTAGTTTAAAAGAATAACATAAAATTTAAGTTTTCTAGTAATTTTTGTTGCACATATTCATTTATCAAGTGAATTTATATCTGTAACTAAGGTATAAGAAATGTGCATCATAAAATATAGAAAATAATACAGAATGAACAAGTCATCATCAAAATTCTTGATCAGAAAAGAATAAACTAAAGGACTGAAGATTTTTTTTTACTTGATGTATTTTACATTTCTGCCACAAGCAATAAGTGTAAAAGTAATATCAATGTTTATTTAATAGATTCTTGAGATGCACAATTTACCTATCATATTAGTGACCCATTATCAATGCTATTGATGTATTTTTATGAAGATGTATAAACTTCACTACAATCTAGTTTTAGAATATTTCTACCAATCTAGAAAATTTCCTTGTGTCCCTTAACAGTAATTCATGCCCAAGGCCAAGGCAACCAATGATTTGATTTTTGGTCCTGTAAATAGACCTTTCCTAGACATTTGCAAAGATGAGAACTATATCCAGTCTTCTGCATGTGGATCCTTTTACTGACAATAATGTTTCTGACATTCAGTAGTTCATTCTTTTTTACTACTAAATAGTATTGCATTGCATGGATATAACACATTTTCTTTATCCATTAACAATGCATGTGACTTCCAGTTCTATCAACATCATGGTCACCTTTGGGAATGTATGTGTTTGTGACTATAGTCAACTTGAATTGATGTAGAGTGGTCTCTTTTTGTGGTTTTACTTTGCATTTCTAATAACGACATTGAGCATGATTTGATATAATACCTGCTATTACTGTGTTTTCTTTGTTGTACTATTAATGTCTTTTGTCTTTTTAAAGTTTTAGTTGCACATCTTCTTTTAGTTGAATTGTAAAAGTTCTTTATGTATTCTAGATACATTTTCTGTTTCAGATATATTATTTGCTAAATTTTCTCACAGACTTAGCTTGTCGTTTTGCTTAATTATGCCTTTTGAAGCTCACTTCATATTTTTTGCGATCTGGGAGATTATATTTGGGGTCACATTTATTTCTCTCAACAGTGTTTTGTAGTTTCCTTTTATTAAATTTATTACTTATTTTTTTCTTTTGATGCTATTGTGAATTGCAATGCTTTCTTAATTTCATTTTTATATTTTTCATATGATAAATTAGTACGAATTTCTTAGAATTCTGTATATACCAGATAATTTTATATACAAATACAGACAAGTTCACTCTTTCCTTTAAGCAGTGGAGAGCTTTAAGTTCTTTTATTTTATTTTTTTTGTTTTATTGCACTACTTAAAGCCTCCATTATGACATTAAATAGAAATAGTAAAAATATGGGCCTCCTCACCCTGTTTACAATTGTAGGAGAGTGTTTTGTGTTTTGCCAATATTATGTAAGCTATAGGAGTTTTATGAAGAGAAAAAAAGCTATTGTAATCCAGCATGGACAATGTATCCCTTGATCTAAAAAGTGTCCCTTGATTTAGTGTAATTGTCTTACGTGTTTAATATGTTTTTGGCCTATTAATCTGGTTAATCTGTATATATAATAATTAACTTTATAAAAATTTAAAAGATAAATGAATCTGATACTGACAAAATAAAAGTGGGATGGAGGAAATGTACCGATAAAATTTAAAATTAGAAAAAAGAAGTTCCTAGATCATAAAGTTACTAGTTTGTTGAGAGGTTTTCCGCAGGGCTGATTGTTGCTTTTTTCTCCTTCATTTGATAATATCATGTGATTTTACTTTAATCTGCTAATATAGAGAATTACATTGTATACATTTTAATTATTAATCCAACTTTGCATCATGAAATATGTCTCACTTGGTTGTGATACTTTAATTATTTTTACAGATTCATATATAGTTCTTTTTAAATAAAGTACAAGGATTCCTTGTATTCTTTGTGTAATTTAGTTTAGTTCTAAGCGATTTCATCACATGGGTAAATTTTCAAATCAAGAACTGATGTCAAATCAAGAATGGTTTTCTTACCACAAAGATACTTTGCATTATTACCCTTTTGTAACCACACACAATTCCATTTCTCATCATGTCCTATCACCTGGAAACCATGAATCTGTTCTCTATTTAGGAAATTTTGTCTTTTCTTTATCACTTTATAGAAGTGCCTTTCTTACCCAACACAGTTCCCTAGAAATTCATCCATGCTGTTTCTGGTTTTTTGCTGAATAGTACTCCATGGCATATACATACCTCAGTTTGTTTAGTCGCTCAACTATTAAAGGGTGTACAGGTTCCCTACAGATTGGAACTAATATGAATAAAACTACTGTGAACATTTAGGTACAGGAACATGTATGACACATTGGTTTTTGTTTCTCAGTGATAAATGACCAAGACTGCATTTTTCAGCCTCATGATAAGTGAAATTTATAAAACTGAGTTTTATAAAAAGTTGCCCAACCTTTATCCAAAATTCTTTGTGAATATTTGCTCCTTGTTTGCAATTGTTTTAAGTGTTGGGGATGAAACCCAGGACCTTGTGAATGCTGGGCAAACACGGTACCACTAAGTTACCACCCCTTCACTTTCACCTTCACCCACCCCTTCACCTTCTTTGAGTCTTTCAAAGAACAAGTATTCAATGTATGAATCTTTTATAGATAGAAAATTGATATAAAGTCTAAGCCCACTTTGCTTTGCCTGAATCTGGAAGATTTTCTCTTTTTTTCCTAAAATTTTTATAATTTTACATTTGTCAGTTTGTGATACAGTTGGACTAATTTTTGTGAAAGGGACAAAGTCAAGGTCAGTACATATTTGTTTCTGGGTTGGTTTGTTTTTTGCGTATGCATTTCCAATTGTTATAGCACTAATGGGTACCATTCTCCATGGAGTTGAATTGTTTTTGTACCTTTTGCATCTTTTTCAAAAAGCAATTGGTCATATCTGTGTGTATTTTTCCTACATTCTCTTCCAATAATTTGTGCATCTTTTCACTTACCAATACCACTGTCTTGATTACATTATGTATCAATATATACATAGCCTAATGTCACTTAATGTGATTCATCTTTTTGAATATTGTTCTCATCATTCCTTAGCTTATGTTTTTCCCTATCAATCTTATTGTTTTTCTTTTTCTAACAAAACTATTGCAATTTTCATAGGAATAGCACTAAATATATGGAGCAATTTGGCAAGGATCGACATCTTCACTATGTTGAATTATGCAATCCATGAACATATATATCTCTTCATTAACTTCATTTTTAATTTATTTTATTCATTTTGTATTATCAGTTTACAACTTTCATACATGTGTTATTAGATATATAATTAAATATTTCATTTTATTTAAAGCATTTGTAAATTAGTATGTTTTTAATTTGTTCACTCATTTTCATTGTAGGTAAAATGTAGACATGATATTAATTTTTGAGTACTGATATTATATTCTAAAACTTAGTAACTTACTTATTACTCATTGAAATTTTTGTAGAGTCCTTGGGATTTTTTTGCTTTGCAAATTACCATGTTATTTTCATATAAAGCTGGTTTTATTTTTTCCTTTCCAATATACATGCTATTTACCTCTTTGCCTTATCTTGTTGCTGTGGCTAGAAATTCCAGTACTCTGTGACATAAAAGCAATGATAATAATTTTTGTTTTATTATTCAAAGCAAGGGTGAAGTCTTCAATCCTTTACCATTAATTAAATTTTAGCTGTATTATTTCATAGATGTTCTTTTTTAGGTTGAGAAAGATTCCCCTCTATTCCTATTTTATTGAGCATTTTCATCATAAATAACTGATGAACTTTTCTAATACTTTTATTGAAACAATTTATGTGATAGTGTGATTTGTCTTCCTTAGTTTAATGATATGAGAGATTACACTGATTGGCTTTTGAATGGTGGACAAGCCTTGAATATCTGGTATAAATTTAATTTGGTCTTGCTGTATTTTATACATTTACTTATTTCACACATTTCTTGGTCAAATTGTTAATATTTTCTGAAGATTTTTTATCATAAGTTCATAAGCAATATTGGCTCCTGAAAAATAATTATGGAGTTCAAGAAAGAAAGCAAAGAAAATCAAAATAAATTAAAATCAATTGAGCTTTTGTTTTATATTATTTTTGTCTCATTTTTGGTATAAGAATAACACTAGCTTCAAGCAATGAATTGAAAGCTGTTTTCTTCTACTCTCTGGAGTATATTGTGTGAAAATTCTGACAAGTCCTAATTAAAGGTTAGAATTCAGTGAAACCATTAGGACCTACAAGTTTTATTTTCAGAATTATTAAAGTTGTAAATTCAATTTCTTTAAAAGTTGTAGGGCTATTCAAATGACCTGTTTTGTATTGGTTGAACCATGGTAGTTTACCTTTTCTAAAGAAATGGTACATTTTATTTAAAATTTATATGTAGGTTGGATATCAGAAAAGACTGTAGAGATACACTGTATTTATCTCTGATATTAGTAATTTGAGTATTCATTGTCTTTTTTCTTTTTTTTGTATTAAATTCTTTTATTGGTACATTGTAGGTATACAGCACAATTACATTTCCCATTGGGAACTGTACCTTTATATAATGCATCTTGGTTCTTATTTTTTCCCCATTCCTAGCCCTCCCTTCAC
>NW_004624732.1:2197653-2255687 GCF_000247695.1 Heterocephalus glaber | reverse complement strand
GGGTTGCTGTAGGTGATCTGGAAGTCTGGTTTTGAGACTTATTTACATGTTTTCTCATTTCAACTGGGGCAGGTGGCTGTTTGTGCCTGCACGGATTACCTCCTCTGAGCTGGGTGAGGTGGGACAGGGGCTGGGAGCAGCAGTAGGGATTGTGACCCAAAAGCCCTTTCCTGTGCCCTGGGAGCAGTGGGAGGGATGGTGGCCCAGAAGCCCCTTCCTCTGGTCCAGGAGCAGTGAGACAGAAGGTTTCCCAAAAGCTCTTTCCTCTGGGCTGGGAGCAACGGGAGGGATGGTGACCAGGAAGCCCCTTCCTCTGGACCAGGAGCAGTGTTACAACGGCTCAGAAGCCCCTACTTCTGGGCCGGGAACAGTGGGACTCAGTACCTTGGTCTGGTGGTCTGGTGTCCTCTGCATCTTTATAGTGTGGAATCAAGTGGCTGCCTGTCTGCAGCAGGATGATTCAGCGTGTGTTCCGCTCAACTGGGGACCTCGGTAGGGCGTGGGAAGACCTGCCTGTCTCTCTTTTTTCTTTAATAGTCTTACTAGAGATGTGTCAAATGAATTAATCTTTTCAAAGAACAGATTTTTGTTTTATTAATTTTCTCTAATTTTTTCATTATTATTGAGTTATTTTATTTGCTTTATTTCTCTTTGATTTGAAGTTTGTTCCCCTTTTCGCTAGTTACTTAATTCAAAAAATTAGATTATAAAGTTATTTTTCTAATATAATCAATTTATGTCATAAATTTCCCTCTCTGCACTAATTTTCTATGCATCATTTTTTATAAATTATGTTTATATTTTCATTCAATTCAATGTATTATTCGATTTCCCTTGAGAACTCTTATTTGACATATGAATGGTTTAGAAATGTTTGGTTTATTTTGTAAGTGTTTAGAGATTTTATTACTATCTTTCTTTTAAGATTTTTTAAGGATCTTGCCAAAGATGATTGATTTTTATTTTTGAAATAATTGATATTTATTTATTAGGCCCAGAGTACACAATATAACATATGCACTCTACAAATTTTTGAAAAGATTTATTCCTTTGTTAAAAGAAAATATTATATCTCAATTATGTTATTTGTTGGTATAATTGAATTCTTTTATATCTTTACTGACATCTATCATTTTCTCTTGTTGGGTGAGAAATTTTGCACTCTCCAACTATAATTTTGAATTTGGCTATTTCACTTTTCAGTTTTATCTCCTTTTCCTTCATACATACTGTGTTGGTGAATTCACATTTAAGAATACTCTTTTCTTGATGGAATGATCCTTAGCTATGCCAGATAATTTCCTTTGCTCTGAAATCTGATAGTATTATAGGTATTCCTATTTCCTTTTTTTATTTACATGATCTCTTTTTCTAAAATTCTTTTACTTTTAACCTAATTATTTGATCACATTTAAAATGAGATAATGTAAGTTAGCATACATTTTGATTGTGATTTTAATCCAGCCTACAAACCTCTACCTTTTAATTGGTATATTTTGACCACTTACATTTAATGTAGTTATATTAGCTGGTGTTACAAGTTTTGTTTTAAGTCATCTAAAAAAGCTTAAAATGGGCAAGAAGGATAAGAAAGTCTATTGAATTGAATCATTTCTCTTTTGTTCTCCTTTTTGTGTCTTGTTTTTTAAGGATTATTCATTTATCATTCACTTTCCTTGTCTATTTATTTTAGGTTTTTTGCTTAAATTCTTTTATTAGTACATTTTAGGTATACAATACATTTACATTTAATCATTAGATGCTTGTACCTGTACATGATGTATCTTGGTTCTTATTTTTTCCCCATTACCTGTGTGCTCTTCCCCCATTCCACCCTTCCCTATTTACGTAGACTTTGTTTCCATTTTTTTCTTTTCTCATGATTTTTCCTTTCTTTTCTTTCCTTTTCCCTTCCCCTCCCACAGTGATATATGGGCACCCATGTTTATAGCGGCACAGTTCGTAATAGCTAAAGCTTGGAAACAGCGCAAGAAATATTTTTTAAATCTGTCTTACTGCTTTGTGGTGAAGATTAGGAAATGAGTAACCTTTTACATTTGTGTGTGTAGGTGAATATCTAAAACTTTTCTCCACACAGAAAACTAAGTGTTTATCTCGTAAATGGGAAAGGCTTTGTATGTAACACATATGTTGACTTTTGCCTTCAATAATTGTAAATATTTCAAATTCATTTTTCCATTGTGTTTAATTTTTACTCATATTTAGGTTGAATTTTGACAGCAGATATTTAAAATTCTAGTGTCATCAACACTTTTATTCCACAATGGTTTGAGGGGTTTTCTTTCCTGATTAAAAATATTTTGTGAACTGTTAAATAGTGAGGTAGTAGTATTAATGTTCATCTGTATTTCCTTTGAGTGTGTTTTACTCATTTGGCTAAGGATAACGGTGTTAGTGATTATGTTCACACAATACATGCCATAGATTTGAACGTGAATAAGCCCAGTCATTTGAGACTATATTATGCCTAAGAATCTTTAAAATTCCCTTCATTTGAAACATGAAATGATCAATTAATATCTTGAAATCCCAACTCCCAAGGTGATGATGGTGTTAGGAGTTGGGGTGTATGGGAGGTAATTAGGTCCTGGGGGAGATGGTAGTGCCCACATGAAAGACACCCCACAGAGTTGCCTTCTCCCTTCTGCCATCTGAAGACAGAGCTAGAAGATGGCTGTCTTCAGTTTGGAAATTAGCCTTAATCAGACACTGAATCTGCTGGCATCTTCATCTTCCTAGCCACCAGAACTGTGAGAAATAAGTTTATTTTTTCATAAGCAAATTGTTAATAAAACCTACTCTAAGATATTATGTTATATACAAGTATATACATCATAATTTCTAATTTTATGATTCTACATTGGGACATTATTGCTGCTAGCTTAATACTTCACAAGTTGCTAAATGGATGTTCTAATTCTAAGGTTTTGGGAAAGTTCCTTTTTTTGATACTTCCTTTCATGCCTTCCTTCTATCTCTTCCATAATAAGCATATGAAAACCTAAAGACATACTGTACTTCTTTTATAGATAAGAAAAATTTCTTCAAAATATTGGTGCTTTTGCTAGAATGACAGTTGAGTATCTTGCCACTACAACTGTAGACAAAGGCAACATAAAGTACCATCAGAGGGCTTTATAGTGCCCTTCATCTGAAAAAAATAATTTTTCCCTTATACTACCATGTCAGTTCTGGTACTTCTATTTTATTTTGTCTCATAATTTTCCCCCTTTGATGTTCACCTTACCTCTATTTGTTCTCATGATTATTTTACTTGAATCATAGATACAGGGACTGTGGGGAAAATGACAGGTCATTGTATTCAGACCTCTGTACTCCATGCATGTTATTACCAGACACTTATATTATTCCCTTTAGAAATATATTTAATCTCTTCCTGAATGTCTTATTGATGTTTCCTCAATGACCTCTTTGGGTGGCTATTTCATTGTTAAATTGCTCTTGCCTTTAGGACACTTTCTCTTATAAGTAATTTAAACATGGCCTTCTTATTTCTTATAAAACATTCTAAGTCAACCAAGAATGATTCTTCACTTTACTGTATATTATTTCTTTCTTCTTCAGTAAAATATCACGTCATGGGAGGCAAGTTCTCTGTTCAACACATAAGCCACTCAAAAACATATAAGAGATTTATCTCATTTTCTCTTCTATAAAAGGAAGATCTAAATGTTCTCTAAAATTCCTTCTAGCTTTAATATTCTGTGATCCTATGATGCCTACATTTGGTTGAGAAATTTCTATATTAGTCTCTGTCCCATTTGTAATGCCTGTGAAATGCCTATGTGCTTAAGTCTATTATTTTTAATTTCCAACCATCTAAATCAATAAACTATGATATAGAATTAATAGCTACTTTTATCGAGTACTTATTATTTTCTATTTTAAGTATTATTTGAAATATCTATGTATTTCACATACTGATATATTCTAGTATTATAAAGTGCATGTCACACATATATGTGTATGATATATATAACATGATATATGTCATGTATGACATATGTTATACATACTTAAATTTATTCCATTAAAACCATTATAGTCAACATACTGTTGCCTTACCCTTTATCCTCTTGGGCCATTACATCATTTTTCTCTTTTTATTTCTGGAGAATTTCTGAGGATACTTGTTTTATGATGATATTTTATGGAACCCTTATACTATTTTCTACCAAATTATTTTCAAATACTTTAATCTCCTTGATGGCTACCAAAAACACTTGTTAATTCCTATGTTTTTTAAAGAATGATGTGACTATATTTTTTTCCACAAATAGTTTATTCTTTTGAAACTCAACCTGGAATTTAAAGTGTCCAATTGCTGCCTGTGGACTTTACCTAGTGTGGAACTAGAATCTATAGTAACTATACAGAAACCTATGTAGAAACAGTGAGCCTATCTCTTCCTTCAGACAGCTGTACTGTCATTTCCTTCAAATTTTGCTTTCATGAATGACAATTGTGTAGCCTTTCTCCAAAGTCATTTCTCTTTTCATTCCAATTATCTCCCCACTTCTCTACTGTAATCCATTTTTCTTATACTATGACTTCACTGTGTTTAAACTTATTAAATGCATCTCAATTCTTATGTCAACTATCTGAGCAACTTTATTGATTATTAACCTTATTCTTGAAAGTTTCCTACAACATTGGCTTTTGTAACAACATTTCCATCCAGTTTTCTTCCTAAGTAGGAGGAAAAATATTGGTCAATAAAGAACTGGATTTCCTGGGTTCAAATTCTGACTTTCTAACTGCTGTATGAATGCAGGACTAACAGTTTAACTTCTCTTTGTGAAATAGTGAGGATAATCGGGACCTATCTCCTGAGATTATTGTGAGGAGTTAGATTACGCAGGTATTTAGAATATTTCCAAATATGTAGCAAGGATTTTACACATTGTGAGCTATTCTTATTTTTAAACTCACATCTTTGATTTTCTTCCTCCTTGAATTCTTTTTAATTTCCAAGTTTCTTTCCATGATTTTTTTCCTCGTACAGTACAAGCTATTTTATGGGTATATTTTGTTCCTTTCTAGACATAAATCACAAATAGTATACTGATTATTTCAGTGCAAAGCTCTCAAGTGGTAATCTTAATGCTACAACTATCAACTAGTTATTAATTGGATGTCCCACAGGCTTCTCAAACTCAACAGGCATCTCAAACTCAACACGTTCAAGTTGAAATCCTTTGTCTATAAATTTTGTTTCACAGACTCTTCACTCATTGGCAATATTAGCAATGCCAGTCTTCTTTAGAATTGGATACACACCCTACAGGGTAGCATCTGCAGCAAAGGAAGAAGCTATTATAACTTCTGTTTATATTTCAAAAATAAGCAATGTAATCAAGCTTCTGTGATCTTTCCAACTTGAGCTGAGGCTGGCTCAACCACTGAGCCAGTATGCCAGAGAGACATTATCTAGGCTGACTGTAAGAAGTTCTCCACTGGGAGATAGATCTTTTCCAAATGGTAAGGGGACTGAGAGATGGGTTGGGGGATTTAAAAAGAATTAAGATATGTTATGTATGTGTATCAACTCCCCACAATGAATGTAATCATTATATATTGCAAACATGTATTAGTAAAACCAAAAAAGGACAAAAAATAAAACTTCCCTTTGTTATACCTTTTTAAAAAACTCTGATCATAAGTAAAATATGCTCCATTTTAAAGTAAAAGAAGGCCTCCAAACTCCAAAATGTGGAGTTGACAACAACACCCTCATGTTTTCATTTGCTTTCAGCATTTTGTGACACACTGCACTGTCTGATTAAACAGATCTGGATTATAAACAAAATGAAAAATTTCCATAAAAATTGTCTTCAAATAAACCATAGAATAAGACAGAAATTTAACTTTGTAATTTTGAACTCTCATTTACAGCATACATTATATTTCTAAGTTTTTCTTTCTCTCCTTCTCCTTCTCGTCCTCCTCATTATTATTATTATTTTTAACCACTATTTTTGTATTCCCCATTGGCTGGATGGTTAAATGCTCAAAAAAATTCTTGTTACTGGAAAATATTTTTTAGTATTGTCTACAACTATATAACCTCGTAAGAATGTATCAGTGTTGCTTTAATGAGCTACAAAGTTCTTACTCTCAATAAGTGTTTCCGATAATATGCTTACATTTTGGAGATCATGGCAGTTAAGTGCCAAAAGGCAGATAGTAAGTCACTGTTTAACTGTGCAGAAAGGATGTGAGCCCTAGAGTGAGGAACAAAGCAGAGAGAAAATGAATGAGTATGTTGTCACTTACCATGGAAGAGTAATATATTGGGGTGGGGCGGGAGGGTTAAACACCAACAACTGAGTTTGGACACCCCATACAAAAATTCCTACTGCCACGGTCATTCAGTACTTAATCATTTAAAATGGACCGACTCTTTTGCTATCTGCAGTCCATGCAGTCTGAGTCTATCAGGCTTGCCCTGCACCCTGTTCCCTCTAGAGTGAGTGTGACTTTGATTCTTTCAATCTGAATCTCATTTAAATAAAATCCCATTGTTCTACGAAGGCTATTACAACCTTCTAATTACAATGCCTTAAGTGAGAGAGATAAATAAACTGTAGCAGATTCATAGATGTGGGTTAAATGAGAAAATACTACTTCTGTCCCAAAATAAAACCCTTAGCCAAAACCTCTTGCTAGCTTTGCTACTCTGTGTGCTGCCTTGGTTTCATTGCCTGCTCCTGGCAATAGGTATATAGATATTCCGGGACAACCTTAAAATGTTTTACTCTATCTTGAATTCTTCATTTATCAGAACTGGTATTTTGGGGGGAAATCTGAGCAATGCAATTTCTCTCTCTCTCTCTCTCTCTCTCTCTCTCTCTGTCTCTCCCTCTCTCTCTCTCTCTCCCCTTGGCCCACAGCCATAAAGAGTATATTTACTCTGTGAAGCTGCCATGCCTCCCTCTTCTTAATTGATTACATGATATGAAAAAAAGCATTTCAGGGCAGGTGAAAGTCCATCATGAACTCTCTTCCCATTTCCTGGACATCACTTTGATTGCAGCCTTTCCTCCAATGCCAGTGATTTGTAACAACTATTAATCTTTCCTAACAAAATAATGCCATTCTTGAGACAAGTTTAGACAATGAGGCTATTTTCACAAAGAATCTGCTTTCATACGTGTAGCTAGTCATTTTTAATTTTGTTAATAGGATGAATTTTAGGGTATAGCCAACAAATTACAAAAATTGTCAAATATAATTAAGAATAATTCCTTAATTTATGAATTGTTTTAGAGTTCAATTATTTTAAGGCTTTATAGACACTAGTGGGTAAAGAAAGATAAAAATAGTATTTGGGTAATTCACTTATAAGATGAATTTTATTGCATCTGCAACATACAGCTGTGAGTTCTTTCTTTAGATAACATATGTTTCTGTGTTTTTGAACTGATGACCTGCTTTGCACTTCTCACACAGAAGCAAAACAAAAATCCTCAGAATCAAAAAAACTTTTTAAGTTGAAATAGTATATGGAGTTGAGAATTCTCTAAGACAGAGGAATCCAGTTTTTAAGAGGGTAGAGAAATAAGCAAAATGACCCAGACATAAAACTTACCCTAAGAGAGAAAATAACTGGGAGTGGAAAACCAATTCTTCAGAGGACAAAGATAGGAGGATAATTGGTTCAGAAGAAACACTTGTACCTGAAGTAGAGAAAAAGCAGGTTGATAACCCTGTGGGACTATGAAGGAAGAGCACCAGTGCTGTCTTCGTAATCCTGGAAGCTTGGATGGCTCCCAGTATTAGAGACTCTATTGTGGAAGTTAAAGGATAGAAAAAAAGGAAGTCATTGTTCACTTGGAAAAGGACTAAAATGTTTTCAGGCCAAAGAAAATTCAATTGAAAGATTGAGAGATTGAAGCTATGAGGAAATAAAAGGATTAAATTAACTATTAGAGATGAAAAATCAAACATTAACAATTTTTAGAGAGATTAATGAAAGAATAATATATAATCTTCAGCTTATTAAACCTATTCACATTTCTATTGCTATTCAAACCAAGTATATCATTTCACAATGAATGAATCAGTGATAATATTCCTCCTTCCTTCATACCCATCTAGCTGCATTTATTCAACACTTGCACATATCTAATATGAAGCTCATGCTAACCATAGAACACAATATCCAATGGTTAAAAAGCTAGGCTCTTAAGTGACTGGACTTAGGTGAAGGGTGTGCATACATTTAAATCTATTATACTGAGTGAGGAATGGTTTTCTATGTAATTCTTGAAATGTTTCTGTTTGGGCTGCACATAGAACTTCTTTCTTTCCTAAAAAGAATAATAAAACCCCATACACTACAGATTATTGAGTTATAGAAACAAAGACAAAAATTAGAGTATTGCACATCAAAAGGGAATTCGTGAGAAAAGGACATGTCTTTCAATACCATTTTAAAAGATTAATTGTATAAAATCAGAGATAGAAGGATCTTTTCATAATTGTATACAAAGGAGAAATTGTTCCAAGATGCCCAAAGAAAAACTCTGGATAAAGAATGTGGATGTCTGGAAAAGCATAATTAGATGTTGAATTATTTCAGAGAAAAGTATACATCAGACTTTCATGAAACATGTCTCCTACCTATGTCTATATAAAGACTTTGTTAGAAAAGAATTCTTCAAGAGAGCATATTTAAACCTTAATAAAATACTATGATGCAATTCAAGAGAAGAGTTCCTCTGACCTTTAGTAATCTACTGAATTTATCTTGAAAGTCTTGTCAATTCCATAGCCAGTGAAAACTAAAAACTCATAGAGAGGATGACATTGGTTCCCAGTCTATATCTCCTTATGCAAATTCCAATTTTCAGCACTTGAATGTATTAATCTCTATCTCTTGGGACCGGATTTGCCGAAGAATACTGTATAAGTCATCCTCAAAAATGGCCAACAAGGATTGCATATGAATGCTTTAGTTCCTCAGGAAGAATAACTCTGTGGTATGTGTTTTTACATAGGCTCCATTTTCCCCAGCATAAGTAATTCCAGTAACAGTAGGAAATAGCTTAATAAAGAAAATCTTTTGACTTTCTTCCCTTTTCTCAATACCTCCTTATTCTACTGGTGTTTTCCTCCCCTCCCAAGCAACTATTTGCAAAAAAACTTCTTGTCTCAGTATCTGATGCCAGGGCTACAAAGACATAGCACCTCCCCCGAGATTTGTAGGTATGATAACATTTTTAAATACCTTCCACCCTTATCAGCTAATTAGCAGTGAAACTTAGCTTGTTTTTCAGTTCCCAAAATATGTATTCACTCATTCAAAGACTTTTATGAATTCAAAGTCTTTATTAGAAATTTGGCAGGCTCTCCGGGAGAACTTACTTTCCACAATATATAGATCTTCTCTTTTTCCTCTTTCTTTCCACAACTGACCTTTGCAGATTGACTTGGAAACCTCATATTTTTCTTCCTCTTATTACATGGTGTAAATCTCTTCCTCCTTTCATAGCTGAAGGTGGACCATGGAGGGTCTATGAGCCCCATCTACTACTCCAAGAGCTTGTGCTCATTTCTCAAAGACAGTTCTACTCCTTATAGGATTCTGGAGTTACTAGGTCAAATATTTTCACATTTTGTTATGGTCACAACCTCACTGTATGACTCTCATGCTTTTAGAACTATTATTAGTTATTTTTATACAGAATGAGAATAATATAGTTATTTTCAAAAATTTTTATCTAATAAAAAGTAAATTCATATTTTCCAAATAGAATTTAATCATTCTTGGTTCTTTTAATTATCTTTGTAAAACTCCAAGTTAAAAAAATTCTCTTAGTAGATTTATAAATAATTTTCTGATTGGGTCCACCAAACTTGAGCAGGGAGAGATCTAAATTTTGTTGAGCTAAAGGCTTATATAATTTGAGGTTTGGTTTAAAATAAAGAAAAATATAACAATAAGTAGATGAACACTGCTGAGTCCAGAACTCTGAGATTTTACTGTTCTTAGCTTCACTGTAAATCTGACTTAGTACCTGGCCAACTCACATAGATCTGGCAAGTCAAGAATTTGGCAAATCTTAAAATCATCTCTTATAACATAACCTGAACATTGAGTGCTTACAGTCTTGCAGACGTTGTTCAAAGCAATTTACTAAACTTAACTTATTTAACTTATTTTTATTCCTAGTGCACAAATGAAGATACTGCAGAGCAGAGGGATTCTAATTAAGAGGACCTAGTTAAGAGATCCTTGATTAATACACAACTAGTGAATGGAACCAGTTTATCTTGATAATGGAATAACAATACACATTATAGACAGGTAGGTACAAAGATAGTGTCCTTAAAACAACTTGAATCTCTAGGAGAGTAAATCAGTCAAAGAGAGTAGCTTATAAACCTTTTCTGGAATTGTAATAAGCACCCCATAAGGTATTGTTCCAATTTACAAATAGTCACTACCTCAATTGTCCTTCATCACTCATATATGCTTACATAATCAGTCTTCTACTTTAATGAAACAAAATAGATCACCTTTTCCAACCTGATCCAAGCAAAAATGTTGATGTTAATATATTTTTGTTCATTTGGGAGCAATTGTAACATAGAAGTGTGGACAACTCCCTGCTGCCCAGCCACTAGTGGTGGCTGAGAGGCAGAGAAAGCCAGTTCACATAGAAACTGTCATGAACTTTTTTATTCATGGAGCTTGCTACCTGTCTTCCATTTGAGGATCTATAATTTACCTTTGTATCATTTGTAATAACTGAGCTTTTTCTGTTCATTTATGTCTTAATCTACCTTTGGTACACTTTTGTTAATTATAACCCACAGACTCTAGAGAGATGGAATGCAAAATTTATGTTTATTTTACTTTGAAAACATTTATCAAGTTTTCTCCATTCAGAATGGTGACTAAAAGATAGTCCACAAGAGTCAGAATATTCAAATTCATCAGTGAGCAAGAATAATCTTAATGTAATATGGCCAAGATTGGAGATTTCTGAAACCATGATTATTTCTTGAAGTGAATAGCACTAAATGTGTCTTTTCCACACACAACCATAATTCTATGTTCTCCTTTCAAAGATTGAGGTCACTTATTTTTAGTTTCTTCAAACCATTAATATATTCTTGTTTTTCTTTTTCACAGATAATTTTGAAAATAAATCCTTGCTTTATTAGGGCTTGTGGCTTTTTAAAAGTTCAGTTTCACTGAGAAGTCAAGGTCTTAAAATTCCTTGTGGGTAAATGTTTTTTGCTTTATTTTCATGTCATTTACCAGATTAGTTATGAGTTTAACTAAATTTTCATTTGATATGTTATATGTGTTTTTGTGTGCATACATGTACTTTTGTATGGATTTATGAATATAAGTGAGTTTCTAAAATAAATTGTTATATACTGAAAACAAGTATCAGGTGAATACCATCATTATTAACTCATGAAATAAATGTGATAAATCAGTATAATTTAAATATATATACCCATATGTATTCATATTTATCCATATCTATTTATAAGTATATATATATAAATCAATACACACACATATATACATATATTTGGGAAGAGTGCAGGTAATTTGAATATTTTCTGAGTTAAGAATGTTTCCTGTACTAATAATGTCTATTTTGATAGTCTACCTGATTCATTTAATATTATGTTCATGGGGAATATACAGTTTTATAAGAAGTTGAGAAAATATTTATTTTAAATCTCAACTTTTCAAAGCAGATGAGGATATATTTTAGTCACAAAAATTAGAAAACATATTTATATTCCCCTCAAACTTTGTGTTTCAGAAGTAGCATAAAAGATTTGGATTATCACATACTTTCCAAAAAATAGTAAAATCAAATTACAAAAAACAAAAAACGAGCACTGGCTTGATCCTTCCGGGAACAGCTAATCATATTTGCATATCATTTCAATCACCATTGTTATTTCTCTCTTTAAATTGATATTTAAATTTGGAGATCTAGTTACTATTTAAAGTAATATAATGCAATAGAAAGAATAGGAAGCCTCAAGCCACATCCCTTTACATCTGTAATACGTGAGTGTTGTGCCCTCACATGACACTAGTAAAATAAACCAGGGAAAATGGAATTTTTAGAAAACTAACTGTAGCATTCACATAGCAAATTGAACTGAGAGAACCTTAGTTAGACATTAAAACTTCAGTTAAAGCTTAAAGAAGACACAAGGGAGGGTCAGCATGATGTATTCATAATTTTATTTCTGGAGCATTCCTTTTTTTCACTGATTTTAATTTTCATATAAAATTAAAAGTACATAAAATGGGTAAGTTGTCTTTATTTGTTCATTTATCACACATACATTCATTCTGTAATGATTGTTTTAGTTTTTATTATTTTAATTATATATACATTAAAGTACTATCTGTACTTTGTGATGGATTATGGTTTTTTACCCAACATCATGTTTTATTTTTAAAAAGATTTGTCCATTACTGGGGACCCAGAAAGCTCTGCAGTAGGATCCAGTATCCTATTCAGTTTATGACGCAGGCCTGAGGGAAAAAATACTAAAACAGAACTAAGAGAGACAGGAAGTGGGGTGCCAGGATGACCAACGCTGGTACAACTGACAAAGATGCTGGCCAGTCCAAGTCACTTATTTTTATTGATAATCAATTGAGGTAAAGGTGAGCTATTTGCAAGAGCAGGACTATGTGAGAAAATGCACAGTTGTGTGGTTTCTATGGAAATTAATGGAGACAAGGTGTGTAAAGGAAAAAGACAAAACATTCTAGAATTAGGAACAGATTAGAGAAAGTACATAGCTGAAATTAGAACATTGTCCTTCTACTTAAGAAGTTTTTAGGGTACGAGTTACTCTGACCTCAGCACGTAGGCTTTAGCCAGAATCATTTCTCAAAACAAGCCAATTGTGGGGTTAACTCCTTACAGTCTGCACTGCTTATAGCCTGCTTTGGGCATAATCAATATTGCAATCTCCTGCAGTCTATTTGTACATATTTATTTCATTCATTTTCACTATAACTAACAGTCTAATTTTAAAATACATTACTTAATCATAGAAACAATCTGGACTGTTTTCATATTTTAAAAATCAAATTGCTTTGATATTACTGTATTGTGAATATTTTGTATTTGTCTTTATAAATATGTGTAAATGTATGAATGTTTATGTTTATATATATTTATGCATTAAAGTATAAATAGTATTTTTCCTCATTTAGTTAGGTTTTTATTCTAGATTTATAATCTCTGAACATCTAGAATTGAAATTGCTGAATCAAAAGATATGTGTATATTCATATTTACTTATTAGATAGTGCATATTTTATGCAAAGTTGTGCAACTTAACGATTACATCCCTCTATGAGTTTCATTACCCTAAATCATAGTCAATATTTAGTGTAACATGTTTTAATTTTTATTAATATAATGGTGAGAAAGATATAGTACATCATTATTGGTTTAATTTGTTCCTCTAATTTCTGTAAAAGTTAAATATTTTTAAATATATGTGTGTTATTTTTTGTCTTCTTGAAATGTCTGTTCATGTCTTTTGGCCATTTTTCCTACTGAATTGTTGGTCTTTTCAGTGTTGATTTGTGGACATTCCTTATATATTATAAATGCTAATCCTTTGTCATTTCAGTATTCTGCAATGATTTGTCAGTCCTTAATAAAATTTGGATTTTCTTGCATATATCATGTCATTTAATGAAGACAAAGTGTTTATTTTAATAAGGTTGAACTTACTTTTCCTTTATGGCTTGTGCTTTTATCTGTTGTATAAGACAAGGTAGCTAACCAGTATATAGTTTCCTTTAAAATATAATATTTTTGTTTTAGGCAATATGCATCCTCATTTCTTATCTAATGATTTTGTGTTTGGTTTAAAGTAGCACTTTGGGGGGATGGTTATTACCGTGGAGATAATCAATTAAAACATTTACTGAACAATTCATTTGTTCCATACCTGAGGACCCAGATTTCTGATACCAGAAGTCTCCATCAATTTATTCAGCGTTCATTTCTGCAATTTTATTTGTGTAATTTATTCCTGCACAAACATGCCACTGGTTTAGAAATGTTACTCACTACCTCAAACATTGTTTATTCCATGCAATTTTTTAATGTTCTCTGATAGAAAGGGTTTCTTTGCACATTTTTGAACTCCACACTATGAAAAAATTTAAATGTATTTTTCACCACAAAACTTAGGCCATTAGAGTGCATAAAAAGTATAATTCTAAATGTAAGGATGGCTCTGATACTATTTTGTTTCAAAATTGTGCTTTGGGCACTTGCTGGTATTGTGATCTTGGGACAGTTACTTAACCACCTCTACCTCAGTTCTCCTATTGAGTTAGTAATTGGAATAACTCAGGGCTGCTAAAATTATTCAGTGAGCTTAATAGTTATAGTAGTAACTTACACTCAGTATGTACTCAATAAATGCTATGGTATTATTGTTGTTCTCTCTTAAAGGGAGAAAAAATGGATGTTGGATTTTTCTTAGATCAATTTCATAGCTAAAATTTCTTTAAATTAGGAAAGGCAAAATTTGAAAAAAGTGCACTTCTAGGCTGAGTTAAGAATGAGAGGGTGTTATTAATAAAAGATTTTTATATAGTAATAAAAGCCATATATATCAAATATATAGTATATATAATATAGATGGTCTCAAATTGAATGTTGTATGCTTTGATTCTCAAATTGCGGCTTTAAGAGTCAAATTTGATCATTATAGTATTAAGTTCACAGTGAAAAATGTGTTAGTCTCTTAATAGTGATTACCTAGATATGTGTTTAAAATGATTATTCTAGAATTCTTGCCTGGAGATTATCATTCAATAGGCTTCTGTTGGGTCTTAGGAAACTTATTTATATAGATGTCCCTGGAAATTTGGAAATACAAATCTATGTCATCAAGTAATGGAATAAAATGCAGCATGTATCCTACTTCTGCTTTCATCTGAGACTAAAAGTTCTTAAAAAGTTATTTGCACTTCACTGTATTTCATTTTACTGTAGAGATTATCACAGCAATCAATTGAGGGAAGATGAGTGTGGGAGGCCTCTGTGCATATGGTAGAAGCAATAATTCTACTTGCAGCTAAGTAATTGTCTAAGCTTTGTTTTAACTCTTTTTGATGTTTGTATTTTAGTTTCTCTCTCCAAATCAATCCAATCACACTAATATAATTTTCTTGAATCCTTTTGGAATATAGTACAATCTTCTTTACTGAGATTTCCCTCTGATTTCTCCAACCACCTTCTATAACCCCAGAAATATTTTTTTAAATAAACACACTTAGAAACTTCATTAAAGAAAGAATCAAATCAGCATACATCATGTGTTGTAGTGGTTGATTCCAGTATGAGCAACATGGCTTGACTTGGACTGTGAAAGCACAGTTTAGTAAAGAGATAAGCTGATTTCACTGGGTTTCTTCAATTTATAGAGAAGAGCTGTATTGTGAATAGTCAAGAGAATGTTTTAGCAACTGACATAAAGGCATAATGTTCTGGTTCTACCTACTATATATTCCTGATTAACTTCACCAAATTCTTATGAGTTGAGCTTTCACTATGGCTCTCTCATTTTATTTAAAAGTATACCATTGTGAGACATTAAATAAAAGCATTTAAAATATTCATTCAAAAATATGTTCCCAAACTAATAAGAAAGGCTGCAATTTACTTTCAGCACATTAGCTGAATGTTATGTATATTTAGTTGAAAAATGAGTAAGATGATGTAGTCCCTGCCTTTCTTCCTAATGTAATTTTGCTATCCCAACTCTACCTCCCCTCCAACCTCACTGGAATGGAAAAAGTAGAAATAATTTTTAATAAGTTCCCTCTTTTGTCTATAGAGTGCATCAATTCTGATTATTGAGTATGGTTCAATTGTATCCAGCGGGAAGAGTTTGAAGAAGGAGCAATTAGACCCTAACAATGGGATTTCAGTACAGAATGGACAATATGTTAGGTATTTAGTTTTGGTATCTTCATTTCTATTCACATCTCTATGTACTGTGTGAATTTTTCCTTAATTTAATTTCAGCACCATTATTGTATCTTCTGTTTAATTTTTTATAGCTTGCTATAATTAAGCTTTTATTTGGAAGTCATTTTAAACCCACTGCATCGCTGTCATGAAATTGTTGGTAATATGTGATTACATTATGTTATCTTTTGCCAGGACACTCTTGTAAATGAAGCATTATCCTCAGAGATTTTCTTGGCTGAAAATGTAAGTAATTAAAAAGTAAACAAATATTATCTGTTACATATGCTGCAATAATAAATACTTCAGTATAATACCAGTTAATGTGTCTTTGGGGATACAATTTAATCCTGCTACAACATGTTTCATAAATGGACAAATAAATGAGTAAGCACTTAAAATCTTATGTACTATGGCGTGTAGATGCCCAGGGCTTTTACGTGTTCTCTCTTTGAGTATCAGCACACTTCTTAACTGGCGTTATCAATAATCTGTTAATAATATTTGTTGTTTCATAATGATGCTAGCTATGGAGAAAGAAAAACAGAATCATTCATCAAAAATTCCCAAAATAATATCTAATGTAAGTCATAGTGTAGGAAAATAGGCTCTTTTTGCCTAGGGGAAGTAGGATGACGATTAATAATCTTATTTGGTAGGCAATTTGGCAATATTTGTGAGTGTCTTAAAAATGTGCATAACTTTTTACCCATTAATTTTATCTTGGAAATTGTCTTAAAAAGTATTGAAATGTACACAAAGGGATGTATAGATAATGTTAGGTAATTGTATTATTTCAAAAATCTAAATATTGTCAGTAATTGTCAATATATGGATTATATTTTTTAAAATATAAAAATATTGTGAGTAACCTAAGCATGTCTCAATAGAGAATTACTTAAGCAGAATTTGGTAAATTCATCACATATAATTTTATACACCTATTTAAAATCAAATTGTAGGAGAAAAACAAATGATACATTGCAAAAGGTTTATTATGCATTAATAACAAATGAATAAAAATGAGTAAGTCAAGGAGAGGTTTTTACTGGTTATTCAGATTATGTTAAAAAACAATGCATGATGGATACATCTGCAAAATGGTGGAGGAGGAGTTACCAGCCTTCATCTTCCTACAAAAATACAACAATTAGCTATTCATGAAGGGAACTATCCCTGGGAGGGCTCAAGGGTCCAAATAAGTACCTGCAGCAATACAGTGGGAAAAAAAAGAGACTAACCGTACAGAAATGATTACTGGGAAGACTAGCATTGCAGACATATCTATAATGGTGAGGAAGCAAGAGGATGGGTGAGAGCTCTCAGTGTCAGCTACCTGGTGGGTGCCACTGTAATTCCCATTGTCTTGCCCTGCAGAGGACTCTGACAGCTTTTGCCACTGTGGAACTCAGCTGCCTTTGTAGTAGCCTTGGATTTCCTGCAGCTTTCACAGTATAGGACCCTTATTGTACATCAGCACAGACTCCAGTGTCCTCTGCAGAGGTCACCATCAGGTTTCACCACTCAAGTAACCACCAGGCATTGCTGTTGCAGTCTATCAGGAGATAGAGACACTGCAGTGCCTTGTCCTCTAGGAAGCTGCCTCTATTCCACCACACCATGTCTGAATACCAGACCCAGAACACTACTGCACACTCCCTAGCTTCTGAAACATGTGCTCACTCATGGTCCAGATCCTGGTTCTGTCATCATTCCATTTGTGATTGTGCCTAAACACCAGAGCTGTAACTTCCGTGAACTCGCTCATGCTTCAGAATTCAGAGATGTGGTCATTGTGTACATATTCTTACTTCAGTCTCTGGGTTCACAGCTGCTTTGCAGCACTTGCATGACAGATAATGGAGTCACTGTGTATCAAGTGCATCTGCATAAGGGACTTTGGAACTGTGGTTGCAAATCATTATGTAGTCTCTTTTCTTTGGCAGAGCTCAGCTTTGTGATTGCTCCATGGGAGTCCATGTCTAGACCACTGCCACAGTGGGAGCTCCCACATTCTGGATCCTAGAGCCACGGTAGCTTTTTGTTTGCCACACTCTGGAACCTATATCCTACATGATCCACAAATGTCTATGTTTTTCATACAGTATCAACACTGCAGTGGTCTGAGTACTGACACCATTGCTGACAAAGCTCCAGTCTTTCCGTATGAACCTGTACTTTAGATCCTGGACCCTTGCCAAGTGCCAGGCACCAGAGCCACAATAACACCTGTGATCTGGACTCAGTGCCAAGAGGGATCCCCTTAGCCATAATTTCCCCCATGGGAGGAAATATATCTGGAGGATTTAGCAGTCTCTGATTCCAAATAACCAACAGGCTTCACCGCCCCTGCAGACATCTAGCCTTGGACACTGAGTGGAAAACTGGTATTTCTGTCTAATGTAATAAGTTAGTATTGCCCTATAACCTGTGATATCACTGTTAGAAAAAGCCTGATAAAACACAAGATTTAACTAACATTGCAAGTCTTCTAAATTGCAAAATTTCCAGTTTTCAGGTGAAATTTACTTACATACAAATAACTATAAAGATATTGATCCCAGTGATGAATGTGATTATAATGTATACCTAAAATATACCAATAAAGTTAATTTTTAAAAGAATACGAAAAGGTTATTATATTAATGAATATTAACATTGAGATGTCACAGATGTTAGAAGATCTTGACAATGACTTTAAAACAGGTAACAAAACAAAACAAAAATGTCAACTGGCAATTATGAAAATATTTGAAACCAATGGAAAAACAGTTTCAACAAAGATGTAACTCAGAAACAGAACACAAGATAACGAGAAGTAAATTGAAATCTTAGAAGAATACAATAATTGAAATAAAAACTCAATGCATGAGCTTACTGTCAAAATGCACCAAATATTAGAAAAGATCAGCAAATTTTATATATATATATATATATATCATAAAAATTACCCAATGAAACCATGGAGAGGGAATTTCCTGGAAAAAAAGAGGATAGAACCTTAATAAAACATCGGGCTATAACTGATAACTAACGTTTTTGTCATCACAGTCCCAGAAAGAAAAGAAAAGAATGTGAATAAAGTGTATTTAAAATAGTAATACCTGAAAAATTACCAAATTTTGGAGGGATATATATCTATTATTGCAAGAGTCAAGCAAACCACAAACAGGATAAATGGAGTGACAGCCATACTAAGACTTATCTTTGGCAGACTTTTAAAAGCAAAGATGAAAAAGTTGGCATCATCCAGAGAAAATACATGTAATTCTTATGAAAAACAAATAATTCATATGAAAATGGATTTCTCACAAGAAACCACGGAGGTCAAAGGGAAGTGTCAAAAGTTTTCAGAGCTGAAAGAAAAAATGCAAACTCAAAATTTTGTGTCTAGTGATAATATCCTCCATAAATGAAAGAAAAATAATCTCAGATTTTAAGACAACCTATATTAAGTAAACAAGGATGTCTCTAGTTTCTCATTCATTTTGGCTGAATAGTACTCCATTTTATTAAAAAAAAAAAAAAAACCCACATGTTCTTTATCCATTTTCCAGTTGATGGGCACTTGGGCTGTTTCCAAGCTTTAGGTATTACAAACTGTGCCACTATAAACATGGGTGCACATAGATCACTGTGGTATGATTTTTTAAATTCTTTTGGGAAGATACCCAGCAGGGGAATAGCTGGGTCAAATGGGACCTCATGGATGTATACTGAGGTCATACTCTTAAGGGAAATAAATAGGACACACATGCGCAAATATGGAATGGTTTTTCTAGTATGAGAAACTGAAAGTATAAATAAGGATTAAAACAAATAATTGATAATTTGAAAAAGGAAGAAAAGGTCCAAAGGGGTAGGGGAAGTGGGAGGGAAAGGGGAAAGGAAAGAAAGGAAAGGAAAAATTAATGAGAAAAGAAAAAAAATGGAAACAAAGTCTGTGTAAATAGGGAAGGGTTGGGGAGGGGAAGGGCACACAGGTAATGGGGAAAAAATAAGAACCAAGATACATCATGTACAGGTACAAGCACACAATGATAAATGTAAATGTATTGTATAACTAAAGAGTACCAATAAAAGAATTTAAGCAAAAGAATAATTCTCACTGATAATCAGAAAACGATTATTTAAAATATATGATTTTGAAAAGGATGTATGAAAACAAAATCATATTGTGGAGGAAATGAAATATTTATAACAATTTTCTGAAGAGTAATTTAGGAACGTAAAAACTTAAGTTTTTCATGTTTCTTTTATGTAAAATTCTGAATATTTTCTAAAGAAATAAATGAGTGAAGAAAACATGAGATTTCAAGAATATCTATTGTATCACTATTAATGGCACAGTAAAATGAAATAATTGTGGTAAAGTTTTACCTCTACAGAGGCAATTAAAATGGATAAATCGGGCAACCCCTAATTCCAAAAGATTAAATCTTTATGAAAACAGAAAATTAGAACCCAGAGGAAATATCATATGATGACACAGACTGCAGCCTTTGGTAAAGGGATATTCTTAATATTTTTTGTGGTGTGTTATTTTAAACAAATTTGAGCTTTAACCTGCTTAAACAATAAAAATACAGTATTACAATACTGAATTCTAAAATGCTAACCGAAAGTAGGATATAAAAGCCTTTTTTGTGCCAATTCACTGAGAATGGCACTCCTCTTTAGTAGTTCCCTTTGTATGTTTCTAGTATCCAATAAAAAGTAGAAAATAACTCAATCTGTTAACCTTATATTCAAGTTGTAACTTAAAGTGTTCAAATTATAGGAGCACTGATGGAAAACATCCTGAAAGAAAGAACAATAATATAATCTCCATGAAGAATCTGGGATTTATCTTGTTTTTAAAATTTGTAGAAGGACTATTTAAAACTTGGATGTATCCCAGTGAGAGGGCACTTGCCTAGCATGCACAGCACTGTGGGCTTGATTTTTTAAATTTCTTTAATAAGCTTGTTTCTTTCGATTTTTTATTGAGTGGGCACTTGAAACTATGGAATACACTTTTTGTGTACATAGTAATATATAATCCTCAGAATTTTTTATCATTATTAATAATGTATTATTAATTATTACATGAGCAGCATACATTCTGGTGGTCTTTTGCCGAAAGAAAAAATAAAGAGAGAGCCTATAGTGTTATTTACAGTATCAGTTCTTAAGCAATGAACACATTTTATTGACTTGCTACTTTGAACCAGTCACTAGTTCAGATAGAAAAGACATATTTTCTGTTTAAAATGAGTTTAGAATACAATATGCAGATGTTAATGATACATGAAACATTTTAATTTGAAAAATTATTACTTTTAAAGTAATGGTATAAACAAAGCATGTGGAAGCCTAGAAGCCTTTAGTTTATTTGAACACATGTAGAAGGAAAGAAAGAGATGGTATCCTTTGATCTGAGACTTGTGGTAGACAAGTTACCCTAGTCAGAAGATGCTTAGGAAGTGGTACTTGTATCCCAAATAGAGAGGTCAGCTTGATCACAGACTCAAGATCCTGTTCAAAACAGCATGGTGTGACCTAGAAATGCTAATAGCTTAGTATGGCTGAGTCAAATGAAGAGTGAGAGAAGACAGGACTGGAAAGGTTAGGCAAAAGATGTTAGTGAAATGTAAGGGTTTCCTACGTTTACAGCCATGGTAGATTGGCTGGGAGGAGAACATAGAAATCCACTGAGCCAGTGCTAGCCACACTTCCTCAAGAACTCAGATATTCACATTCTGCGCAGCTCAGCACATCTCTTTCTTCTAAAATATTGCCAGGATATCTTAGAAGGAGCTTCCAGCTGGGAAGGCCTCCTGTGGATGAAGGGAGCTCACTGAAGAATAGGAAAAAGAACTTATATATAGGTGTTTTCACTCATTTCTATGGTTGTGATTGCTATGCAACTTTTGCATGGAACCTTTAGAAATGAAACCACCTCATCTATGCTTCACCCCAATTCTTCTGATGTTATATGAACTGTGGGAAGTTCAAACTGTGGAATCAGTGCTGGCCCTGGAGTGCTTCAGAGGAAACTTCACGAATTGAAATCAGAGTGGCTTTTGAATAGGATGGGCCGCTGTTCGAATCCTGACACTGCCATTATTTTCTGATTCCTTTTTTTCCCTTTATAGAAAAGAATTTAACCACTTTTATAAGTGGTTAAAATAACCTACTTTAATAAAGTAGTTGAGTGTTATAAAAAAATTTAAATACAGAAATGTGCCTGACATATTAGTAGGAAATCAGTAAAAGCTATTTTGATCACTCTGCTTCTCTTACTGGTGGGTTATGATATAGATTCAACCTAGTCTTTCTATGTTCCCTAGAAGCCAGCTTGAAGACCTTGGAATTTCAAAAGCTGCCTTACAAAGTAGGGCTTATGCCAAGATTCCTCCAAAGCTGAGTAACATTTTATTTTAAATATTGTTAAAATGAAATACATATTAGGTCTCCCACTTCTCTAAAGAGAAACGATTGTTTTATCCCTACACTCTTACACACTAGCCTAAGATTGAATAAACACAATGAAATGATGATGCAATTTTTCTCTTTTTTTACATTGTGATAGACACATCTTGAAAATATATTAGTGTGAGTAATTTTACAAATTTAACTCTGGGTTACTGTAGCTTTTCATAAAAATAGAGGCATGGAAGATTTCATCAAGCTGTTGTAAGGAAGGATATATAAGCATAGTGGTCCACTCGGGTTGTTTTGCCCAAACTCCATACTCCTTGCTCTATCCTCTCAAAAAATGTCTATTTTATGAGTAATGACTTTATTAGTCAAAAAGCAATAATCACTAGAAACACCCACATGTACTTAAAGCAGAATGAAGGAAAATCCTGATTCCAGAATGCTAGCTGTTAACACACACAGATCAGGCAAAGGATGCAGACTGTGGTGTGCAACAGCAAAACTCTCAACTTTAAGTAATGCCATCAAAATAATTTCAAACCAATTGGAAGACTTACAAAGCCCCAGAGTTAGCCGGTCAGTTTTTGTTTCTACCTCTGGTGTGAATACATATTTGGTATCTGAAGTTCATTTATTGATGCAGCTGTTTTGGTTCTCGTTTATGTAAGGTATGAGCAAAGTATCTATAGAAAAATCCAAAATAAGGTTGAAAATTGTTTTGCTCCTTAATAATGTGCATTTTATATAATAAACAATGAAAGAAAATATATAGCAGTATTGTATTAATACTGTAAAGGGAAGAGAAAAAAAACCTAGGGGGATTTTTTATTTCAAAGACTTGTTCACATGTAAAATTTCTTACATTACATACTTCATAGTTTTTCTTATTAAACAGAGACTTTGTAATTCTTTTCTATTTTCTTACCACTGATAAAAGATAGATAACAATACAGAACAAATAATTATTACATGTATTTATCAATTTATCATTTTATTGTTGTATAGACTATTTCTCATTATGGAACTATAGATTTTGTTCCTGGCTCTGCTTAAGTCTAAGCTTTATAAGTAATATATCTTCTCATTTTAATTAAAGAGAGTAGTTTTATTAGTTGTGTTGGCTGAGGCACCAAAGACAGGAGAATAGAAGATGCTCACAGAAAATGTTCTTACAATACATAATGTTAGGACTCATTTTTATCTATCCTTGTAACCAGTGCTTGTGTAGGTTATAAGGCTTATGTAGTGATATGACTAGAATACAAAATTTCAAGTTGAATACAAAATTTCAAGTTAGATACAAGTAGAAGGATATAAATACTATAAAGTACTGTATATTACTCCAAGAAAATAATTGATACTGTTCATATGGGAGCGCTATAACTTCCAACCTGCTAGACATCAGATATGCTAAGTTTGTGTCCCCTAAAATCAAAGAATAAATTCCAAAGAAAAAACAAGTTAAGAGTAGGAAAGATTCATTGAGGAATAGGAATGGGAAATAGGGATAGCTCCTGAGAGACAGGAGGGGTCCTGAGTGGGTTGCACCTGACGTCATCTCTTAGAGAATGCTTTCTAGGGCAAAATCATGAGGTAGGTAACACGTGAGTCAAAATATAATCAACCAATAAGATTACAAATATAGACACTTAGCTAATATTGATTGAATAGGAAAGCAAGGCACATAGCAAGGGCATATGGATGATATTATTAACCTTGGTTGATAATTTATAGTCTTAGTCTTGTCTTTACACATGGTCTTACTAGTCTTCATCTTAGTTTCAGTGTTAGTCTTTGAAGTCTTAATCTTAGTCCTAGTCTTAGTCTTGGTCTTAGTGAGTGAGAGAGGATGTTCCACCCAAAGTGAGGTAATGATCTATTTCTATGGGAAATCTCAAAAGGCTGGTACAAATTACAGTATAATCTCAAGTTTCCATTTATTCCTTAGAGAAGTATGTAAATCTGGCCATTGTGACTTTAGTCTTGAGGACTTAACTTCTTCAGATGCACCTCCAGCCAGAGTTTGGATGTGTTCACTTTTTATAGACTTCCTTGAGATCCCAGTCCCATTCTGACCATATTATTAATTTTTATCTGACTTAGCTGCCTATAATACTGTGACATTCTAGCGTTGATCCTGAAAATTTACAAATATTCCATTGTATTTTATTTTTCAACTTTAACAATCATATTAATATCTATAGTAATAAACATAAAAGTGAGAGTTATGAACATTTTGGAGAAATTCAAACAATGAATACTAAACATAGTGGTGGTTCAGTTTCATTCTTCATTGAATATTCATCACGTGCACATGGCTCTGGCTTGGCATGGTTAGGGAAGATGAGTGCACTATTGTGATCACTGCATTGTCTCCTCTTTGTTTCTCACTCAGGAACTGGAAAATATGACAAAGCTTCTGATAATAGTGATTTAAGTTCAAGTATTTTCCTTACCTTTACCTCAAACCCTACTGACCATTCCAAGGAAATATAGAAATTACAAAGAATTAAAGATGGCAACCTGATTAGTTAGCATCAACAAGGGAGATGGAGTAAATTGCTTTCTAATGAGTAACAGGTCAAATTTCAAATCTTGTGATAGAGGTTGAATTGTGTGCTCCAAAATGCATTTGCTGAAATCCTAAAATATCTATAGAGGCAATTAAGTTAAAATGAGATAAATAGGGTGGGCCCTAATCCCAAATGATTAAATCTTTAAGAGAAGAGGAAAGTAGGACACAGGCACACACAGAAGAAAGATCATGTGAAGGCACAGAATATAAACATTTAAAATCCAAGGAGGAAACCTCTGGAGAATCCAATCCAACTAAACACCTTGACCTTCAATTCTTATCTTCCAGAAGTGTGAGAAAATGAATTTCTGTTGTTTAATGCATCCAGTCTGTACTAATTTGTTGTGGCAGCCCTAACAAACTAATAGAAATGAAGGACATAGCTTCAAGTAAGTGGAAGTGTTTCCAAACAAAAATTTGAAAAAACCTCATGTATAGATACTGACTGGAAAGACACCTATCAATATAATTTGGGAGGGAATGAAAAGTAGGTAGGATAAAGGAGGGAGGAGTCAAATTTAGTTGCATGTCAAGCAACTACATACAGCATTCCTCTTTAGAATTCATACAGCCTGAGATAAACACTTCTTAGGTGGCTTTGTATTACTACAACAAAATAGAATTAAAATCAAACAAAATGGTTCAAAACTCTGCTGGATTTTCATAGTATTCTTGATCTTCTGACTGCAAATTTTAGCTCTGATCTGACACAGACACCACTGAAACTCAATCAGCAGATATTGAAAGAAATTCTGGATATATCCCTAGCAGATAACATACTGAAAGCTTTATAAAGGCAGCCCCTATGAATCAGGATGAGCTCATGTTGACACCCTTTTACCCAGACTAGGAGACAGGCTGAGGTACCTGGTTGCTAGGGACCCCAGGAGACCAGAGGCCACATGTGGAATTAACTGTTTAAATGTGCAGTGTGTGCTGGCGTTGGTGTACACTGGAGCCGAGTCAATGTTGATCCATGGCAGCCCAGGCCGGTTCACAGGACCCACTGCACTCATAGAAGGGCATGGAGGTCACTACATTACAGTCCAGAAGGCCAAGGTGACTTTGGGCATCGGGTATTTGGCCCTGGCATACCTGTGATGTTTATGTTTCCCCAGTTGTTGAATATCGACTGAGAGGACATCCTGACTGGTACCAGGTTAGACATCATGCAGGGAGAATTCCATTTGCAGATTCACATGATGAAAACCATTATCTGAGGACATCCCTATCATGCGCAGTTGACTCTCTTGCAGAAAGCGCAGGTTGTGTGTATGAAGAAGTACTGGCTGCCTGGGGATCATGAGGAAACTGTTTTGACATTGAAAGAAGAAGGGTGATATACTCAGGACAGAGTGCTTTCAGTTTGCCAGTTTGGCTTTTGTGGAAGCCTGATGGGACTTGGCAAATGGCTGTGGACTACCAGGAAATGAACAGTGACTCCTCCATTGCAGAAAGTGGTACCCAATATTGCTGACTGGATAGACTGGCTCACCCTGATGTTGGGTTGATATCAGTATGTAGTGGACCTGGCTAATGCATTCTTCTCCATTGCTATCACAACTGAGATGCAGGACCACTTTGCCTTCACCTGGGAGGGGAGACAACAGACTTTTCATGTGTTACCACAAGGCTATTTGCATAGCCTTACTTTGTGTCATGGCCTGGTGGGCCTAGATCTGGTGCCCTCTGCTGATGAGGGCCATACCATTAAGGCATCATAATGGTTGACTGCAGCATACAGGATGCCTCTAGGAATAGTGTCTGACAGGGGAAGCCACTTTATAAGGGTCAGGTACAACAGTGTCTAGAGACAATGACATTACCTGGCACTTTCATTTGCCCTACCAGCTGCAAGATGCTGGTATGATTGAGAGATATAATGAGCTCTTGAAAACCAAGCTGGCCTATTTGGCTCCAAAGTTTATCAGGTGCTGTGGGCCTCACCACAGGCTGTTCAGTTGCTTAATGACCAGCCCCAGTGTAAGAGTAACAGCCCATTAGATCGTCTTCTGAAAGCACAGCTGACTCATCTGTGGTTTCAATCAGCAGAGCAATGTTCTAAAGTGGTAAAAGGGGCTTTCAACCTGTTGGGGTCCCCTCGGTGGGAGACTGGAACCTGAAGACAATATCTGACGAAACCTATTAAAGGAAGGGCATGGGGGACCAGAACTATTGGAGTTAAGGCGAGGTTTATTGGTAATATTCTTCTTTTATACATTTTTCTGTAGGATACATCAATCATTAACAGTTTACAATGCTGGTCAACTAACCACCAGTTATATAAAACATCTGAAGAACCATCTCCTTTAACTATGCTTCTTTAATCTTAGTGCATCTTATCTAAATCATCCTGGCTACTTAAAGCTTCTAAAAAATTAGCTATTCTTATCTAGTCTTATACCAAGCAAATATTTGAGAGTCTCAAGGGACCACAGGAATGAACACTGTAGGATTGACAGCCTTCTGAAGTTATCTTTAACTTCTCTATCTGGGCCTGCCGCAGACATCAGGACAATCTGTCTTCCCAAGGCTGCAATCTGTCTTCCCAAGGCTGTCCGAGGGCCCCAGAACTTTTCATATCCCCCACACACCCTTTCCACACTAGAGCCTATTTGGCCAGGGCCTTAGTACCAATGGACTTGGGAGTGGCCCACAAATGCCCTGGTGGGGACTTTGGTGTTCCTCCTGGAGGCCTGGGGGGAGGGACTATGCCATAGAGGTGCAGCCGTGGATTTCAACATGGCCCCTGAAGGCCTTGGTATGCTCCCCACCCAATGCCTGAGCCACCATTCTAAGGGGAAGTGACATTGTGGTTGCTTGGCCTATTCTAGAGGTGATAAACCTGGCTCCAATCCCCTTGCAACAGGGATGCAGGTCTGGTATTCTAAATCCGGAAGTAGAGTGATCCTGGCCACCATTCTATCACAGGATGAACATGTGGCCTGCATCCTCCCTAAAGGGCAAGACCTCCTTGTGATGGTTACTCTTTCTGTCCTGTCCTTCAGACCAGAAAGAGTCAAGCTAACAGCCTCTTCTCTTGGGGACACGTTTGTTTGTGTGCACCAGCAATTGAACTGTTGGGTGTGCACTGAACTCCCGACAGACATGGCCAAAGGCCTTCCATGTAGAATTGCACCAGTGTCTCTGTGCAACTGGATGGACCGGTGACAGCAGAAGCAGACTGGATCTGCCTGGGATCAGGGACACTAGGCTGTTGAGGCACTGATCTGGAAGAGCACAACCACCCCATAAGGACTGGGACTTATAATGCATAATGGTTGGGGTGGATGATGGGGAATAAAGTAATATTGTTGGACATTACCCCACTATATATTGAACAGGTCAATGCAATGATGGGAAACCACACAGCGAGATGGGTACCACTATACTTGTGTTACGACACTTTAGGGGTAAATGACACAAATGCCTGTTGGGGTGGCCATAAGCTCATAGATACAGTGCCCACTGGTTTGCCCATGGTGGACACCTTATGGGTCTGTGGCACAACAGTTTGGCCATACCTCCTCATGCACTGGATGGGGTACTGCACCTGGGGGTTTCCCTATATTAAGGGCACTGTCGGGCCCACTCTGACAGACAGAGTCCACAATTGGGATGATGTGTGTCACAGGTGGCACCATGTCAATTGGGTGGCCTGCTGGTTCTATCTTATGGCAGTACTGGTGCCAAGGGTAGGGACCACAGACATAGCCTTCCAAGTTGAAGCTCTAGCTCAACACATGGAGCAGGCCCTAAATATCACACACCGGTCTCTGATAGTGGTCATGGATGAAACTCCCTAGATGAGAAAGGTAATGTTACTGACTGCAGCAGAGGGAGGCACTTGTGCCTCCTACATGTACAATGATGTGTTTTTATTCCTGATCACCAGGAATAAGTACAAGAGGCCTCCCAAGAGACAGACACAGAGGTGTCCACCATCCAGGCCTTGCAACAAGACCCCCTGACCCAGTGGTGGGAATCTCTGGGATCCACCTAGTGTTGGGTGGCTCTCAGTGGTACTACAATAGCAATAGGGTTGGTGGTTATGTGTTGTTCCTTGTATCCCTTTTGTGGGCTCTGGGCATAAGGGGCAGCACTGTATACCATTCTTAAGCAGCAGCAGCCCCCCAATCTTTGAAAGGGTGGGATGTAGGGGTCTGCTGTGAGATGTGTCAAAGCCCAGGCATCTGAGGGCATCTGAAGGCATCTGAGGACACAATCCGTCATCATTTAGTGCAAGTGCATGATGGGGCCTTCATTATATAATAATGAATCAGCATAGACTGCCACACATACACCACATGGCCTGCAAAGTTGTGCAGATGTTTTGTCTCACTATGTCTCAGTAAGCTGATAAAAACTACTATAAGTGCTATGTTGTAAAAATAATGTTTGTTCCTGCTTTCTTGTAATGTCTGCTCAGTGCCTGTTTTTTTCTTTGGGAACTTCACATGACTGGGCCTCCCTTCAGCCCACCAACCCCAACATCAGGCATCCATTTTGTCGTGGTTCCTTAATGAAGACTTCATTGTGGAATTCTTTTACATATATCCATAAAAACAAACTGAAAATATGTTCATTTATTAGAACCCATGAAGTATTAGAAATATATGTGAAGATTTTTTACAAAACTCTTAAGAGAGAAAATTACTTCTTACCATGAGGCAAAAATTAAGAAAACATGTACAGTTCTGCCTATATAAATATTATACTGAAATATTATATATAAATATTATTCTGAAATATTATATATAAATATTATTAAAACAAATTATAAACAACAAGATACATATAACATATGTAAAAAAATATGTTTAAAATCATAACTGCATTAAAGTTAGCACAAAAATAGGAAATGGCAGAGGGACACCAACAGGCAAATCACTAAATGAAGACTTGTCTATCAGGTTGGCAAATATTCTGAAGATAGATTCTAACATTATTAAGAATGGGGGCTGAGTGGCAACAAACACAAATTGCTATTAGAATTAGCATAACTTAGCAGGATTTTGGATAGTCATCAGGCATGTTATACCAGTTTATATCATATGCTTGAGCTTGATCTCTGTAGTGACACACTGTTAGCTATTGTAGTATACAACTCATTTGTTGGGGTTGCAGCTAGTAGACAGCCATCAGTTATGTTTAGGGATTACCCTGGTTGAAGAGAATCACTGCTATGGCTTGTGTTTAGGTGTTTCCCCAAAGCCTCATGTGGTCATCAGTGGGGCTTTTTCAGAGGTAGCTGAATCTAGTGTGTGAAGCTGGAATGCATTGCTAGGCTCAAGGGCACTAGGATTAAGGTTGTGAGTGTTAACCACCCTAAGTAGTCAGGATAAAATAAAAGGGGATAGAAAGACACTGTTAAGGTTCTTTTGTTGTTTTTGCTACCTTCTGGGCACCATGAACTGTTCTCCTCTGGTACCCCCATCTGCCATGTGTCACTCTCCCTTAGAGCCAGCCAACTATAGATTGAAACCTCTATGAACTGTAAGCCAAATAAACCTTTCCTCCCTCAACTTTGGCTATTAGGTATTTTGTCTCAGCAGCAAAAGAAAAGTAACTAAGACAATCACCTTGCTCAAAGGTATACAAACCTCCTAAATGCCATCTTCATCTCTCGCATGATATGAGAAATCACATCTGAAGGAAACATAATTCCATACCTAGGTATTGTCATGAGGTATATCATGTAAGTGTATGAAAAGGTAAGGAACTGAATATTCATTGAAAATTAGTCAATAAAAATGTAAAACCTCAACGAATAAAATAATAGGAAAGTCTCTCAGCCTAGTTCATTAAAAATAGTAAGTACCTATATAGACGTAGACATGTGTGCACACACACAAATATATAAGTGATCTTCAAAATATATAGTGGTAAATGTTTAAATTTTTAAAAATTATTACAGTAAAAAACACCCATTAAGTCCCTCCAAAACACCCTCCCTCCCTCCAAACACCCTTATCCTATCATTTTGCCACTTTGTGAACTAATCATGAAAGTCCTCTTTTGTGAGTATCTTTATAAGGTGTGATTAAAAAATAAGGTGAATGCTACTGCCAAATGTCAACCAACAGCAAGGCTGGCTTATAAAAGCACTGCCATATGTCCTTATTCACCAAATCTGGACATTGTACTACTTTTGACTCTTCCCCAAAGTCAAAATGAACATGAATGGTAAACGTTTTGCATTAATTCATGACATCGAGGTAGCCAGGACAATGCAACTGAAGACTCTCATGAAAGAAGACTTCCAGAACTACTTCAGAAAGTGGCAAGAATGATAAGTGAGTTCACAATGTGTGGAGGTGTATTTTAAGGAAGATTAATGGCAGGGTGTCTTTTACAGTAATAATTTTTTTTGATTTTAGCATTTATCATAGTTTTCAATTTCATCTTGTTAATATGCATATATTTCTACATACATACATACATTGTTCAGAAAATAATATAGGAATCAAGTAATATATTCTCAAATTTTTATTCAGGTCAAGAACACTTTATGTGTTCTTACTTTGTTCACGTTGTTTTCAGTATTCAGTTTCTCTGAGCTTCAGAATATGATTGAGTGAAATATAACCAATAATGAAGAACATCTCTGTCATCACTCTTAACTCTAAAATCTCAGACTCTATTTATAGCAAAATTGTCACTGTGTGTGTATGGTGTGTGTGTGTGTGTGTGTGTGTGTATGTGTATATCTCACTTTGGCAGTTAGCACTGAAATGATAATTTCATGTGAGGAGTTATTCATTCATTCTTTTCATGTGTATATTTAATAATTTAAGTATTTATTTCATGCAATATTAATGTAAGGCAAATCTTCTGCATCTCTAGACTAACATTTGAACAGGAAATATACAAGGTACCTGGGAATAATGACAATATAACATAGAAAATAGTAAATAACATATGAGAAGTTTGAAATCTTTTGGAAATTGAGTATAGGGAGAAAATGCTTCCACCTGATGGAATTTTTGAAAATTTCAGTAAGATTGTAGATTTTGAGCCAGAGATGGGGGCATGTGTTCATAGGCCCAGTCTAGGAGGTTGAGATGGGAAGATCACTTGAGCCCAAAGGCTCAAGGCCAACCTGGGCAACATACTGTGCCATGATTCTATCTCAAGAAGGAGGAGGAGGAGGAGGAGGAGCAGGAGGAGGACAGGAAAGGGGCAGAGGAGGGAGACAGCCTAACAGAAAAAAATCAGGAGCAGGAGCAGTTATATAGCCAGAATTCACTCCCCATTAATACCACCATTGCCGAGTCATACACTGACCTAATATTTTTTACAAGTTTCAGAAATATTTTACCCTTTATTGGTCATATATTGAGTGATGATATTATTTACTGGTGGTTTTTTCTTTTGAGGTTATTTTTCAAAGAACACTATTTTACAACTTAATTGACTACTACAGAAAATCCAAATAAATATCAATATTACTTTAAAGAGGACCCAAAGGTCTCTGAATAGGTGCACTTATGCCATATTGATAAGACTCTCAATAATAAAATTATTCAAATGTGAAACAAATCAAACATGTTAGCTTCTTTACTGTTTTATTGCACTAATAGACAAAAAAAATCCCTATAGCCAATAAAGAAAATCTGGTTTTGTTTTATGTTGTTTTGTCTTTGAAATTGTACCCTTTTGTCTTACAACCATGATGTAGTTACTGATGAAGAAAATAAATTGTCACATTGGAGTGCAACACTTATTTGATAGAAATAAACAAACCAATTTTAGTAAAATAAAACCGACCTAACTGTGCTAAGATCTCAGACTTAATAGCCACTCCAATTTTCTCTGACATTTAAAAATTATAAGTTACAGCAGAAAGAAATTCTTAAATGTCAGAATCCTCATAATTTCTTCAACTTTCACCACTGAATTCTTAACTCCTCCCCCAACCCCTACATGCCCCCCTCCTGTGAATGTGGTGGGGTAGGAAAGAAGCTGGAGAAGGCACCATCTATACATTCCTGCTGGTAGCAAAGCCAACTCAGTCTGGATACACTTCCACTGTGATCCCAGGCCAGGGCCTCTGAGAGGCTCCTTCAGAACATTGCATCATTTAGATACGGTCCATAGTTCTTGTCCCCACACTTTTCATTAATTCATCATGGTAAGTCAATTTTCAGCTACTGTCATTGTAGCTTAAACATTTGCTTTTAATCTAGTGAGCTAAATGTCTGATTCAAAGAGCTGAAATCATGCTGATTCTAAATGAGACACAGTGGTGAAGGATTTAACAATAAAAATAAAAAGGAGAAGGAAATAAAAGGAACAAGACCAGAAGTAGGGGGAGAAGGAAGAAAGGAGAAAGAAAAGATTTACTACATCCTTGTTGAAGGGAAAACAGTGACCTAGTGTAAACGTGGCTACAACACAGTGAGCATGGGTTTGCTACACCTGTTTTGCATACACGAGACCAGTGGTAGGGGCTCAGAGAAGTGAGCACTTCTCTACCACCAAGTAGTTAACTGCAGAACTGTGATTCAAACCTAAACTCTGTCCCTCTAAGACAATTTTCAAACCTGTAGAGGGAGAATGAAAGCTCTAATGAGATTGTCTTCATATTTAGGAAAATTTCTGTAAGTATTCCCTGATCTAAAATACAAGTTTGTTCCACATTAAAAGATAAATAACATCTTTCACTCAATACCTTCTAGTTTCATACTTAAGACATTTAAATAAGCATGGAGATGTTCTGATTAGCCTTTTTGGTATTTTGTATATAAATTTATTTTTTATAAATTTCTATTTTTAAAATCATAAATAAGGGCATCATTAATTGTTTTCTCCCATCAAATTTCTATGTACTAAATTCTTGGATATGATTCTTATATGTGTGTGTGTATGTGTGAATAATATATATGAAAAACCTCTGCACTTCATAAATTATTATTGTCAGGCAACATCTCAGTCAGTCCCATTTTCTCAGTTCTAAATTTTGAAGAATCCTGCTGACTCTGTTTTCAGGATTTCATTTTTTTTTAAACATTTACTGGCTGCCAGCAAAAGAGATTATTTTCTACCAGCTTCCTCAATTTAGAAATACAAATAATTATCATTATAGAGAATATTGGTTTATGTTCTTAAAAAGAAAGATTAAAAAAGCAAACCTTATTTGCTAGTCAGTGAAACCACCACATCATTATAGTAACATTTCCTCTTAATTTTTAAAATATTGTCTAATCAAACAATCTTGAGAACCCTGGTTAGAGGGTGACCCTTTAAAATAATGGAGGGATTTTTATATTGGCTTGTCAGAGGCGGATGAACCATATGCACCGTAAATTCTACAGTAATTGTGTCCATTCTCTGATTTTGCTTCAGTTTGGTTGTTAGCTATAAAATTACTGATAAGTAATAAAACATAGGTCAAAAGTATTAAGCCCCTGTTGGAAATATCACCAAATCATAACAAGAAAACATCAGCTGAAAGCCACAATTCTTAGCATTTACCTGAAAACATGTTTTAAATAAGAAGACCTTTTTAATCCCTTTCTGATGTGGCTTATTAAGATTTTACTTCCTCCCATAGCTTACCATCTGAATGAAAGAAATTCTTTCTAGGACCTACTTTGATATATTCTACTTGAGAATAAATTATGTATAATTATTAAATATTCATAAATGGTTTGGGCCATACCATTTTTGTCTGGCATGGAATTACATGCCACATAACCATGTGTCTCTAAAGTATAATGAAGAAAGATAAATACCTTAATGCTCCCTCTGTCTAATTCTTCCTACTTCATTGACCTTCTTTTACAAAGAAGAAGAGTTGTGATATTATTTAAGACAGTTTAAGGCTCCATAGAGCTCTTACAAGTGTTTTCTGCCTTGTGGTTCTACTTGAGGCTATAGTGCTCATGGTCTGGCCAAAACAAACAGGCAAAATCTTTTGACACAGGCTAAGGATTGGTAAAAACAAGAAAGAGCAAAGGACAAAACCTATCCTGTAGTGATTTTTTTGCCTTTTCTTCTCATTATATTATATATCCCATTTGTAAAAACTTATTTATTTTACCTTCCTTCTGTAATTTGACATCTTAGTAAATTTATGGCTAGTATTTTAATTATGGATTTCTGAAGAACATTTGCCTCAAAGAAATCCTAGCAGATATTGCTTTAAAAAAGAGTTCTGTGATTAAATAAGTTTGGCAAATGCTGCATTAGAGAAAGTAAAGCAGGTTTCTTTTTTCAAGGACTTAGAGATTTTACCATGACAACATTCACTGTGAATACCAGGAGACATATTTAGATTTATAAAATTTCCAAAATGTATTTGACCTTTCTAAATTTTTTTTCATGGAATATGCTTGTGAGAATGATGTTCCAAAAACACTACTTGGGAAACTCTGAAATAAATAAATAAAAAGATACTGCTGGGTACATTTTAAGTATGAGAGGTGAGAAAAAGGGTAAATAAATAGAAAAAACTGTTTCTTCTTCTAAAACATTTGACTAGGATGCGTAAGGATCTTGAAATTCTGATGGTAAATATAAAACTGGATATTTTCCATATAAATACTCACTCAAAGTAGTTACAATGTAGCAATCTTTCCACATAAATGAAATTATCCTTATTCTTGCTACATGATGTCAAACTGGTCACAATTGTAGTTACCATCTAAAGTTCCTCAAAAGATGATGAAAGTTTTGTCACTGTAGGTATTTAAACATAAACTGAATTATCACCTTACAGCAAGTTGGGAGAAAGTGAGACTTTGATTTGTGAGATAAAATTCTCTAAAGCCTCCTTCCAATTTTGATAGGCTATAGTTCTAAAGATATAGCTAATAAAAATTTGTTCCTGCGGAGAATCATACCAAGCCACAACTGTTAGTTTGTTTCTCTTAAAAATGCCTAACCCTCGACACAATGGATTATTTTCTTTCTCTCCTGAAAAGCATTTTCTGATGTTATGGACTGAATTCTATGTCAATCCAAATTATACTTTGAAATTCTAAGCTCCAACATGAGATAGGATCTATTGGGAGATGGGGTCTTTGGGAAGTTATAGGTCGTGAAAGCAGAACCCCCATGCATCGAGTTAGTGTCCTTATAAGAGGAGATATGAGAGAGATGATCTTTTTCTCTCTCCCTCCCTGCTATGTGATAATCCAAGGAGAAGACAAGCACCTATGAAGCAGAAAAAGGGGCTTCACCAAGATACCAAGCGTTTTGGTACCCTGATCTCAAGCTCCCAGCTCCTAAAACTGAAAGAAATAAATATTTTTGTTTAAGTCACTCCATCTATGGTATTCTGTTACATCTGCCTTCACTAACACAAGTGGTTTTAACATTGTGGACATTAGGAATTCAGCAGACATTCATGACATCTACTCACACAAATTAAAAGGCAGAAATTTTTATGCGTGCGCTGTCTTATTTTTCACTAATTCCTATTGCTCTTATACTAGTCCACTTTGAGTCATCTAAGAGCTGTTAGATCCATTTTTCATGTTGCCTTGTTTTTAAGGCCTGTCTCGTCTATTGATCTTTGAATACAGCCCTGTTCTATAGTTCTGACACTCTGTTACACATTGGTTGCTTCTGCTACCCATACTTTCGATCATTGTTTTTAATGTGGATTTATGTTGGAAACTTTCTTCTGGATTCTCATTCTTTTCTATGTAGAGCAGTCATGTTTTGCATCTCCTTCTTTAGCTCTACTAGGTATTTATTAGTGTCTTCTCTAGACTTTCTGGTCATTTGTTTCATTACTGTCATTATGTGATTAGTTATATCTTCTTTAAATTCTTTATAGAACTATTTTGCCTCCATTGGTAATCTTTCAGACGTCTCTGCTGTGTAGCTTATGATTTCCTCCCTCTCAATGCCCCCTATACCAATTTTGAGGGACCTGGGAGTTTTTAGAGACATTTTGTTGCCTTGTCTTTTCATGTTTCCGTTTGTTTGCTTGCTTGCTTTTTGTGATGGAGTTTGAAAATTCTTTGGTCCGTTGCCCAGTTCTTTGGGGCAAGTCAAAATATTGTTTATGACTCCTGACCCTAGACAATCCAGGTATTGGCATAGAGAGAAAAACAATTGCTGGTCACTACTTTGTTACCTTGTCTGTGGTAGTAAATTAAGCCACAACCATGGTATCAAATGTCATCAGGATATTGAAAAACCCTAGGAAGCATTCGCGAAGAGGCCTTTACCAGAAAAACGAGGACTCTTTATTGAAGACAATCAGCCCCCAACCCAATATTGATCTATAGGAATTCAGAGCACTGATATCTACTGGCTGTTGGCAGCAGTGCCAGAGCTCAAACGTATTATATGCTTTCCTCTCCAAGACTGAGCCCTCTGGTGATTACTCCCACTGAAACTAGCCTCCTACAACAGAATACTGGACTTGGGATCTTCCTGGCCTGCCTCATCCCCTCCCCAGGGGATTCCAGGAGATCCCTCTTCAGTTCTTACTCTCCCCAAGCTCATCTCAAGGCTGGCTCTCACCTCGTTTCTGTGGAAGCATATGACTTCCGTCCTGGAGTGAAACTCTTCTCCTAGCCACTGGTCTCTTCTTCTTTGTTTTAGGTGGGCTGTTGGTTGCCAACTCTGTTGCCCTGTTTTGTGAGAACCCATGAATTAGAGATGGGGCACATGGTTCCTGGGTTTTCCTGGCACTGGTTCGGGGCTCCAGCAGGCAGCAGCATCAGAAATGTTTACTTATGTTCCTCACATCATTTAGAAAATCTCAACATTTCACTGTAAAAGTCTCCAAAGGCTTCATTTACCTCCACAAATTGAACAATAGGGGATACTATTCTCAATTCATATACTGAAGGTGATTTATAGAAGTTTATAATATGTCACATGAGTACACTCATATATAGGTGAAAATTAAAAAATTATCATCATTAATGTTATGATTTGGATCTGAAATGTCCCCCAAAGTTCATCTGCTGAACATTTAGTCTCCACTGCATCAATGTTTAGAGGTGGGGCTTTGGGAAGCTGATTGGATTATGAGGGATCTGATTTTATCACTGAATTAATTCACAGATAGATTCATAATTTGATGGCTTTATTGAGAAGTGATAGAAACGTAGAGGGGGCTACGTGAAGGAAGTTTGTCCTGGTGGCCTTCCTTAAGAACTATTCCTGGTCCCCTTCTCTCTGGTTCTTTCTTTCTTGCCTGTATTGCATACACATGTGTGCATACTCCTGGATACTATGAGGTGAGCAGTTTTTCTCTACCACACTCTTTCACCATGATGTTTCTGCATCTCCAAAAGTCTAAAAGCAATGGAGGCAGTGAACCCTGGACCAAAACCTCTGAAACCATGAGCTGAAATAAACGTTTCCTTCATTACATTGTTTTTCTCAGGAATTTTGTCACAGTAAAGTAGAGCTGTCCTTGATAGTGATCTTATGAACTTCTGAAATTCATTTCTTATAATTTTTACAAATTTTCAACATAACACACTCTACTTTTTAAAATATCTGGGAAGCAGGCATAATCTTCAGTCTCTCAAACTTTTTCTTTTTTAAGGACTAAGTCCTACTGTCCAAGGATTCAACACTCTTCACTCTTTGCCCAGGATTTATCACCAAAACAAATTCAATCTTATATGCACACTTTGCTGGAAGAACAGAATTTCTCTTGATCTGCAAGTCTGTAAGTGAGATGAATTATTATCCCATCTAAACAAAATTGGTGATGCTTTATTCTTTCATGTTTCGTGTTCAATTCTATAAATATTTTAATTATCTAGCGAAGGCAAATTTACTCTCTTTAGTCTTTCAGTCTCCCACAATATGCCTCGCTCCAGAATCAGGTCTTAAAATTCAGTCTCAGAGCATTTGCCCGCCAAGTCCTGAGTACCCTTTATTGTCTTGCCATCTTTCTTCATGTACTGACATAATAACATGTGAAACCAAAGCATATATTCATACAACTACTTGGGCCCCCCTATTGTTCAAGCCAGTGCTAGTAAGGGTTGATTCCTTATCAATTTTCTTCTCTGATGGATACCTGAAATCCCAAAAGAACCTGGACTAAGAGCACCTCTGCACAAGGCCATTTAGTTTCTTCATCCATGGCTACCTGATGTAAGCTAGGGTTAATTGCACACTTGGATATAGATATAGCTCATTGCTTCCTTTTGGATATGTCCAATTATTTCATGCATGTAAATACACCGTAAGCATTCTTCTGCAGACTTAGGGAGGACCTAATTCATTCATATTACAGAATAGAGTAGAAGTAAAATCAAAACTCAAGATTCAGTAAGCCATCTAGGGCAACAGGTCATTACTTTTGGTCAAGAAAGAGGACACTTCTAGCAGCAGGTAGGTCACAACAGAAGCAGGAGTGTCAGCATCGCTAGAACCAATTTTATTTATGTCAGACTGCCATTATCAAATATAGTGTTTTGTTTCCCCCTTTATAAAGCTAATTCAATGGTTCTTATCAATCTGCAACAAAAATTTCAACTCTCTATGCTTAATCTTCCCTCTATTCTAGCTAAAGAATCAATATGCAAGTCGATAGTTGCATAATCATAACAATGTTAACTCCATAGATTGGACTTATTCAGTAATTGCACGACTATTAAAAAGTTTTGGTATATGATACGTTAAACCAGGGAAAGCCAAGCATAAAAGGGATTCTCCAAAGTTTCCTCTGGGTACATATATTACAGTTCAATGAAATACATATATGAAAATGCTTTGAAAACTACAAAATAACCTATATAAGCATGTAGCATTCAGAACTACATGACTCTCGTAATAGTCACATACTTTTAAGAACTGAGTCATTTCCCATAATTTCCTGTACTTAGAGTCTTTATATATGTTTGGGAATCCATTCATTCCTCTAGGTCACGAGAAAAAGCTTCACTTTTCATACATATCATAAGCAAAATGTGCTGGTGCTTATAACACATACACAACTAATATTGTAATCCTTTTTAAAACATACTTTTGAAATTTTAGCAAATTAATTCAAGTTGCTAATTCCAAACTTAACAAGTAATCAATAAAACTCATTTTCCAAACAATACTTTTCAAATTATTTTAAGTAAAAAATTTGTTTCATGAGGATTGTGTTCTTTGTGTAAAGATTGACAAAGATTTTCCATCTATATCTGAGTTTACTATTCAATACATTTCAACATAATAGAAAATATAAGGAATGTATTTTGTAGTTGCTTCAGAATTTGTCAGTGTTAATGCAGATCCAAAAATGAATAGTCTATTTCTATTTTTAATACCTAGGTAATGTCACAACTTGTACACAACATGTTTTGTAAGTTAAGTATCTTTCCAGTCACAAAGAAACTATTGCATGACTTCTTTAATGATTAATCATGCCAAAGAATTGCATTATAAGCACAGAGTTTTATGAGTGATAATATTGGATATAGGTAATGATCTCACCAAGACAGGAAAACATTTCCAGGCTCTATTTACTTGATTTTTTAGTGGATAATTAATAAGGGCTATTGTGCGATGCTAGATACTACCATGAAATTTATATCTTCTGGAGCATGCAGCACACAAAGAAGAGGTGCCAGTGAACAAAGAATGATAGTCACGGTAAGTGTTAAGAATGAGCTCAGAATGGTTTTCCTCTGAGATACTACCAGGGACATAAAACTCCCTAAGTCCCTCCCCAGTTCTCTCAGTCTGAGACATCTGTTTTATACAAGACTTAAGAGAAAAATTACATCATCAACTTTGTGTGTGCAAATCCAAAGATTGTTGTTAACTTACTAGGTTACATCTGTTAACCTAATTTTCAAAATAACCTCATGAATTAGATAATATTCCTACTTTACAGAATTTCAGCAAATTGAAAAGTAAAACTTACTCAAAGCTGAGCCTAGATTCAAACCCAATCTTACCTGATTTCAAAATCAATACACTTGCTGACAATATTTTTCAATGGAGTACGAGAGTCACAAATTCCAGCCTGCCTGGAAACATACAAGAATACAGTAAAACTTGGGTTTTCAAGAATAATTATTCTGCTCATAATCCAAAGCACTTCTATATCATAGTGGCAAGAGAGAGAAGGAGAGAGAGAAAGAGAGAGAGAGAATCAGCTGTGATCATATGATGTTCAGCCTGACATACTATCATATTATAAGATATCTCTAATTTATCAAGTTAAAATTTCTTAGAAATGCTTACTCATCCAGTGGACACTCACAGTGAGGGCCAAGTTATTTGCAACCTCAGATTTGATTGTAAAATGAAATATCATCCCCATATCCTACACTGAATGTATTTTTCATATTGAACAATTGGAAATCCAAAGTCAATACAATTCAACAAAGATTTATTGAGTCTTCTCTATGTGACAGAGATATGATAATAGTAGCATTTAAATGATTTTAAATGATTTTACTATGTTTTAAATGATTATATACTATGTTGCACACTTTTTTAAGAATTGCTTTATGCCTCATTTACTTCTCAGACAAACTCTAAAGATAGAGTCTGATATTAGTAACCCCATTTTACAGATGATGTGATGGAGACCCATAGAGGCTAAGTGATTTGGCCAAGATCTCAAAACTAGAAACTGGCAGAAGCAAGATGAGAATCTAGGAAAAGTAACAATGAAGCCTATGATGGTCTTAACCTTCATGTTATATTTCCTCTTGTGTTAGAGGCCAAAGAAACAGAAGCGTGTAAGATATAAGCAAGGAAATCAGAGCCTCATGGATAATAATCACCTAGAGACACAAGCAATGTGATAAGCATCCTTGTAAAGAAATATACACTGTAAATTGTCAGGTAGTTTCAGAGAAGCAAAAAAGATAACTTTTGAGACAATCCGAAGGAGAAGAAAGTATGGATTTCAAAGTTTGGAAAATAGAATCATCAGGATCTGATGATGTGTCAGAGAAGGTGGGAATCCAGGACAGCTGTCTGGAGCAGCAGATCTAAATACGTAGTTTCAGAGATTTATTTTAGATAATTTAAATTGGAATGGGTAGTTGTAATTAGGCAATGAAGAAAGGAAAAGATCTGGATTTAAAGATAGAGGTTACAACTAATTATAGCACAGAAGAGGTGCCTATGAGTGTGGATGAGTTGTCCCATTACATGTGTGTAGAGACAATGAAACAGGAATTTTCGCACTTCTTCTTCTAGGATGTTACTTACTATGTCAGCGGGGTGGTTGAAATAGAAAAGCATAGAACTGAGAAAGGAGGAAGCAGCCTCTTGGACTAGGAACTGATGTGTTTGGTATCAGCTTGGCCTTGCTATTTCCATAAGCTGGTCTGGTGTATCTGCTAAGGCCTGGTTTCTTCCACTGAATATTCATTATGACCAGAATATCAACATGAGACAAGACCACTCTGTGATCCTGACATAACAGAACAAGAGTGAGAGAGAGATCATTCTACAATTATGTCTAAACAAAGACAAAACATGAACATTTTCCAAACCACAAAAATAACCAAGCATCCCTTTTACTGGATAATACAAATGATTGCTGCCTCTACTCTTCAAAGCTTTAGCCATGCTTTCGAAATCTTCTTTATGAATAACAATTATTTAGATACCGGAAGTACAGAATTGTTCCCACTTATTCATAGTACCCAAGCAAGAGCAAATCTTCACACTCCCAAATCAAGAAAAAAAGCTTGAGGCATATAATTTCCTTCTAATTATCTTTTAACTGAGACACCTCACAATTTCATGTAGCCATGTTCTCCTTCATTGCAAAGAGAAATAATCACCACTTATTCAAGCATAGGAATATTCCTGATAGTCTTTGTAGAAGTCATTAAGAGAAAATAGAATTCCTAGAGTTTTTCCCTTGTTTCAAGTGACAAGTTAAATTTGTTGGACACTTTCCACTACAACTTTTTAGTTGATTTTAAATAATCAATATACACTTATTAACTATATACACTATTTATTGACAAAGTATACATTTGCATGCTTAATTTTCTATGAAAATAAATTTAAAAAGTGGAAGTAGTAGAAAATCTTACTGTAAATAAGATATTACTCAAAAATATTTGTTTAAATTAATAAAACATGATATTAAATCTATCAAAGTCTAACCATAATTCTTTAAAAATAATAAAACTCTAATAGATCTAGACATACATAGTATAATTTTTTTGTCAGGCAAGTGAAATAAAATTAGTTACAAGGAGCATGTATTGTTTAAATTGTCAACCATTATTGGTTTTCTTTATTTTATTACTCTAATATACTTTTGTTTCTATCAGTATACACGAAAAGGAATATTTATCTGAGAGATCTGATGGACAATAAATCCTGAATCTTTCCATAAAAAGTAGAATAATTTCTTATTCTTCATTATTTTTTGACATGATAAAATGTAATCAAATGTGACTGACGCAATCTGACAAATCCAGTCACTATATGAAATGGCATAGGAAGACAAGGCAAAGCTGTTGTCTTTATCCATACTGATGAGGGAAAAAATGCACACATCAAAATATATAAAAGGAATGCCTTTCGAAAACAAACAAGTAATACACCTGCACAATTTTATCATATATCTTACATTTAGCCCTTCTGAAATATATTCCAAAATGGACATTATTTGTGTTTCAGAAATTAATTTTCCCCACTGGAAGGATCAAAACTATCACAGTATAGAGCTCTTGCAGTTCTATGTCAGTTTAAATGCAGTGGGAACCTATGATTTTCAAAGGATCTCTCTTCTGAGGACCTCATGACTAGAAGCTTATAGGTTCTCATGGGTTCCATGGTAATTCTAAATGGACCACTCTTTAGCTAAGTCATTTTTCTGAGATTGTACTCTGCCTCTTAACTATGCTAAAATGACCTTGCATTATCTTAATTAGGATTATTCACAATACACACATTGCAAAGGGCCATTTTCATTTTCAATTAGTTGAAAAGGATTAGTTGCAATCATATTCCTATGGTCCTGAATGCTATTTTTATTAAACTCAATACTTTTTATTGCTGTTAGAATTATGCACCTTACAAATATAATTTAGCTGAAAGAGGAAAAAGGTGGCATCTTCGTAACAAATCATTCTCTTCCAAAGAAAACTGTGAAGATAACAATATATAAATGGAAGGAAATGTATGTGTGCTAAAGAGACTGTTTAATCACAAATAACAGCAAACCTAAAATTAGTTCCAATTAAAAGAGAAATGCATGGAAACTAATCCAAATGTAGCATATAAAGGGTGGCAGGAAGGAGAGATTATTAAGCAGTAGAATAAAGAGGACCCCAGGTGCAGTACTTCTTCATTATACCTACTCTTGAGCAGCAGCAATGTACCAAATTTGCAGTAAACAAAAAAAAAAGGAGAAGAAAAAGAAAAAAACAAAAGCCCTCCAAGAAGTAATTTAACAATTTTACATGGGGTCTAAACTTGGGATAAACAAGTACATGGCTTTTTTTGGAAGAAAGACTACAACTTGGTTTTTACTTCCAAAATACAGTGGCATGTTAATTGCTTGATCAGCCAAATGAAACTAAATGTAATTAAGACTAGTGTGGGGTTAATTTGATCCATAATTATGTTATATAGACTAAATGAAAATTGTTTCTTTCCTAAATTGGAATTCATTAAAATTACAGATATTAAAATAAGATACTATAAAATTACATGAAGCATGTACACATTAATAGCCATTAGTAATAGCTTGATATTTCTATCTAAGCAACAGTTTATTAAAATGCCAAAAGGTGATATTTGACCACTCACATGACTGCAATCTTTACTTTTTCTGCTTTTCTAAGGAATGTATATATATTTATATATGTTATATATTTATACATATATTATATATAAAGAAAAATGTTCTTTGTTTTTGTTGTTTCCTAGATATTTATCATTGGCATAAGTATATGTGGGTTGATCCATATTGAACTTTTTTTTTTTTGGTACTGGGGATCGAACATGGGACCTTGCGCTTCTGAGGTAGGAGGCAGAACCACTAAGCTAAATCCCCAGCCCCTCATATTGAACTTTTTTAAAACTATAACACAAGTATTTAATAGTTAAAATACAATGCAGATAGGTACATTCTATATGATATCAAATGTATGTGAAATACAGTATTTTTTCAAGAAATAGATTTATAATTCAAATTCTAGACCTATGTCTATTCACATAACATTTGGAATTTAAACTCATAGGAAAAACATTGGACATTGAAAAAAAATTAAAGATAATGAAAGGCAATAACATTTATTGTTAATCCTATTTTGAGCATGTGTGTTGCACTTCAGTCTACCTTTACTCTTCGTGAAACTGATGATATTTATTTCACTCTTTTCATAGATGAAAGAACCAAGGCCCAAAGTGATTAAGCAGTTTGCTGTTCTGTGGAATCACTTGTTCCATTCACTGTGAGATCGGGAAAGTGTCCCTTTCTGTTAGACATGATGATCAAAACACAGAAAAAGCAATTAATTTGTGCTGATGCACCTTGTAGTTCCCATTTTATATTCCTACTAATGGAAGATAACTTATTTTATGAAAATAAAAACATAGAATGTCATAGTGTAAAATCTCTGTGCCCATTCGTATGACATTAAACACAAATTGGACAAATAATCATAATATTCCTAGTCCACAAAACTATCTAAAGTGCTTTGTTATTAGAAGAGAAGAAGTATTGAGGGTAAATAAAACTCTTCCTGAATATTAACAAATGCCTCCACGAGGTTGTATTGAGTACACAGAGAATCCGTCCATGTTTAAGGTGAAGACAGAAGGCATTGGCTTATCCCGTTACCTGTGACATTGGAGGGAAAGGCTGAGGAGGGCAGGGAAGGAGTGCAAAGTAGTTAAATGTGCTTCAAGATTCTGCTGAAGAGAACTGGCCTTCCTGTGTGCACTGTGTCTTACCTTTACTCATTTTGGGATTAAAGAAAAATTTTATGGCTTGGAGATTTACTAAAATATAAAAGAAAACCATTTACAATGACATTTGGGACAACACTCAGAATTAGTAATTTATCAGTTAGAAAGGAAGAGATATATGAATCAAAAGTCTAACAGAAATTTCCATATACCACAGTGCATTTGCTTATTGTCACGAGGCAAATGATTGCATATTCAAGAGAATCTAACATACTTTCTTTTCATCACAAACTATCACTATCTTACTGTAAATTATAGCATGCACACATTAACAAATGTTTCTCCATTGATTGTACAGCTTTTATTAGCACAGCGATCCTTAAATTTCCTAGGAATCAGCAGCATTTCTCTTTAAATGAAAACATGTTTCTTAAATGAAAAAATGAAACAAAGGATAATCGTACCTAACAAGTTGCCAGAGCACATTATTTATAGTAAGCATGTATACTTAACAAACCAAATATTTAATATTTCATGCATGAAAAATGGGAAGACATAAGAGTCATTAGTATTCCAGGTGAGGCAGAGCATGCAAATTTACTCAGCTGTTAAAGAATGAGTCATACACTATTTAATATAACAAAATAGTTTATGTATATTAGAGTAAACAGTGAAATCACAATAGAAAAAAAATGGATTTGGTTCAGATGTTGAGCTGCTATGTAAACCAATTATCTATCCGGAGGGAAACAGCTCTGTCTACAACTACTTAGGCTCTAGGGCCTATTACAAACCCTGGAGTGGGCTGCTGTTTCTGTTCTCAAGGGAATTTACCACGTCACACTAGAAATAGCTGACAATAATTAGAAAGCCTGCTTCTGCCAGTATTGCACACATTTTTAATACCTTCCTAAGTATTATGGGAGATAATACACAAGGTATTTAGAATTCTAGTCATGCCACAACAAGCCATGGAAAGGACAACTAGACAATAGCCCCAAACTGGACTGTGACAGGCTAATTATTGTGGCTTCATTATAAAACCTCTTTTTACATAGGTCACCTGGGAAGTGTAATTAAAAATGCATTATTGGCGTATTTTTTATTGAAGCAATTAAATTAAAAAGCCAAAAAAATAATTATATGAGGAGCAAATAATAATGTTGGTCAACAGCGTTTATCTAAGAAAGAGAGAACACGTTAGTGGTTCATTAACAGTAAATGTGTTAACGGGAATCTGTTTGAAAAATGAGCCATAGAACGGCTTTTAAATACGCAGATTAAAGGATTTATAATGTCAAGTTTAACACAGAAATTATAGATAGTATTACATAACCATGAGTAATAGCACCTTTAATCTGACTTGGTAAAATGATTTACATCATACTTTGTAGTCCTTCAATTTTATGAGTATTATATGTGCTACATCTCAGATAATTTTCTTATATTTTTTTGCACTTATGGACCTGTTCTTCTTGCTTTCCAATTATGTGGTACATCTAAATAATTAGATGCTAAAATATGTATCTTCTAGGGCAAAATGTTTGTCTTGGATATCTACTCTGTGAGGATGCGAGAATACGACATCATTTATTTAGGAAATATTTTATAAAGCCCTAAATACATCAAATCAGATCATTCCTCACATTTCAAAACTCTCCTGATACTTTGCTACATCATCTTCATCATCATCATCAGTAAAATTATCACAATAGCCAAAAATAATGAATACTTACAAATTACAAAAAAAGACCAGTAAATATGGCTTGTAAACTAAATATTATTTATTTTCAATCCTCCAAATAACTTTAAAAGACAGATATTTTATCTCCATTTTGAAAATACGGACCATCAACCAAAGTTTAATCAGTCTAATGTGTAAAATGACAGAAATTGTTCTTCAATTACATATCAAAGGAAACAATAATTATTTCTTTTTCCCTAGTGGAAATCTTTCATATTTTAAGTCTTTTTATTTTTACTGAATATTCTTCAGATATATAAAAGAGATAGAAAGATAAGTATCTACTAAGTAAGACTCTCACATGCAATCTTTTTGTTGCCTTTGGAGAGGAAAATCAAATTCAGAGAGGTAAAGGAACATCAGTAATGGAGGACTGTGGATGCCCCGGGGAATAAGCAGATGAATCGATAAATCACAGAGCTCTAACATATAAGTTTGTTGTTAAATATGGGACTTGGCTCAAAACCTATGGTTGACAGAAAGAAAAGTGTTCTGTTTATGTTCAATCTGAAGATTGAGTATTGGTCATGAACTAGTTATTACCTAATGACTCCAAATTATATCTTGACATATTATAATTACTTTAATCAATGGTTGTGGTATTGTTATACGGCATTAGAATTTTTATCAGTGTTAATATTTTGTCATATCAATAGCTACTATTCTTAAATACTTACCATAAACCCACCCTATGATGCAGGCTTTTCAGGCACTATTTTAAGTAAGCACCCGCACATCATTGGATAACATTATTCTCATTTTAGAAGTGAGAAACTTATAGGTCAGGAGATTAAATTACTTTTCCAAGGTCATTTTGCTGATAAATTAAGGAGTTCAGATTTAAACCCAATCCATCCAAATCCAAATACATGCATTTCTAATATTTCTCTTTGATTAGGAAAGAATTTATAGAAGACATCAACATAATTCTGGAATTTTTCACATTTTTAAAAATTTTCACATTTTGGAAATCTTTCTTAACCCAAATTTCAAATTCAAAATTCATACATTTTAAGTAGCCAAAATGTTTTTCTGAGTTCTACATATTAATAATTGGAAATTAGGATACCTGCAACATCACAGTATTTTGAGTTCCTGAAAAACAGACAATGCAGACTCATTGTGCATAGTGTTAAGTATATGTTTTCATAGTACAGTTAATTAAGAATTGGAAATCAAAATTCTATGCATGATACATGTAACTTTTTACCTTGGCTATTAATGTAAATCAGTATATGCCATCCTTAATATTAAATAAATGAAAAAAATACTAATTTATTTTGTAAAATAGACATATTAAAAACTTAATTTACTAAGAATACTTATTTTAAGCACATGCTAATTTTTATTATATCCATGTTTTACTAGTATATTTATTTTTAATTATAGTAACTGGCATGAATTTTAAAAAACTAATTTTGCATTGATTTTCAGAATATTACATCCAAATCGAAACAAAAGAGGAAACCACCATTCACTAGAATGGTTGTCTTCAGAGGTTTTCATTGAAACTTCAAACTAATATTACATCTTGGAGTAAGGTGAGCTATAAATTAGATCAAAGTATAATATAGTAAATATAGTAATGTTAGAATTATGAAACATGGCAATAAATTGTGAAATTATAATGAGCGAGCATTAAAACCTTGATGCACTTAAGGTAAATGGCTTTTAAGAAATTAGGTAATTGGGGGCCGGGCATTTAGCTCAGTGGTTTCGCCGCCTGCTGCGCTAGCTCAAGGACCCGAGTTCGATCCCTGGTACAAAAAAAAAAAAAAAGAAATTAGTAACTGGATAAAGACTGAGTGAAAGCATTCTCAAAATAGGCATCTAACCCCTTTTGACTGCACTATCCAACCTCTTCTAACTGTACTGGGAAAAAAAAAACCCATCAGATTGCACAGATTTTCAAACACAGTACCCAATGTCCTAAGTGCTATAGAAAGTTCAAAATTAATTATAAAAGACCATATTCTGGATCCCCAATGATTTACACCAAAACACACTTGAAATATATAAAACTCAAGGTAATTTGTCTGCAATATCTATTACCTCACTAATCTATCATCAGTATCTGGTCTGAGGCTTTTTGAAACACATGTCACAGGGCCAACTCAGCACAGCAAATTGCATAGAAAGTACTGAAGATAGTAGAATATTTTTCTCAGATAGTCATTAATATCTTTTCCCATTCACATAATTTTTTGCTGTTGCTAGAATAGTGGATCATTTCTGATCACTGCTTCAGGATGCTTTCTTAGGGCTGTTGGTTTAGCTCAATGGTATTATCATTTGCCTACCATGCAAATGGTCCTGGCTTTGATGACGAGCGCTGCAAAAACAAACAAATAGACCTCTACTTAATTTCTGTAGGTCGTCTCTATGACCTTTAAATTTGAACAGCTGATAAAATTATTTTCTTGATATACCAGCTCTGTTCCTCAGTGTCACATAAATAATAATAAACTATCACTTACTATATGCCAGGCAATGCATGCAAACTACATTATCTATATAATTTAACCCTCTCAATAAGCTATAAAATAGGTCTAACCATTATCTCTGTTTTTCAGATGAAAATATTGAGGTTCAGAGAGGTGAAGTAATGTTGGTAAGATCACACAGCTTATAAAGAGTAAAGCTGAGTTGTGAAGATTTTAGTCTGTACACTTGCTCTTTTTCAGTATGCTCTACCCTTTCAACTAGAGTTCAAAGTAATCTCCTTCCTAGCACTTTTAGGCGCATATATATATATATATATATATATATATATATATATCAGTAGCACATTCTGTTCTTTAGAATTTATAATCAATTTTGATTAAGAAAGTGTGGTAGTCTACTTCTATTACTGTGACAAAATAGTTGAGAAAAACAATTTAAGAGAGAAAAGATTTATTTTGGCTAATGGTTTCAGAAGTTTCAGTCCATGGTCACCTGGATCCATTATTTCTGAGCCATAGACAGACAGAACATCATGGTGGAAAGCATGTGGTAGAAAGAAATTTGCTCACCCCATGACAACCAAGACTGAGAGAGGCAGAGCTGGAGACAAGATATCCCTAAAGGTGTGCACCCCAGTGACCCACTTCCTCCCCTGAGGCTCCACCTCCTGTAACTTCTGCCACCTCCCAATAATTCATTCAAAATTGAAGCCATCAGTGGTTAATCAGAGCTCTCATGATCCAATAACTTAGAGTCCACCTCTTACAAACCTTCAACATGTTAGCCTTTGAGGATACATCCCAGATCCAAACTGTACCAGATACAGTCACCCAACTGCTCAAAGCTCAACCTTGTGTCATAAAGGTAAAATAAATTAATGCAATTTGTGAATTACACTAAGTCCCACGGGAATAAGCAGAATGTCCAGTCTGAATCTCAGATCCTATAATTTGAGGGAAACTTTGGAGGTAAAATCTAAATACTAAAATTTTGTTTTTAGAACTTCATTATTTTAAAGCTCCAAAAAGCTCTACTTTGAAAAGAACCAGAGATTCCAGGACAGATTAAGCCTGAAAAAACCAAATAAAATCTAAAGAACTTTTCTGGAAATAGTAAGTAGAACCCCTTCAGGTGGGAGTATGTAAGAACAGTCTACATTCAAGACTAATAGAATTTTGGAGAAAATATGTATTTCTTGGAGGAATGCAGATGTTGACAAGATGTCACAACATTTACTAATCAGGACTTAAGAAGGGTAAACCTAACATAGATGGATGTGTTCTCATAAGTGAGATTATGATACTGTCAACATAAACAGAATTTAGTCAAAATCCAGGCTATGAGTTGAAGCATATAATTTAGGGAAAAAGCAGTCCTTTGTCCACTATTTCAACATCCCTATTCCTTGATGTTGATAGGCTATTCTGAATAATGTTTTGTTTGGGTTTTTTTGTTATATGTGCTATCAAGAGACAAAGGGTTACAGATTATTTTTATTTCAGTCATTTTTCTTAAATTTTCTTGGTATAACTTTTATGTCCCACAAACAACAATGCATATGCTTCCTTCTTATCCTTAGTTTAGATATCTTGTTTTTGCTATTATCACATTTACTGTAATGGCAATTATTTAAAAATTATATGAAACGAAACAGTGAGATTTGTATCAGTTACTAGGGGATGTGCTTCGGAAAGATGCTAGATTAAGGCCAATGAGCAACTAAAGAGCTATTCTGGAATGCTGAGATGGTTAGGAGAATCGGACAGCCAAGGGGATCATAAGCAACATGTACCTAAAAGACCACAGAACTATTTGATCTCTGTGATATGGTGAAATAATTTTCTTAAAATTTCCAATCTGCAGTATAATTCAGTATACCCTCATTAAAATCCTGAAAAAATACCAATTTAAAAAATAAATATAGTATATTTACTTAGGCAAAATAAAATAAATTGAAGTTATCTGTTTCAAAAGCTTAACGAGGTTAAAGAGAAATTAGTACTTAAATAGCCTCGTCTCCAGTGCTATTTAACTTAGTTGTATCAAAATAATTCTTAATACTTAATATATTCATAATATTTTCTTAGTTTCAGAGTAGCTTTACTTATATTGTCTTATTATGATTCTATAAGATAAGCAATAGGAAAGATTTCCAGCATGTTTCTAGCACTATACAGATTGTATGACAACATCACTTACATTATTGATATTCATATGTCCATCAATCATGCTGTTGTTCAGTTTTGGGAGTTCTACATAAGCTCAAAAATATTTTTAATAGCAGCACACCAGATTTATTTTACTGAATGTGTCCTATCATCTACAATCCCGAGATATTAAATGTCAATCCGTTAAGATAGATTATTTTTTATCTATGGAATTTTTCTGACATCAATGTTCTATATAATGGTTAGTCTATTTCTAAAAACTGATCCAAATGTTGAAGATATGATAAGATAAAAAAACTGCCAAACTATTTTCCAAAGTGACTACACAATTTTATATTCTCACTAGCAATATGTGAGTGATCTCTGCATCCCTGCCAGCTTTTGATGTTGTCACTATTTTTTATTTTAGCCATTAAAATAGGTGTGTGGTCATACTTTATTGTGGTTTTAATTGGCATTTCTGTAAAAGTTAATGATGTTAAACATCTTTTCATGTGCTTATTTGCCATTTGTATATCCTGTTAGGTATAATATCTGTTCATTTTTCCCACCTTCTAATTGCATTGTTTGATTTTAATATTCAGTTTTGAGAGTTCCATATATTTTTAACGTAATAGGCCTTTGTCTAATATGTAGCTGTAAATATTTTTAACAATATATAGCTTCTCATTTTATCATTTTCACATGGGATTTTGTAGAGCAAGTTTTTAACTTGATGAGGTCCAATTTATCATTTTTAAATTTTGTATGCCTGGGCATTTAAGCAAATGAAAACATATGTTCACAGAAAACCCTGAATGCAAATGTTCATCAAAGATTTACTTGTATTTGTTTATTTAAAATTATAAATTAATTTTTTCTATAACCTAAATCCAAGAAAAATCTTGCTCAGTTCTTTTAGTGCTTCTTATTATTTCTACTCATTTTCTGATTTCTTTCTGGAGGGAAAAACAGTTACTCCAAATACATTTAACAAACGATTTAACCTAAGTAACAGGTGATTTCTAGTCATATGAAGAATCATTATCATTTCTTTCAAACATAGCAATTACATTTGTTATCCATTCAATAATATTTAGTAAGCATCCACTGTATGAAATATAGAGAATACAAGGATCAATTTATGATATCCTGTTGGTATTTGGTTCATATCAGATTAGGGATGTAAATACATCATTGCGATACAGTGCCACAAGTGTTGTGGTGGAGATGTCCTGAAGAAGGGCTGAAAAAAACCATTAAAAACCAGGAGTTAATTGAATCAGGCCCTCAAGTGATCATCTTATAGACACATTTGTGGAAAAATATTTTTCTCCATATATATATTTATATATGGAGATATATTTAAGAAGTTACAAGACATTTTGCATGACTGCAGCATATGGATGAATGGAGAAGCTGTAAAAGTGTAAGTTGGTTAAAGAAAAAAAGTAAAGTATAATATTATCCAAAGTATATTAGGTTGTTTATCTGAGCTTTCCTTGTTTAAAAATGATACATAATTGAAGTGATGTGTATATTTTTAGCCTAGATTGGTCATTTCACTATATATACATGTATCAAAACATCACATTACATCACATAAATATATACATCAAATATTATTTGTCAATTACAAATAAAATAAAACAAAAAAGTTATAAAGAACCACATTTTATCCTATAGTAAAAGCATCATCACAAAAATATTTTAAGCATGGCAAGGAAGGCTAAGATCAGCCTTAAAGTTTTTAAAAAGATAGATAGAATTATCAAGGAGAAAGAATTAGAGAAAAGCTAAATAAGAAGCAGTAAGGCCAGTTCAAAGACTAGCTCGAGTACACATGGGAAATGTGGGACCTAGGGAAGTGGAAGTTTTTAGAGGTATATTTAGGAAATATTTAAAAGAATAAAATGACAAGATTGCTGACGTTGCATATGGATGATGATGAAGAGAAAAGGATTTCAAAAGACCCCATGGGTTTCTGAGTTGAGCTATGCAGTGCACCTTTGGTTCCTCCCTTGCATTTAGTTTCTAGACAGTGACAGTCTTGCTTAGAGAGGAGGAATATGTGGCCAGTGGGGTTGTTTTAGGTGTGCAAAGTTTCAGGTATCTGCTGGAGATCTAGATGCTCTTAAACTTGAATGTGCATGTGAGTGATTTGGTATCTCATTAAAAGGCAAGTCCTGATTTTGAAATGCTGATGGGTTCCAAGATTTTTATTTCTAACAAGATCCCAGCTGGTGTCAGTGCCATTGGTTCTGCCCTGCGTATATTGAGTAACAATACGGTTTGTGGCATCTTTTGCTTTTGGTGCCACGAGGATGCCTACCAATAATAAGGTGAAATTTTTGAAAAAAAATAAAAGAAAAAATAAAACAAGAGAAGAAGCAGAAGAAGGGGGTAAGCAGAACAGGGAGAACTAAGGTGCTGGAAAAAAAGTTGAGAAATGAAGTTAGGAAAAAGAGGTGCTGATAAGCAGCCGTGTGTCAGCAACTATTTCCTGTGCTGAGTTTTATTAACACCTGTGCCAAAGGTTACCTATCTCTCCTCTGTTCAGAGAATGTTATCAAGTGATTTAAAAACTTGTTAGCACTTGCCAGGTGTCAAAAAGGCAGTGGAACAAGAGAGACATGAAGGTTATTTTTCAGAACAAAAGCCCTTTCTTTCATTTAACAAGAAAGAAAGGAAGAAAGAAAGAAAGAAAGAGAGAGAGAGAGAGAGAGAGAGGGAGGGAGGGAGGAAGGAAAGAAGGAAGGAAGGAAGGAAAGAAGGGAGAAAGACAAGCAAGCTATGGAGATTATAGTTGACCTATTTGTAGCAAAGTGATATAGCAAAAATAGTAAAATTAAAACCCAAAGTAGAATAATAGAAATTATCAGGATAAAGTTAGGGGAGATTCAGGAGACTCAAATCTATTTCCCATACTAGAAGAATTTAGTTTTTAGCTAAATTTGTTTTGTTTTGTCTTGTTTTCAGCATCAGGCTGGATTCTCAAGGGCTTTTTAGTTTTTACTGTGGTCCTGCCAGAAAAGTGGTAACCTTCATGACCCCTCTAGGTCCTTTCTACCCTTTGGATTCTGGGGATGTTCACTCCTCTGTTTTTCCTTTTATTTGTCAAGGCTTAACTTGTCTTTTCCTATTGCTTTCAGTGAACAAATGCTAAACATACTGAATTTTTGTAAGTTAATAATTATAATTCATTTTCATTCAGTTATTTTTCCATCAAATTGCTTCAAAACATCTTCCAGTCCATCTAAAAGAGAAAATAGCCAAATGCCCACAAATGTATCCCATTTTAAAAAGCATCACAGGTCTATAAAATCCCTAAGTACATACAGAAGAAAGTATTAGGTTAATAGTAGAACATGCTCATTTATCAGAAAAGAATCAATGGCGTGTTACTTTTTAACATTATTTTATGTAGATGATTATGTTCTGTCAAATATTATTTCTGGGGATAAATTATGTCACAAGTTTAACTTTTACTAGAAAAAATATAAATAAGGTAAAAACACTAGAATAGAATGAACCCATACTACAAGTAATTATGATTACTGAGATATTCTAGCAAAGCCATAAATAATTATTTTCATTTTCATTCAGATAACCCAATGTATTTTAATGTTTCACAATAATTAACTCATTAATTTTTACATAATCCCTTTGGTACAGGTAAATAATCTGATTAATTTCATTTTGCAGGTTTTTCAAAAGATAATTATAAAATAACTTGTAATGCTGTAATATTTCAAGGGAGAAGCTAGCAAATCATGATTCTTTAGTCCTCACCAATACCAATTTACTACCAAGACTCAGTGAATGAATTTCTGAAGAAGTGAAACTGATTGACAGGTTTGTTTCTGTTTTTAAGATGATCACATCTTGTCTTCTTACTGTCAGCAATATTTCTACCCTAACTTGTTTATTGGGCTTCTTTCTAGTTCGGCCCATTACCAAAATTTTCTCCTTGGAGTTTCTTCCTGGTCCAACATTTTCCCTTACAGTTATTAAAGATTGGATGCTTCCTTCAAGGATGTGTATCTTATTACAAAATATCAAATTTTATTCCATTTTAGCTCATTTTACTTTAAAATTAAATTGTTTGTTCTGCCCAGAGGTCACTAAATTGAATACTGCCACTTCTATTTCCTTTCTGGCTTTTTTCTTGTGAAAATCATTCTGGTCAGATGTAAGGGGGAATCATCTGTCCCAAACCATTTCACTCCATAAGATGAATTCCTGGAGTGCAACACATTAAACACCAATTGGTATTTTAAAGCTATAATATTTTAACTACTTCCTCAAATTCAAAATTCATCCTCTACTTTTCAATGTTTAAATGTAATCACTAGAGAAGAATATCAAATGAATTTAACTTTTAGCCAAGCACATCTTTTTGTTTTGTTTTGTTTTGTTCTATTTTTCTGTTGCATAGCCCTAAGGCAAGCTATTCCAAAGCTTTAGTTATCAAGTATAATGATTAATAACACCGAATCACTTAATTATAAAAATAAAGAAATTTGGAAAGGAGTGCATACATAGAAGAGAAAGTTTATGTGAATGTATATAAGGACTAAATTCAATTCTGAAAGGAAAAAATGATCAGATGGAGTAAATGACAATACTAATGTGAATTTCAAATTGCCATGGAGAGAATATTGAAAAGGATAAAGTCATGTATCTCCCTACCCTTCTTCAAGATACAGAAAACATACAAATTTATCAGAAGCAAGAACTTAGTTGCTTCCTTTTATGAGAAGAGTTATAGCAGGTTTCTCTTAGTCTGTTATGCAAAAGAATAAGCTAAAAACATTAGATCTTAATCTGACATTATAAAAATTACTTCAGTTATCAGAAATGAACTAGAGTGGTGGACAGCTACAGAAACAGAAGTGTTCTAACAGTCACCTCTTTTCTATGGTTCTTTCTAATAAGTGATGGGTCTACTCAAACATAGTAGCCCATAGATGCCAAAGCAGCTATTCATTTCATACATATAATATTACATGCTGTAGTAGTTAATGTATGTGCTAACTTGGCTAGCATATGGAGCCTAGTTATTTGGTTGAATGTACATCTAGATGTTACTATAAAGGTTTTCTTTTTCAGATATGAATAATGTCTGAATAGGTAGATTGTGAGTAAATCTGATTACTATCCAGTAGAATTCACTCAGTCAGTTGACGATCATAAGAAGAAAAACTGATATTTCCCAGGAAAGACAGAATTTTCCTCAACTTTGCAAAGAATTTGACCTGTTTCCAGCCTGTTGCCCTGGAGATTCAGAATTCAAGACTGCAATGTTAACTCCTACTTGATTCTCTAGTCTGTTGTCCTGCCTTAGAGATTACAGATTTGCTAGTTGCCATAATTATATGAGCCAGTATCTTTTTTTTTTTTTTTTTTGGTACCAGGGATTGAACTCAGGAATGAGACAGTATCTTAAAATCAGTTTGCCTCTTGCCTCTCCTCTCCCTTCCCCCACCCTCCACAGAATCCTAATACCCATTGCCTGAAAGATGTCTTCAGTTGAGGGAATGCAATTTATATTCACCTTTACATTATTTTGTTAGAAGACAAACAATAGAAGAGAATATAGAAGAGAAATAATAGTCTATCTTCATTGCTTGGGGTCAATTAATATGAATACATTTGCTTTAAAATAATTATGTATGCAAAGATCCTGTTTTTACTGGCGCTTTCTAAGAATAGGTCTTCATCTATTAATGCTCAAATTATCTTCACATCTTGTTCTCCTTTCTGTATAACAATGCCAGTTTTATCTCACTAAAATACATATATCAACAGATTATTCTAATACTGATATC
>NW_004624732.1:2151296-2183075 GCF_000247695.1 Heterocephalus glaber | reverse complement strand
TGAGAAATTATTTCTGATTTCATTTTTTTCAGATCCCCTTTTGTTGCCAGTTCAGTGGGTCCAGGTGGTTGAGTATCAGAGTGTTCCCTCTCGTTTCCCTTTGGGGTTGCTGTAGGTGATCTGGAAGTCTGGTTCTGAGGCTTGTTTATGTGTCTTCTCATTTTGATGAGGGGGGGAGTGCTTCTGGCACCCTCCTGGCTCACCTCCTTTGTGCTGGGTGCAGTCGTAGGTTGGCCTGGAAGCCTCCTCCTCTGCACTGAGAGCTGTGGCATGTTGACCTGGAAGCCTCCTCTGTCCTGGGTGCGGTGGTAGGTTGCCCTGGAAGCCTCCTACTCTGCACTGGGAGTGGTGGTAGGTTGCCTGGAATCCTCCTACTCTGCCAACTCACATATTTGTAAGAGACTCCACCAGACCTTTGTTCTAAGTTCAGTTTGTAGAGCTTTCAATCCATAATGGGCTGGCTCCAAGACATGATGGCAGAGGGGCCACAGTTTATGACAGCAGAACACAGAAAAAATCAACCAGAAAAAAAGTCTTAGTTTAGTTGACAAAATATGGGAAATGGTGCCCTTTGCTTGTATAGTGAAGTCATTTTGCATATGTCTGCCTCTTCTTAATCTCATTCTTTCTCCAATGCCACCAATCAGTAGAATAGGAACTGATTTTTTTTCTTTTCAGAAAATCCATTCTTTTAAAATTATATCTTCTTGGGCTAGGGATTTAGCTCAGTGGTTCCAGCACCTGCCTTGCAAGCGCAAGGTCCCGAGTTCGATCCCCAGTACAAATTTAAAAAAAAATTATATCTTCTAAATAAATACTTTAGATTCACCAGTATATCCAAAACCTTGTGTGCTTATTGTCTTATTTGACACTGTCTATAACCCTCTCAATAATTTCCTTAAATTTTCAATGAGGAAAGAAAAAATATCCAGAGGAAAATAATCTCCACTGAGTTGCCCTGCATTCCTAAAATGTACCAATAAAGGAATTTAAGAAAAAAAAAAGAAATGAGTATTTCCCTTCAGAAATTTTAAATATACATAAAATAAGAAAATACATACATTCCCAAGCTTCCTTTCAGGAAGCACAAGCAAGCCTGTGTGTTCTTGATATTATTCAACTCAGTTATTCTTAAATTCTTCCTACATAGATGCTCCCCAACTTACTGTGGTTCATTTTATGATTTTTTAAATTTCACAATAGTTAATAAGTAATACACACTCAATATAAACCATACTTCAATTTTGAATTTTTATCTTTTCGCAGGCTAGTAATATGCAACATTGTACTCCTTTATGATGTTACCCAACAGTAGTAGAGAGAAAACCGAACCATTAGGATTAAAACAAGAGAGAGAGTTAAGAGAAATAGCTGAGTAAATACAATATACAAGATAGTCAAAAATACAAAGATATCTTTGAACCAATGATATTTTAGCAGAAACTTGAATAGAATAAAGATATTCTAGATATTTGTGTGAAGCCCTTTCCAAGTAGAGGCAATAATTAGAGCGATGGATCTAACTGGAAAGTTTTTGCAAAAGTAAGAAGGGGCCAATGGACAAAATGGATACAAAATAAGTTAGAAGTAACCAGGGGATTTTCTCAGTAATTTAGATTATATGTTTAATAAATGAAAACTTTAAAATTACTATGTGAACTTTGGATATTATTCTAAGTAAAAAGAAAAAAGAAGCATATGAAAAGTTTTATATAATGCAGAGGCAGGGTTTAATTTACATTTTAAATATATTCATTTGGCTGCCATTTGAAGAATAGACTGGAGAGGGACAAGGATGAAAGAAGGGGTACCATCAGGGAGTACTGTAGAAGTTGGGATAATGATGAGTGTTGTGTGGATTACACATGTAGCACTGGAGTAGTTGGTTTGGGATAAATTTTGGAGTTCAAGATGATAGTATTTAGTTTTACATTCAAGTGAGCTGGGAGAAAAGGAAAATCTAGGAATTGGTCCAAGATATTTGGCCTACATAAGAGATCAAAGAAACTTTACCAAGAGATTTCTGGGAAGTATCAAGAATTAAGATTTAGATATTTAAGTTTGGAAAGCCATTAGATATCCAAGTGGAGAGATCATTGTTGTAGTCAGGGTTTGCAAGGGAATAGATTTAATACAGGACACATAATTTATACGATTGTTTTATAATATTCACCCAAAAAGTCAAATGTAGAGGAGTACAAGATATCTGACCACACACTAGAGCCCAGAAGAATCTAGCTGAGGGCCTGGATCCCATGCCAATGTCCTGCACAAGTCCAGCTAAAAGCCTAGGCCCCAAGGCAGTGTCCTCCACGCATCCAGTTGGAGGCCTAGAGCCCATGGCAATGTCTCAAGCAAGTCTACATCTAGGATCTGCACTGGGAAGGCCCAAAGATGCATGGTGGAAGCTAGAAAATCTGCACTGGCGGGGTGAAGGATCTGTGGCACCAGGTTAAGGGATCTGTACTGGAGCCAGGAAGTGATGCTCAAAGCAAAGACTGGAGCTCCCTTGAAGAAAAGAGCAGCCATTCCCAGTAACAGTGAGGACTCTAGCTTCTCTGACAGTGAGAACAGCTGACTTGGTATTAGGAAAACCAGCCATGGAAAGCTCCAAGAAAATCAACAGCAAATGATCTTACCCTCCAGTTCTCTTCTTATCCCGTAGCAACAATACTCAGGTGGGTTTTCCACATCCAGAACCATGCTGACCCAGTTGGGCTGGGCGTTCCAAGTTGACCATTAGTGAATTCATCACAATCATGTAGGCAATAGATACATGAGTTTGACATTTAGGAAATATATCAAGTCAGAGATTCAAATTTCATTATCAGCACATAGAATTTAGAGCAAAGAGTAAGTTCTCCTAGCAAGTGACTAAATTAGAAATACTTAACTCCCAGGCTAATTTAAATGTTTAAGGTAAAGGAGAACTTGCTCCTAGGTTACTGATATTTGAAAGATGTGAGAAAGGAGTCAATTAATAATAAAACAATAATAATAATAACCAACAGGATAGGAACATCCAAGAAATAATATATAAAATAATAATGTAGTAGCTAACTGGAACTCATCCGTAATCCCATCTCTTTGGGAGGCAGAGGCAGAAGAACAGCAACTGAGTAGAGCTTGGGCAGCTTAGTGAATTAGTGTGACCCTGTCTCAAAATAGAAAATTTTAAAAAAGGTCTGAGGATTATCTTTGTGTGAAGATCCTGGGTTCAGTCTCAAATTTATCAGATAATAATAATAATGATAATAATAATAATGTAGAGAAGAGTAAGCCATCTACATAAAGTGAACTCCTACTTACATTATAACAACCTTAAATGAAAGAAAAATTTGCCTATTGGTTTTATTCATAAATGCGAGGAAGATTAATGCTTAGGTGAGGCACTCACCAATCTTATAAATATGTAAAAGGATTGAGCTAAGCACTTTTAAAGACATAACTTAATCACCAGACTTCATTACATAAAGTCATTTCTGTTTATTCAAGTAACAAAACCAAACTTACTGGGGTTAAGTGACTTGCCCACTGTCACATACAAATGATATGATACATTACAGAAGAGAACAGAAAGAAAGGTTAGAAGAAAGAGAACAAAAGTGTGAAAAGAGAAGGAAAGCATGAAGAAGTAAAAAATAAAAAGCTAAAATATATGCACCTGGCATAGAGTTACAGATTTACATGTGGTCTTGTTCTATGTAAGAATGTTCCCTATCTGGATAAGCCTGGGCTGATGTGGTAGTGAATCAGGGAGGACAGAGAAGGAGAATGGTGGAAGTGATCACACATCCAGGTTTCTCAGAGCTGGATCTAGATGTGTAAGAGTGCTTGGCACAAAGTTCAGTCGAGAAGTTATGAAGCTATATTCAGCCGTAATTATGAAGTACACTGGTGAGGAATCCAGAATAGGATTTTAAAAACATCTCTTATGGCTCTTTCATGGAAATTAGTTACAAGCAAGCATGTATGCCCTTCGACATACAATAAGATTTTGTCCTGGTAAACTCATCAGAAGTTGAAAATAAGCAGAAGCAGAAGCCAAAATAACTCTCTTCTTCCTTAAATTGTGGGTGTCAGGTATTTCATCCTAGCAATGAGAAAAGTGACTAAGACAGATTTTGGTACCAGTGAAGGGGTTCTCCCTGTGACTGTTCTTGACCATGTGATTTAGAAGCTTTTAGAACTGTTTCATTTCACTAGATTGGAAAGGTTTGGAGATGTTGGCTGGAGAAGCAGCCCTAGAATGTTATGAGGCAATTTTGGTGGGAAATTCTGGTTGGATGAATGCTGATGAAAAAGCCCATGGAAAAGACCAGGCTTAGGAAGTTGGAGTCCAGGCCATGTGTGTTATGACCAGGTAGAAAATTTGCCTATATTTTTACATGTCCTGATACTTGTCAAGAGACTGAGATTAAGGGCAGCAGACTAATTAACCTGGTGCAGGAAATTTCAAGGCAGCCCAGCATTCAGTCTGTGGGATTGGTATTGTTGGAAGCTTTTAGCCGCTTTACTTTGAAAATCAAGAGCAAATGGCACTGTTGAGTGATTTTAATAGTTTCAAGTTTCTTGAGAAAGAAGTGCCTACAAATTTGGAGGAGAGGAGAGATTAGTTGCTGAAAAGATTAACATTAAAAAGAAGCCAACCACTATACAAAATGATAATAGAAATAATGCCTTGAGCCCTGTGAGGAATCAGCAAGATCTCACCCTTTGCAAGCTAAAGGGTGCAAACAAAGACTGCTTTGTGAAGACAGCCCCATGATATCGTACTCTGGAACATCTACCTAGAGAATTTGATCCCTAGGATTTGGTTCACAGTGCTTAATCATCTAGGTATGATACAAGAAGCCCTAGGTACTCCTTGAGCTGGCAGCATACCTTGGCATCATCCATGTTTTGCTGCAAGAACTGTTGTTCGGAAAACTTCCACCAGTATTTCAGAAGAAGGCCTGGGAGGGCAAGAAGTGTGCCCCTGAGAGAGCAGTGCATAAAGCCATGAGGGTAAAGCTGAAAATGCAGTAGAAATCCCACAAAGTTAGAGAAACCAAGAACGTGGAACATTTGAGGAAAGCATCAAGGAGTGAGAAATGCCAGCCCAAGAGAGAAACCATGAGAGCTGTAACCAGCAAGGCTATAAGGGTGGTCCTGCACAAGCCCTTTGGAGTTCACATCTTGCAGTAGCTCACCCTGGGTGGTGGGGATGGAGCTACAGGACTTAACATTTGCCCTACGGGGTTTCAGTCTTGCTTTGGTCCCATTGGTTTCTATCCCCTTTTTCTTCCTTTTGGAATGAGAGTGTTTACCCAGTTCCACTGAATGTTGGCAGTGTTTAATTTTTTTATTTTTTTTCACTTTGTAGTAGCTCACAGCTAAGAGTTTACTTTGAGACCCAGGGAAGACTTTGGACTTGGGCTTTTCAGCACTGCTGAGCCTCCCATGACTTTGGCAGCTCTTGGAGAGGGACTAAATTTGCATAAAAAGATGCACATAAACCTTCTGGGCACCAGAGGCAGAATGTTATGGATTCTATGTTTATGTCCCACAAATACCCCTGTGCTCATAGGCAGGGCTGACGAAAGGTGAATGGATCACTAAAGCCACTCTAGCTGACTTGCTGTTAAAAGGTGGGGCCTGGGCAGAAGAGGCAGGTCACTGTGTATATTATCTGGAAGGGTTTCTCTTCCTTCCTGGCTCCTTCTTTGAAACCGTCTGCTTCCTGTCCACCATGCCATGAGCAGCTCTCCTCTATCATGCCCCTTTGCCACATTTACGATACATGTAAATAGCTGTTTGTTGGAGCCAGCCAACCATGGACTGAAACATGAGCCCAAATAAATTTCTTCTCTTTCAAATTGTGGGTGTCATGTATTTGTCCCAATGACAAAGAAAATGACTAAAAAAATACCTAAAGTCAAAAATAAATTTAATCCATGTAACTGACTGAACATCATAGCTGAGTACACTGTGTAATACAGGCTGTTTACTCTCACAGCCACTGGTCAGTACCATTAGAGAGTATCAAACTACATATTGCTAGCCCAGAAACAGATCAAAATTCAAAATACAAACTATGATTTCTCTTGAATGTGCATCACTTGCTCTTCATTATAAAGTTGAAAAGTTGTAAATAAACCACCATAAGTTGAAGATGATCTGCAGCCATACAGGCTCAGGGAAGTGCAGCCTCAATTGCTCCCCTGAAGCAATGGGCTGGAAAGCAAATCACATGAGTAAATTAAGTTCTCTTAGGATAGACAAGGAAAAACGAGCTGTTCCAGGCAGAAAGCAGTCATGACCAGTGCTAGAAAAGAATCTTATGCAAGTACTTAACAAATATATTTTGAAAAATAAAAATGGATGAGTAAAATAAATGTGCGAGTAAAAACTTGAAGGCCACATTGCACCTCGAGATTTGAGCTTTAAAATGACTTAAGCTCCTAGTATGTGGCTTATCTTGAATGAATTACTAAACCTCACATAAAGAAAATACTTCATGATGTGAAGGAGAATCCTTCAGAGAAAAAAAAATGAAATTTTGTCTGTGAAAATATTTACTAAATATGAATCAGTATAAAAATGAAATCTATTGTTCTTTTTAATCTAGAACCATTAAAATAAATGTAAATTGCTAGGTCAAGAAAAAATAAAGGTTTAGGAGAAAACCATGGTTTTAGTAATAACCTCTTCTGTAAATAAAAAAAATAAGAATTAATTATAGCTGAAGAAGGATCATAAATTTGGTTTATGTTATGAATATCAGAATGTTTATACAATCAGGGAAAAGTAAAGAATGGTAATAAGAAAAATAATACACTAGATATTTTTATTTCATTTTTTTTACTTTTTCCCCTATAAAGTGAGGCACAAAATAATACTGGAGTGAACTGTCAATCTCAAAACATAAAATACAATAAAGTAATGTATACCAAATGATCCCTGATAGTTACATTATATGTCTCATATTTAATTAATACTTTCTCCCACAACTTACTCTTTTTCACCCTTTACCATCTATAATTTATATATTTCTGATGAATTAAATCTCTTCAGTTATACTGATTTCCAGAAATACTTGGTAACTATCTTGTTTTCTGCAGGAGTGGTTTTGAAAAACAGTCAGAGATTTCTAAACATGGTTCTAATAAATGCCTTGCACCCTCAGAGATGTCTCCTGAGTTGTTGTCCAAGTTAACACTGAGGAAGATTTAATGATCTGTCCCTTGAGATTTTCTGTTCATTCCCAGGCATGAAGGAAGCCTAAAATAATTCCTTTATTAAATGCTTGTGTCATGCTTTGTTACTGTTGATGTTTTAAAGAAAGACAGTTTTCCACAATTCATGCTTTCTTCTATCTGCAACAATTCTCGTAAGAAAGGCAGAAAGATTTCATTCTGCATCCTCTCAAGTTGTAAATAGATAGTTCTTATTTTGCAGATACATGAAGATAGACTCCAGCATGCTCTTTCAACTTTAAAAGCATTAACTTTCACTTCTCCTAGCAGAAATATTTCTTGCACTAAATTGTGTAACTTTTTTTGAGATGTTGTCTTGTGATGTAATCCTGGATGGCCTTGAATTCTTTATCCTTATGCTTCACCCTCCCCATACTGGGATCATGCCCACCTTAAACGGTATATAATGCCCACAAATACAGTATGTATCTTGCTTCTTCCTGGTATTTCATTTCTTAAAAATGTTTGATGTGCATTACATATATAATTTTTATTTTTGTTTCCAAATAAGATTTCTTGATATTTTATTGTAAGGATGAAGAATGTAAGAATTTTTGTCAACAAAATATAACACCCAGAAGATCATGGAGATGGGAATGAATAATTGATTCTTCAGTATACTGCTGTAACTGCCAGGCTTGGGACTGTGTCCTTTCTCTGGCTCAAGTGTGTTGTGTAGCTTTTGCCAAGGCCCCTACTCAACCAAGCTTCTATATGATGTAATGAAAATGTGTGAACTTTCTGTGAGTTGTACCTGTGAATCCATCAGTTGCTCACTGGAAAAGGCACATATCATGTCAATTTGATTTACTTGGTTGCAAACAAAAGAAACTGATGAGCTAGCTTAAGAAGAAATAAAATGTATTGAAAAGAATACTGCACAGCCCACAGAAAGTAGAAGAAAATTGGTTGAGCAGATTCTAAAAAAGCAGCAGCTTCCATATTCCAAGAAAATAATGACCACTCTCTTCTGGGATTCCCTGGTTGTTTCAGTCTTTGTAATACCTAACTCAAAATTCATATTCCCAAAAGAAGAAGTCCCATTGGCCTACCTTGGCCCACCACTGGCTAGAGAAATTCAAGCTTCTTGATTCAAAGTTTTGCTAAACAGACTCTAATGAAGAGGAGTATTCATGCCCAAGAACAAGGATCTATTATGAAACAGATTAAATTAATTCGAAATTAGATTTTTAAAATTTCATTTAGAAAAGAATTGATCCCAAAGAGCAAAGGAAGTATAAACATTGAGCACATAGTAGATCATCTAATATGCCGTAGCACTAGACTTCTTTTTAATATTTATCTAACATATTTATAGAATCTAGGACTACTATTAAAAAATGCAATGCTTTTCCAAGGAGTGGAAAATAACAACACTGATTGAGAGAAATGGTGAATCCACAGAAATTAGATTAAAGCATATACTATACTTGTGTCAATAGATTTGGCTGAAAGTAGTGAAAATAATGAGAGGAAATAAATGAATATACTCTATTTGCTGTATTGTTTTAATAGAAAATTTGAGCATACTGTTTGTCAACAGAGCCCACATTTAAAGACTATAATATTATTTTACCTGGCAAGTTTCTCTTTTTTCCAATTCACCCCTGAGTTCTATCACCAGAGAAATAATGTTTTGAGATAAGTTTTGTCTCTTCTTTCATTTGTACATTCAACTATTTAGTTGTTGATTTCTTTATATGTTTGTTAGCATACAAATACCCCAATAAATGTAACCACTTCTCAGGAAAGCAGTAATGTGGAATACTAGTTGAACGTCCCTGTTCCTCAAAGAGGGTAGCAAGGGTATATCCATCTACACTGAGGTAAGCTAGAAGTCAAGCAGAGAAGCCAGAGGCAGAAAGGGGACCCAGAGAAGAAAAGCACTAGAAACAGGAAGGCTGCCTGAGACGCCCTCTGCTGGAAGTTGAAATTGTCCCGTCCCGCGGGTAAGTCAACAGAGACCCTAGAGGGGGAGTGAGAATGACAAAGGACAGGGGACACGAGAGATGGAGACAAGACAGGTTTCTGATCAAGTCTCGTTTATTGCGGAAGCTGCTACAGCATATATACCGTAGGGCTAGAGGCAAGGAGCAAGGGGAGGGTACTGGGGCTACTTCCTTGTTGCCGGGTAGACTTGCAGCAGGCCCAGACATGCCCGTAAAAGGCACTCAAGAGTTCTAGCGGGGGGGTGGGGGGTGGGGGGGTGGCAAGGCCCCCCACATGAAATTCTAAAATCCCTAGTGGTTGATTAAACAACTTACTATGTATTTATTTGACAAAACAGCTGTACTCCTTGATTCTCCACAGAACCCTCTCCAAAATTATGTTCTTGCTTTTGTGTGAAGTATAGACCAAATAGTTCATCAAGTTGTATGACAAATTATGAGCTGTTTTTGAGGTACCCACCACTGAGCTCTACTCTATCTTCAGCCATTTTTAAATGTTTGTTTGTGTGTTTGTTTACTTATTTACTTTGTGACAGGGTCTCTCTAAGTTGCTAAATTGCCCAAGTTGCCTCAAACTTGCAACCCTCCTGCCTCAGCTTCCCAGAGTACTAGGATTACAGGCATGTGCCACCTATGCTTGGGAAAATTATGACCTTTCTCAGATCTCATTTATGTGAGTGCTTCTTTAATTTGGCTTCAAATTATTGGCTATATTATAAAAATTATCAATTCATCAGAATCTTTCTTTTTAAAATTCAATTTCATATAATTTATTTGTTTAATAAACCATAGTGAACATTTAAAATTTTTTCACCTCTATTATAATTCTAAAGTTTCATTGCCTTGCAGTATATTAAAAAATACAACTTAACATTATGAAACAGTCTAAATTTCTTTTGGAAAAATTTTCTTTGTGTCATTGAATTTAATTGAAAGATGATAACAAGTTTACACCAAAACACACAGATCACACTCAAGATTGTCTTTGTAATGCTTAAACACCCTCTTAAGAGTGAACAAAATAGGCAACCCCTTATTTGGACCCATATTTTGACAATCTTTTTCCTACACTACATTAACTGATTACTTAGTTTTGTCACAATAATAATACATGCTTTTTCTTCTTAAAGAGATATAATTCATAGTACAGAAAAAAATGTTCTTATTAAAAAAGATATAGAAAAACGCTAAATCGTTAAGAGTAAAGGTATCATGGTATATAATAATCAACTGTTTATTTTAGGTTATTTTGTCACAATAATAATACATATTTTCTATTTTAAATACATACAATTTATAGTAAAAAGGAAAATGTTCTTACATAAAAATATATGCAGGAAAACCCTCTAAATTCCTTAAGAGTAAAGATAACCATGGTCTGTCTAGTTTTCTTTTTAATTCATTAAGTTTATCGGTACATTTTAGGTATACAATATGATGACCTTCATCATTGGGAATTTATACCTTTACATGATATATCTTGGTTCTTATTTTTTCCCTATTCCCCTGCCCTCCCTTTAACCCCTCCCCTCCTCCCTAAGAAAGGAAAGGAAAAAAAATATGGAAAAGGAAAGAATGAAAACAAAGTCTTGGTCTGAGTAGTTTTAAAGTTTAGTTTGACAGTCATAATATGCATGGATCATATCATTATAGTCAGCCATACCATGAAACCAAAGTAAAATTTCAGTTTTAAAACCAAAGCTAAGGAAAAAGAAGTCTAACAACAGTTGTAAAGTTGCAAATAATTTTAATGTAACTTCCAACTTGGAAGAGAAGTGTATTTACCGGTAGAACATTCCAAACTGAATCGCCCCAGGGCTGAGCAGGAGTGCCATGATCTATTGTAGTTTTCTTCCATCTGTCTCTCACTGTCTAGATTTTGATTTCAGACTTGTCATTTTCTCTTTCTGAGTAGTACACTTTTTTGACAGTAGAGGGCACTTTGAATTTAGACAAAGCCCAAGGAATCTGAATCTTCATTGAGAGAGCTTTTGTTTGGCTATAAAGAAATAAAATACAATTTTAGTCTACATTTTAAATGGTGCATATTTCTTATCTATGTGGTACAAAAGGTGGTTTCTATTATGTGCAGGTGGTTTCTCATTATACATTTTTTTTTAAAATACTGTACTATCAAATTTACGTGATATCAGTATCTAGAAAAGATCAGTGATACAATAGTATAACAAGCAAACTATGACCAATAGATAAATAAAGAAATCTTTGATTTTTCTGTAATGGAAAAAGTCCCCAAAGAACAAAACCCTAAAGCATATTAATTGAAACATCAAAATCCTAAAATCACAGACTAAAAATATATCTGAATGAAATCAGAGACACAAAAATTCTGTTTACTCAGCTCACCACAAAAATAAAATACTTCATCTCTCTTCCATTTTTGAAATCTTCTTAAAGACAATTCTTAATAAAATGTGAACTTTTATTTAATCTCATATTTTATAAAACTTCCTTTAATCTCTGATGGACAAATAGTATTGAGATGATATGCTACTCAAATACCTTAATTGTTTTTAAGAAAATCCTTTTCAAATTTTTGTGAAATGTTTCAACATATTGCTGAAATGTAGGTAAAATAATTTGAATCTAAGTGTAATAGGATTGTTTTCCTAACAGAAATGAGTAACTCGATCCCAACCATTTATGTGACCAAGTCAGTCTTATCTGTAAATATTCCACTCCTTTTCAAATTCCAAAGAAATAAATCTATCACACACTAAAATTTCAAGATAGACTATTCCTATTTTACAGCCCTTTAATTACCCATTTAAGAGTAAGACATTAAGTTCTTTCATCCTAAAAACCATTGCATTTCCCCATTTAGCTGAAAACAGTTACCATATGTGTACAAACTGAAAATGTGAAGTTTCACTTATCTGTTCAGTGCAACCAAAAATGTGCCTTCTGAAGGCTAATTGTTAAGTGTGGAACTTTCCAGACTACAGCAATGTCCCCAGTTTTGAGCCTCTCTCAGGAACACAAATCTATTTAAATCTCCGTGCCTAAAATCTTCAGTGTTTAAATGTCCAATTATATGAGTAAATATGTAACTGTCGAGTGGAAGATGTGAAATGTTGTCAACTTTAGGGCAGAATGCATTGGTCTGGGCACATGGGCTTAATGAAGGCAAAGAGGATGGCTGTAAAAGTTGCAGCAAAAATGGACACTTAGTTTTTTCCTTTTAACGGATAGAAACCCATACTTTTTTTGTTTAAGGAGTTTTTTTGCTTATCTAAATAGAAAATAAGTTGAATGCTTCCTCTCACCCTGATTTCCAAAAATGTAAGAAAAAAAATAATATAAAGATGTGACTCACATATAACCTTGCCCTGTGTAATTTTCCTAAATGAAAAGCAAATAAACAGCAATTGTCACTACTCTAAATGCACGGTAGCATTCTGTAACATTTATCCTTACCCCCACCTCATTTTTTATTGCTGGTAAACTATGTATTTGCCGCTAACACTGTCTGAGTGGATTTGAAGCAGTAAGTGTAACAGGCTCAAATGGACAGTGCCTATTATCTCTTCCCTTTTCTCTCTTGCCCTTTTATGGCCTATAACTTCATTCAATCTGTAGCTACATTTATGTTCCTTTTACAACAAAAAGGGTCATAATGCTGTTTCTGATAATACTGAAATTGCCTAATTTGTTCATCTTTCCACGCCTTGGAACCAGTCACTGTCTCAAGTTATGTCTAGGTTTGTCCCCATCAACTCTGAAAATTAAGGTCCTGTTTAGGTACCGGCAATCTCCCCATCCGAGTAACTTCCTGCTTGGGAATCAACATGGAAACAGCTAGAAGCGGCCTAGGCCTCAGGGGCTCAGGGGACCCACTCGGGAAGCCCAGGGACACCTACTAGAACGGATCCGGGAGGCACTTGCAAGAGCTTATATGGGAAGGGGGTAGATTTGCCAAACCCCAAGACCGAGAGGGAGCAGCCTGTCAGCTGAAGCCGAGAAGGCTAGAGTGAAGGAATGAGAAGAATTTGCTTGCTCAGAAGATGGAATTGATAGGGACTCGGGTTCTGACCCCGGTGCGTGCAGGCGCGGGGACACGCCGAGCCTCCCACAGCTGCTCCCGGGCCGCGCGGGGACCGAGGGCTGGCGTGGTGCTGGGCCGGCCACGCAGCTGCTGCTGCCTGGACTGTGACGCCCTTGACCTTCTGCTGTTTCTCCCTTGATTTTTGCACCAGCGCCTCCCCACCCCCACCCCCCTCCTACCCTCTCTCCCCAGGCAGAACCTCTTGTAAAAAGCAGAAAATAGTCTCCACATTTGCCAGAGTGCCTGGGTCCGGGGAGGGGAGGCCAGGGTGGAGTCGCTAAGGTTTCTAACAAAGCTTGGTCCTGGGCCCTCCTGCCTTTGCTCCCGCTCTGGTTAGCATTTTCCTTCACGCTGCCGCAGTGCTTTGTCAGCCTGGTGCTGGGAACTAACTCCCACATAGTCTCCTCCTCCTTTCTGATTTTCGAGGATGCTTCACCTCTCACCCCCTCCAACAAGGAGAAAAATACCAAAGGTAAAAGAAAGGAAAGGGAATTCTCCAACATAACTTCATATTTTGCAACCCAAATTGTACTAGGATTCCTGTAATACAAAACGGATTTGTTCAAGTCTTGGGACAATAAAATAAAATTCAAATGAACCATTATGGCAGGTTGGGGAGCAATTAACTGCTAATTTGGAAGAGCACTTCTTGAGGATTTTCCTGACCTGACCATTCATGTTACTTCCCTTTCTAAGATCCTCTTCCCCTTTCAAGGCTAAAAGCTGGGTATGATTCAGCTCATAAAAATATGTCACAGCAATTGGAATTTACCCTTTGACCTTCTACTCCCTCTCTGCCACCTAGCCTACACACACACACACACACACACACACACACACACATGCACGCACTGCAATTCACTAGCTAGCTCTGTTTTCACTAAACAGATGGTCATGTTACTGGTGAAAACTGCCTTTTTTCACAAGATCAAACTTCTAAAGTCCTTTTAACCAACTGGCAAAAAAAGAGTCCAGCTCAAAGTCACTTTTTTTGTGCTTCCTATGTGAATTGTGAGATAATTCGATTAATATGGGAAAATATGAACAGAGATGTTACATGCATAGGCACCAAAAAACCTTCAGTAAACATCAATCTTTCTTTTAACATCATTCTTCTATAGGAAATTTGTTTTTGTGGATCAGTATTGATAATCACATTCAAAATTTAACATTAGAAAGTATAATTCTTTCAGTGATTCTAATGGTTACATTCTATTTAGAGTCAGTGGAAAGCCTACTCTAAAATGTATGAGGAGAGTTTTCTAGTTATTCTAAAAAACTGTACACCTTTCCAAATAATTTTTTCTTGCCTTTGCGCAGTGATAACCCCATTACCAGCTATGAAAAAATAGTGCTAAGTGTTTTGTACAATTTCTTTTTGTGTGTATGAAGCTTGAAAAGCCAAGGAAATAGACAAAATACTGAATCAGGCCACCAGGGCCAGTTCAAAGGCACAGAGAGACAGTTTTATTGCATTATTTGAACTATTACTAAATAAAATGCTTTCTTCCTTGGAACTTGGCAAAGTACTAATTTTCCAAAACATGAATACAACTTCTGGTGAAAAGTTAGAAATAACTTACATGTGTAACTACAACTGCGTACCCTTTCAAATTGACAATATTCCTTTGGTCCTACCCTAGATACTACAAATGATGCAGAATCCAATCACATATGGAAAGCCTGTGATGTCTGAGAAGCTTTTGAACTAGAGCTCTGAAAGCACAATGAGCAAGTTAAAATATTGTTTCTCCATGAACATAGTGACTGGAAATGATAAATTGAAACAGTTTTTGGCAATTCATTACCAGATGCCTAAGTAATTACTGACACAGTCAAAAAGAGCATGCTGGGAGGGAATTACATAGTTTTTAACATTATTATAATTGTCCTCCTTTTTTCATTTTTTGTCAGACATACTCTTGCTACACAGTCCAGGTTGTCCTCAAACTCACGACTTTCCTGCTTCAGCTTCCCAAATGTTGCAATTACAGCCCTGCAATGTCACACCCTGGTAACTGCGCTTTTTTTGAGACAATTATTTCTCTTCTCTGTTTGTACAGCACACTGCTAATACTGACACAGCTGCACTCAAGCACAAGATTTACAATCAGAATAGCAATCTATAAAGAATTATGCAAGGTCATCTCTAACTTAACACCATTTTCCCCAAATCTAGGGGGCAAACAAAACTTTAAATTTCCTACAGCACTTATTCACATTTGCTAATGGAATTTTTTATTTTACACGCATACAAGATGATAATTTAACAACCGTCTTTCGGTAATGATACTCTCTATTGGTTCTATAGGCTGATCATGTTTTAGGAGTTTTCTTTTTTATATATTCTCAGTTTTCTTTCTCATTCTTGGAGATAAAACCTTAAAGAAAAATCTGCAAAAATACCAGGAGTCTCTTTATCATTGTCACTAGCTTAGTGGTGGTCTGCCATTTTTTTCTTGAAACCTGGGCACCAACTGCTGGTTAGAAATACTTTTTGTGGAATTCTTTGTACTTTAAATAAACTAGTACTTCAAGATCTGCCATATGTCCCTCATTCGTCTTAAGCCACAATTTTATAAACCTTTTCGTAAGCTTTGACTGAAACATATGTCTCATAAAAGCAACCTTTAGTAATCTTTTAACTCAATGCAGTTTCGTTGGTGAATTAAGGCAGAAATGTATAAAGGTTTATTCTACGATTCATCTTATACAAAGAAATAATTTATTTAAAATACTCCCTTTTAACCCAGTATTAAAAGAGCTCTTCCTGGTTTCACATGTTGAACATCATGGGAGGAGTTCCTTTGGCATTTCTCATCTTAGGTAGTAGAAAAATATGCACCTGCCTTTCCCATAGAGAGAGAGATAATATGATAACCTTCTGATTATATACATAAGCTGAACCTGATCAGCTGCTCTTGTGGTTCATTTTTTTTTTTTTAAGAGCAAGAGTTCCAGTTGGATTGTGCTAATGCACATATTCATGAATCTCTCCAAACAGGATTCACTGCTCTCCAGGGAACCCTTGAAGTATGCATCATTGTTTCAAGAAGTATCTTCATTATAAAACACAGGGACTATAAAAGGTGAATACTGTTTGCCACACTTAATATAATCTCTGGTCTGACTTTCTTCCACCATGATTTTTTCCTGCCTCGCTCCCTCCCTCCCTCCCTGTCTCCCCTCCTTCTTTCTTTCTTCCTTTCCTTCCTTTTTCTCCTTCTTTATTTACTTCCTTCTTTCTTATAACAAATAGAAAAAATGACAAAGAATCATTAAAGATATTAGGTATCTGACAAAATAGGGGAAAAGCTTTTGTTTTTAAATGCTTTTACTCTCCTTTGAAATGTTATATAGATGGGGTAGAAAAATCTAAAATCCAAAAATCTTTAATTTGTACAAATATTTTATTTGACACAAAGTATCTTATGGAAATTTTTGGTTTCTGCACATCTCTTGCATTGAAAATGTGAGATTGAGCAGGGAAACAAGTTTAAGGCAGCCAAAGGAAGCACAATACTCAGAACATTGTGATGAAAACAAGCACAAACTCTTCATCTCATTGGGATTACTGCAAATGGAACCACATCCTGAATTGGCCACCAAATAGATATGCTCATATTTCCCCCTTTCTTCTCTTTAGAGTTCTTCCAGAGAACCTGAGGTTTAGGGAGTCCTACTAATGCACATGTTACAAAGAGGCCTTTATTGTGGAGAACATGAATGGAGTTCTGAGTGAGACTACAAAAGCCCACACTGCAAACGGGTATAATGGGGTGCTTTATAGGGAAGGAACACTGTGCTTTGGGTATGAAGTACAGTTTAATATGACATCTATTGCAAGGGAACAAAGGAGTTATGTAGCTCACAAATTAGGGTATTCACATCCAGATATATTAGTGGTGGAGTGTAAAGAATTTGGAATTCAGTGTAAAATGATATTGTCATCCAACATAGCATACTGTGGAATGTGACAGTTCTTGAATGTAAGTTATATAGTGATCGAAATAGATTGTACAAGTCACAAATGACTGACATTCTGTGACTCTACAGCAATTAGCAACCAAAGATAGTAATTCTTAGTGACACTAAAAATAAGATGAGAGATCTATGATTAAGCAGGAAATGACAAATGCAATTCAGAACACTATTCAAGTTTTCTTAAGTTTCTCAGTGAAAATTAATTAAAGATAGTATTTTTTTTAAGAGACATAAGGGGACTAGCACATACGGCATAGAGTCAATGATTTATTGTTTCAGGTTAAGTCACCATTTCAGACAGTCAAATCTCAAATCTATATTGTCTGATATGAGGTGGGGGTAGGGTGTGAGAAATGAATAAAAATTCAAGAACTCAATAGTAGACTATAGTAGAGCCATGTCTAGAGAACAGGCCACCAGGCAAACAATAATAATACCTATTGAAATTTTCAAAGTCAAATCTAGTTCTATGCTGCTACAAACACTGGATTACTTTCAAACCTTGATTTACTATGCGTTTTGTCAGAATTTGATACTGCTCCCTCAGCTTCTCTATTCTCCACCTTCATAATTTTGCTCCAAACCCCTCTAGGCACTTTTGTTCTTTATCTCTTAGACTCCTTAAATACAAATATTCATCACCCAGTTGTCCCCAACCCTTTGTTCTTCCCAATCCAAACCTGCTTGTGTGACTTCAACCATTCTTATGGGTTTCCATCTGCTGATGAGCCCCTCCTTTATCTCTTCTCTGAGCTCATACTCATGTAACCTACCATCCTGAAAACCACCTGAATTTCTCATATGCAGTTTTAATTCAGTATGTTTGATCCTGAATTTATATTATTTCTCCCCCACTTCCACATTTAATCCACTCCCTTTCTGCTGTTTTCTTTTTTTATCTTAGAATAGCACCAGCCCCTAAATTATTGGGTCAGAAAGCTACGAATCATTCTTGTCTTTCATATTTTACTACCAGTTAGCAGTCCCATCATAAATCTGTAGAATATCTCCATCTCCTTTACTACTCTGCTAGTCCAAACCATCATGATCTATCACCAGAATCATTGCAACAGACTTCAACTGGTTTCCATGCCTCTGGCCATACTTTTTCCCCAGTATTCTTTCTATAATACACTTCTGGCCAGAACAGAGGCATAATGCCTCTATGTAGAGTAAAGAAAGCAACAGAGAACATACATAACATTTTCCACTGCATGATATGGAGGCTATTAGCAAATCAATAGTAAATCCCTTGGGTCTGTCTTCAATATATGTTTTAAATCATATTCTGTGCATGAATTATAGCAATAGTCCCTGACTGGTCTTATATTTCAGCACTTATCCTAGAACCTATTCTTAAATTAATAGAATAATTATCTTATTGTTTTGTTGTTGTTGTTGGTGGTGGTGGTGATGTTCTTGTTTCAGCTTTTTAAAAATGCTGGCAATCTAACCCAGGACCTTGCTCATGCTAGGCAAGTGCTTTACCACTGAGTTACATCTCCAAGCTGGAAATATTAATATTTCTTAGACTGTATTGTGTGTCTCCAGTGCCTTTCATTCATTCAAAGTATAGTAAAACTCTTAATGACCTTCATGAACTTAAAAAGACTTATCCTCTGTGGAAACTTATTTTATCTTATCTCCTATTGTTCTTCCTCTACTTTAACACAAACTGAACATTTAACAACATAGGCCAAGATAGTTGAGTAAACAATATCCAGTTGATCTTGCCACATCGAGGCTGTACAGCTATATGGCTCAGAGTACTTAGGCAAATTATTTTACCTCTCTGAGCATCAATTTCTTCATCTGTAAAACTAGAACAGAATGCCCACTTCCCAGGGCTATTGTGAAGAAATTAGATATATAGGATCTTTGCCTGTGACATAAAATGCACTATAAGATTTTTTATTTCCCCACTCAAGTACTTTCCAAACTAATACAAGAAATATCTCCTACTTTGAAGCAATGCACAATTAATTTTCCTTAAAACAAAAAATTACATTTATTAATTTAGAATGTTAGTGGTTCATATTATATCCTACATAAAGTCTGGATTTCAAAATGAATCTTTTTAACTAATCCTCGGAAAACTCATTGAGTTACCTTTGTTTGTCATTATAATTTAAAAATATAGAGAGTTTTATTATCACCTATAAATTTTCATAGTTTCACTTTTCACTTTTTTAATTTTCTAAATTTTTATAAAGGAAAATTCTGACATCGGACATTGAATCTATTAGATCTACATTGGAATTTATTTAACATGTTGCTAAAGTATGGTCACTGTAGTCTGGAAAATCTCAGTAAAAGTTACAGATTTATAAACAATGTCATGAATAGCTTGCTATAAGTTTAGAGAGAAAGCAGTAAGTCTGTGTTCAAATTCTAACATCACCCTTTGCTTACTATATGACCTTGGGAACATACATTAAGTGACTCTTGTTTTCCTATCCATAAAACAGGAAATAAATGCTATTTATTTCCGAGGAGAGTTTTGATGAATAAGCAAAAGATACAGAACAGATGTTTCAATAATTGCATCTAATATAGCAGAGGTGATGGAAATAATCAGTCTTAGTAATACTATCTCTACAATAAGACTAAAATCAATCTTTCTTGCTTTCTTTCTTTCTTTCTTTCTTTGTCTTTAGCAGTACTGGAGACTAAACCCAGTATTTTCTCACTGAGCTACAGCCTCAGCCTTTCCAACCTTTATTTCACTTTTTGTTGGCGTTGTTTAATTTTGGTACAGGATCTTACTAAGTTACCCAGGCTGGACTCCAACTTGCTGTCCTCCTGTCTCAGCCTATACTGGGATTACAGGTGCACATCCCCATGACCAGCTAAAACTAAGATTCTTGAAAAGACTGTTGGATAATTTTGAAAACTATCATTCTCTATTCCATTCTCTTAAGGTAAAAGCAAACATTTCTTTACTGTCTGAGTTTTAAAATTTTCCTAACAGAAAAAGATGATACAAAAATGCTGTGACAGATTTTATAAAAAGAGGGATAGATTTAGAGCATTCTATTATGGAGTATAAAATCATGAAACATTATTTGGTAAATACTGGAGAACAATGACAGATAAATCAAACTATAAAAACCTGTGCTGTGAGCAGCAGTACTTTCTCCCAGGAGACAGCAAGAATATAAAATAGAGAAAATAAATATTAAATTAAGCCTCAGATAAAATAACAATGGAAAAAGTCTAATCACAGAAATTACCCTTTTTATACCTGATTGTGTGTGTACACTTCTCCATATCTTAACTTGTAGCTCATAGGGATAATTATTATTTAAAGTACATTTTCCTAGCAAACAATCAGCAAATCAAAACAATTCTGGGAAATTAACTGGGCAATTAGAAAAATGCCTCAAAATAGAAGATTTGTACATGGCTTCTCCAGTGTTTAGAGTAAAGGTCATTGCCAGCCACCATGTATTTCCCATCTCCCAAAAAAGGATACATGATCATTAATATGGCAAAAAGCCAGGCTACATATCAGTAATGTACTCTGTATTTTTCTTGAATCTCACCACACACCTAGAAATATTTTACTACCAGATCACACAATTATTACATGTGAATCAAGCATCAAATATACTTTTGATAAAGTCAGGAAATCAGCATGAATGAGATAGAGTTTTTCTAAAGGGAAAGGATACGCTCAAGCCTCTTCATTTGAATTCTTCTGAGGCTGAAATTCATTGTCATATCAAGAAAGCAACCATGGGAACACTTGATTTTTAAGCAGTAGGTTCTATTCTCAGCTCCAACAATCTTTGGTTTTATGTGTAAATAAATAAACCACCAAAACAAATGAACATAACCACAACAAACCAAAACCCATTCACTGAATACCAGTGATTGCCCTAGTACTCAGTGGAGGTAGGATAAATGCTATATATACAGTCTTTCACTCCATTTCACAATGCAAAAATGAAGGAAAAAAATGAAGTTTGATGTTTTATTCACTTCTTTTTATACATATTTATTAAGAGTCTCCTGCACAAGCGCAAAGACCTGAGTTCGATCCCCAGTACCCCCCAAAAAAAGTCTCATATGTATCAAACAATATTCTAGGTAATGGAAACAATACTGACCAAAGTAGACATCCCCCCCCAACAAAAACCTAAACCAGACCTCATTGTGCTTATATCCTAGTCAGTAGAAATAAAGAAAAGCAAAACGAGATATGTGTACTTTGGCATGATGAAATGCTTCTGTGTTCCCAGCTACTTTGGAGGCTGAGAGAGGAGTCTTGAACCCAAGGAGCCAGCCTGAATTTAAAAATAATTTCTATGGAGAGAATATAATACAGGAGTATGGAGTTTCAACCTTAAATATGTTGAGCTCAATAGGAGACTAAAGAGGAAGATGACATTCCAAGAAAGATTTGAAAAAATGATAAAACACTCAAGGTAGGTATCTGGAGGAAGATAATTCTAGGGAAGAAGAGCAAATATAAAGACTTCACAAAGTGCAGAAGCATGCGATGTGTGGGAAACGCAACAATAATATACTTTGGCTAGTGCCAGTTAAGTCAGGGAGAAAGCATGAAGCAGTAAGCCCAGAGAAATGAGAGACGGCCCAGATTGTTGAGGACTGTGCAGCAAGCCTGCACGTAGAATATGACACAGTCTCCCTTGGTGTCAGAGGGACATAGTGTGTTGACAAGAGTGTAGGGAGAGCAAGGTGGAAGCAGGGAGACCAGTGAGGCCATCATCCAAGAGTTCATAAGGGTGACGATGATGGCATGGGCCACCATTGGGCCAGGGGAATTCATAAGAAGTTTTCAGACTCTAGGTAGACTTGGAAAGTAGATCTGACTGTAGTGATTAATGAATAGGAGGAATCACAAAACTATCATGTTACACAACATAAACTGAACCAAGAGTAGAGTTTTTTCTCTACTCCTTCTAAATAAACATACATCTTGTATTAATTTAATCTGAAGAGTTAGGAAATGGTACTTTGAAAACTAAAATTTGATGTTAATTTACTCTTTAAGAGGGATGGAATTTTCTAGCTGGGAGAAAAGACACTCCAGCACTTTGCAATTAGTGAATCATTGGAAATGCTGATACAATCAATGTCACCAAGAATGAAAAAAATCATAAACAAAATATTTGAGGGTATTGGATCTTGAAGTGATAGTAGAATTGAGTAATTACATGTATAAATGTGGGTTTGGGTTAGGAACTTTTGGTTATGGAATAGAGAAACTAAATACAAAGATTTTAGTTGTTTTTTTTTAAAGGATGCATCCAAACTCAAAAGAACAAATACATGTTTAGAGATTGTTGTATTATTACTTATTCCTTAGCTCAGCTTTCCCCTTGATGTCTTTATTTTGCTGATAGGCTCTCACCATGATGCAAGGAAAATAACAGCCAATAACTTCCACAAAAAAAACTCAAGAATTTGTTGTTCCCACACTCGTTATTTTCCACCAGCGGGGAATTCCTTTCCTAAGGCAAAAGGATAACATGAGTAGTTTACCCTGTAGCCTATGCCCACTCTGTGCCTCACACAGATGCAATGGAATTGTGGAGAAATTAATTTCTAAGAGAAACAAAATTGCTGGTCTAATAAAACAACAGATAAATACTACAGAATTGTGGTAAAGACATTTAGGTCAGATAAAGGATCTGATAAGCAAAATGAAGAAGGCTGCATTTTATCCAAAAAGTAATGGACAGATTTTGCCAAGGAATAGACCTGATCAAGTTTGCCTTTCTTACAGTGAGTAGTAATGAAGAGAACAGATGGAGTTGGAGGAGGCAGGACTCAGTGTTCTCAGTTACATCACTGGTCCCAATTTTTCATCCATCCCTATATCTATACCCTTTGCCACATGACAGAAGAGGTGGAACATGTTTTCCCACTCCTTAATTTGAGTACAGGTCAACATACCTTACTTTATAAATAAAATAAAGTACAATGATGTTATACAAGTTCCCAACCTAGCATTCAAGAGACTTTCAGAGTCACTGCTTCTACAAACATAGACCTGTCATTACCATGCCGGGGCTACATGCTTGTCCTCGGAGGAGAAACAAAGATGTGTGAAGCAGACTGACCAGCTTATCCCAACCTGGGTCAACCAATAAGCAGATGATTAAGCAAGGCCAAACAAGATCAGCAAAGCCCTAGGCTAAGCAAAGCATAAGCAGCTGATGCAGGATACATACAAATAAATTATTACTGTTCTAAGTGATTCATTGTTGAGAAATTTGTTTTAACGAAAGTGTAAGTTTGGTCACAGTCAACTGGGTACTTGTAGGGATCTGATATCTGTGGCTGTAACAATCATAAGCAGGATAAGACAAAAGCCTAAATCAAGACTGCTGCAGTAGAACTGGGGAACATCTTAAGAATATCTTGGAATAAGTTTCCAATTTAGTATGAAGGAGAAGAAATATAAATTGAGTAAATACAAAATTGGACGTGGTAAGCACTAATTATCTTTTAGAACTGAATACAGCATAAGTGAGAGGATATAAAACAAATGAGAAGTTGATAATACAACTAGAAAGAATATGTAGAATGAGAGAAAATCAAGATCATGTAGACCTCCAATAATAAGTCATGAAGACAACAAAAATAGCAGAGCTATGAATCTAAGGCAAATGGAGAAACTGTTGGGATGATGAGATTTTTGTTACCATTGTTAATTATTACAGAGACATTAGGTAACATAAGTCCTGTTTCTCTGTAGATTTGTTCACTCTGAACCCCTAGCAATTCATCAATTGCAGTTCAGATTTTCCTTTGTTGGTACTAGTTCCCACAGTTGGGATTGGAGGGATTTTTTTAATTGCTTAAATTATTTTATTGGTACATTTTAGGTATACAACACATTTACATTTCTTATTGGGAATTGTACCTTTACATAATGCATCTTGGTTTTTATTTTTTCCCCATTCCTAGCCCTCCCTTCATCACCTCCACCCTTCCCTATTTACAAAGACTTTATTTCCATTTTTCCCATTTCTCATCATTTTTCCTTTCCCTTCTTTCCTTTCCTCTGCCTCTCCCACTATCCCTACCCTTTTGGGCCTTTTCTTCCTATTTTGCATTATTGATTAGCAGTTTGTCTTGTAACCTCATTTCTCTGATGGATCTGGAGGAGAAATGTTGATTGTTCAATCTTTTACTTGTTACCAGTGTAGAGTAATGATTTCTAGATGACTGCCAGCCTAGAAACCAGAATCATGAGCTGCTTTGTAAATAAGAAGTTTCTGGAAACATTGCTAAATTATGTTTATAAGATACTTTAACAATTAAAGTGCACAATTGTGGGCTGGGGTTGTAACTCAGTGGCACAGTGCCTGCCTGGCAAGTGAGAAGCCCTGAGTTTAAATCCTGGTACCCCCAAAAAACCCACCCCATTGTGTTTTATTTTATTTTAATTTTACTAGTTGAAGTTTTAATATTTGCTGTGCAATTAGAATAAATAATTTATATTGATCAGTAAGTTTATAATTTCAATTTCAGATATCAAACAGTCATATCATCATGGCATCAGTTCTTTTTAATCGGTTGGGCATTTCCTATTAAACAATAAAAAATATCGAAAGGTTGTAAGCACAAATGATATTTACAAGGCAGGATGACAGGTCTGACAAGAATGCAAGGGAGAAAAGACACAGCCAGTATCCTGTACTTCTGTTTAGTATGTTACTTAATGCCACCTAAGAGAATTAGAAGGTCACACAGCTTGATCTTCAACTCGTACAGGTTTGTTATAAAAATAACTTTAATCAGATCTACTGCCTTTGCCCCCAAGATTCAAACTTTGAGATAGAAACTGTGGTGTGCATAGACTATGTGCTCTCCTCCTTACTACTGGTTTAAGTGAATTATTTCCCAGTACCATTTCTAACACCACTGGATTCTCATACATCTTGGTATCTTTTTGCTCCAATTAGAAGGATGTTCAAAAGGTAAGCAGCACAACCAAAATAGCAAATGCCCCTGTACTCTTTTGTTCATGTATACATTTCATTTGACCATTAGAATATAGAATAGATATTTCTAGTCTAAATATCTCTGGTGTTATATTTATATAGATAGACTCCATTCCTGGCTTGCAGCTTGAAATAAACAGTAGTTATTTAGTAAGTATTCATTGCCTTGAGATCTGTATAAAGATAGGCAACATTCCAAATAATGAAACATACCATAGTATGAGTGCCATTTACATATATGGAATTTATAACAAATAATATGCTACCAATAAACAAAAGATAAAAGTAATGATTAAAATAAAACTAGTTATTTCTTGAGTCCATATGCTTAATAATATTTAGAGAAGATAACTGAAAAGAAGCCAGCTGAGTGGCATTAACCATCTACATAGAGATAATCAAACACTGCTTAACCATAGATGAAGGGATATTTACAAGAGCAATTTGTTATGGTTTTGAGGAACATCTAAAGCCAGAGATTTAGGCACAACTTTAAAGTTGCTTATCATAGGCATTTTAGAAATTATCTGAACCTGTTCAGTCAGAAAATTGGGATATAAATTCCATGATACTAAATATTTCTTAGAAGATATCAAGAATGGATAGGTTTAAATTGGGTTGGAAATTCTGCAAGAACAGCACATTTTACACTGTTGCAATATTTCTATACTGATGCCTATCCTAATCCCAGGCCATACATATATAGCCCTATGAAATGTGCAGTACCAAGTAAATTACCAAACATTTTGAACTTGGAACAGTGGCCCAAAACAAGAAAACTCTTGGTTTAAAAGAGACTTAAATGTTTAGAGATTTCTTTATTCAAGCCAAATCTCCCACATATATTTCACAGTGTAAAAACTAGCGTAAAAACCTAAAGTAAATAAGGTTTTCCTGTAACCTTGTTATCTCAATTTTCACTCGTGTTGTTTTTGTCTGTGGGCCTCTATGTCACATGACACTTGCGTCTCTATCTTCTGCCATGAGGTACAAAGCATATCGCAGCAGAGTCTCAACTGGCTGGCCTAAGGAGAACCCTAATCTTCACAATAAAGGGAAAGCATGGGCATTCTTACCTGCTCCCTTGAAGCTCCCCTTCACTGGTTCTTCAGGTTGTCTTGCTTGTCCAACCAGCCTACCACAGCTTAGCATGCTGCTGTCTAAAGAATCATTTTAAGAACAAATTGGTTAAAGCTAGTTTGGAGTACAAATTAATATACCCCTACATTACCAAAGTCTTCCTTGCATTCATCTTTTTTTTTTTTTTTGGTGCCGGGGATCCAGGGATTGAACTCAGGTCCTTGTGCTTGTGCAGCAGGCGACGAAACCATGGAGCTAAATCCCCGGCACATTCATCATTTTTAACTGGGATTGAAATTTAAAATAATTTTCTTGGGTAAGAATTAGAAACTCCATTGTTAATCAAATGCATTTAATTATAACATAATGATTGTTTTGACTAGTAGAAAAATAAGAAAATATTTGAACACTAGAAGAGTGCGAGTTGGGAATTGTCTCTAAAAAAGGAAAAAAGTAAAGATTAATGAATCTAAGAAAAAGCTGAATCCCAAAAGAAAAAAGAAACTATAATTATATTTTTTCTCACAAACTTTCTAGTTAGTTGTCATTATGCAAGTAAATAATCTCATCTGACAAGCATTCAGTCATTTGCATTGAGCATTTATTTTGTACCAGCAGCTTATGTCCTGCACTGGTGCTATTCAAATGAAAGCATGTAGTTTCTATGCTCAAGAGTTTATATTTTAATGGAGTAGAACAGAAATTTTAAAAGATCAGTTGAGCACACTAATTTAAAGAAATATTCTTATACAAGGTATGGATTACTACTTTGAAGGTAAGATTTCTCAAAATTCTACATTTTAATGTTGCCATAGATTCAGTTGAGTGAACATCATTTTATTCAGTTTTATTTAGTTTAATGTTAAAGAAAAAAGTAACTTCAAACTCTACAAATCTGATGTTTATGTCATGTATGGTCATTTGGGGGGAGGCAGGGTTGGGTATTTGGTTTTGTCTTGTTTTTGATCTGGAAACCAAAAAAGATATTATATGTTTCCTCATATTTCATAAATCTAAATTGTATTTTCATATCCTTCCAGAATAACAGTTTTTTTGGTAACAGCTGGCTTAGATAAAATCTGGTCCTTACCTGGGAGACTATCAATAAAGAGAAAATGAAAGACACTAGGGAAAGGTGTATGACTCACATTTGGGGAAAGTAGCTGTTGTTAGTTTCAATTTTCTTCAGTTAGAATGGATGTTAGTAAGGAAGTTAACCCCATCATTCTGACTTACGGTTATCTTGGGTAATTACATTCTGCCTACTTAAATTCTCTTTGGGTCCAAAGACATCCTTCATTCTCACTTTACACTGTTTTGTGATGTTGGTGCCCATAGCTAAATAGAGGCTACATTGTTAACTCTGATGACAGTTGCTTCTCCATGCTACAAACTTGATCTTTCTTCATGGTATCAGTATAAATTCACTTTTAGGGTAAAGGTTTTAGAACATGCAATGCAACAAAGCAAAAGAAGCCATATAGCAGTCTTAACTGAAGATACAAAAAAAAAAAATCCAATAGAGTGAATTGTCTCTGACAAGGTCTTTGCAGTAATGGGAGATTCTTTTAGCTTGCCCTGGCTGCAAATGTAAGATCATTATCATTAGATCTTTAAAATACCAACAAGCAAAATATGAAGAGATTTAAAGTCACCTTTAAAATCACTCCAAAAGTTCAGTCTCAATTATCTACAATCAATGTCATTCTCCTTGACTAGAAATTGGTACCTGAGAATAAATTCTAAGAAAAGAAAATTTTAAAAGTACAATTGATGCTGACAGTTTATCAATGGAAGTGCATTTCTAAGTCATGCTCATCTATGCATCAATCCTCTGTTTATTTCTTTGCTCCACCTGATTTGCACTTTTGCCTCATTTTTGTAGGGACATTAGATGTTGCTCAGGAATAACCTTTACTACACATACTTCAAACTCTTTCTTCAAGATTCCATTTATAGATATATATTGAGCTCCATGCACTGTGAGACGGAAAAAAATTTTTACAAACATTTAAAATTTCCCAAGGAAATCTCTCTCTGTAATACTGGTGAATAAAACTGCTGACGGTTTACCTTTCTAAATTTAAAGATTTATTTTTTAAATGACAGCAAAGTTACAATATCTACAATATAATTACCCAAACAAAATTAATACATATCTTAAAATATAGTAAGTAAAAATTAGGCAAGAAAATAAAATATGAAACAGTAAAGTTAATTGCACAAAAGATTGGAACATGGGATTAATAAAAGAAGAAAAACAGAGTAAATGTAGAAAAAGAAAACATACTTAATATCATATGACTTGTATTGTAATGTAACTAGTATTGTTTGGTAATTAAACTGTCAAAATTAACAGTACTCAGTATTGAGAACATAATTAAATAAATACTAGTATGGTGTTGGTTAAAATATAAATTAGTACAATACACTTGGAAAGCAATTTGTTAGTATTTATTTAGAGCTTTGAAAATAATTTTTTTCTCAGTAATCCTATCTCTGAAAATCCATTTTAGATCCCACAAGCGAAAAAGCTTTATGGACAAAGATGTTTATGGTAGCAAAACATAAACTTGCAATCAATTAATCAGGAAAAAAAGACCAAGTACAACAATAGCTTCCAGAGAACTTATATTTATTTGAGGAAAATAAACAGTGAGTAGTAATAAAAGTATGTTACTTATGCAGTATATTAAATGGTGATAAGTGTAATAAAGCAGGAAAAGTAGAGCCGAATTAGAAGGAATGAAAGTAGGAAAAGCCAAGTGATAGCAATCCATTGGGTTATCAATTCAGTTCTCATTCAAAAGGAGACATCTGAGCAAAGCTTATGGAGTCTAAGAATGAACCACAAATGCCCATGGAAAGAGAGAAGTAGAACTAGATGTAGAGTTGCAGAAAAGGCCCTAAGGAAAGAACATGCCTATTGTGTTCAAAGAACACACACGGTCGATGTGGTCTGAGCAAACTGAACAAATGGGAGAAAAGATTAGTGATGCCAAAGATAAGCCCAGCACATGGACTTGTAAGCTGTTGTATTGCTTTATACTTGTATCTATCTCAAACGATGAGGAGCCACAGAGATGAGTTGATTTGTGAGCAGAAGAATGGCATGATCTGACATATTTTAACAGTATTGATTTAGCTGTTGTGTTTGAAAGGAAACTATGGACAAGAATGGAAGCAGAGAGGCCTATTAAAGAGCATATTATGGTTATACAGGCAAGAGATGATGGGAGGGTGGGCTATAGCAAAGTAGCTGATCAGGTTATGAAAATATTCTCATAATTAATATGAAAATTTCCCTGAAATTTCAATGAGAAAGACAAGTAAAAAGAAAGAGAAAAGCTAACTGGCCTGAGAAACTAGAAGGGCAGAGTTTAGATCAATCAAACTTGGAGAGGCAGAAAAAACAGTACTGAGTGTGAGAGAGATTGGGAATTACTTTAAGCATATTGTTTGCCATGTCTTTTAAACATACACAGAGGGATGTTGAATAGGTATTTGGATACATGGTTCTAGAGTTCAGGGTAGAGATCTTGACTGGCAGCACAAATTTGAGAGTCATCAGCTTACAATTAGTATACAAAGTAAGGACTCTGAAGGGGGTCACCAGGAAAATGAAAGTACATACAGAGAAAAAGCCAACCAGTGACAAAGCTCTGGGGTTCTCTTACACAGAGTTCGAGTAGAAAAGGAGGAATCAAAATGGAATAATCAGTGATGTAAGAGAAAGATGACATTCCTGAAATTGAAAAAAGAAAGCAGTAAATAAAGAGGGAATGTTCCACTATATCAAATGATTCTGATAATTAAGATGAAGACCAAGAATGGATCATGGTACATAGTAAAATGGAAGTCATTAGAAAATTAGATGAAAGCAGTTTTTGTGGAGCACTGAAGGTCTAGCCTTGTTTGGTATATGCCTAAGACATCACAATAAAAGAGAAATGACCCACTTCTATAAACAACAGCTACTACAAGAAAAAAAACAATGTATTGTGTGACTACCCTAGCTAGTTACATTCTGTGATTTTTTAACCCCTATTTCAGCTAAATTCAGAAAATCTGTGCCTTACTTGCAAAGTGGCTCTAAATGCAATTTCATTTACCTTTAGCATAGAAGTATATAAGAAAATCTGTCTAAATTCCATGACCTGATGATTAATATAGGATTTACTATAATACTACTCATGGTATCTTAATGGGTATTATTATTATTATTATTAGAAGAAAAGCAAATATTCAATTGGTCTTGCCTATTCATAAAGCTAGATGCTATTCTAAATTACATAGGCTGAAACCCTACTTCAACCTTGAGCTTTCCTGGGGCATTGGCTTTGCATTAGGAAGTGCTTCTTAGGGTTCATGTTCATGGAGGAAAGGTGGCACAGGAAGGAAAACTTTGTTCTTCAGAAGCTGCCTTGAGTCCTTATGGGTCAACAGATCATCACAGTGGCAGTGCAGGATAGGGCTAGAAGTGGGGTAGTTCTTTATTAATTCTTAAAAGTCAGCTCCTTTAGGCATAGCACTTCCATCTCAAGCTTATCCCATCTAGTACTACACTCAGTACTTCAAGTAGCCCCTGACACTTCAACAAAAAGATTAAAAGAGGACACAGATTGAATTTTTAAAAGCAGGTGTGGTACTATTTGGAGTGGACACTGCAAAGTAGCAAAAATTGAAAGAATGAAATTAAAGAAATTAATTAAAGATACCAAAATATTTTTTAAATTTCAGATTTATTTAGCAGCATTACATGTAATTACTCTCAAAATCACCTTATATACCATGACTAGGATTCCTACAACATCAAGATTGAAAACAAAAGAAAAGACACACACACACACACACACACACACAAAGCTCAATAAAAATGAAGGCATCAAGCCAAAATGAAAGCCATAGAATTCATAATATTCTGATAGATGTTTCATGCACCATGTGATGTTAGACATTATAAATAAATCATTTTATTTAATCTTCTCAGCTATACTATGAGGAAGGTGTCTTTACTTTGTTATTTCAGATTAGGATATGAAGACCTAGATCAATTAAGTCAATATCTTATGGTCACAGGACTAGTAAATAACAAGGGTTGAAATTCCAGTATGGCCACAACCCATCCCGCCACTCCTGGCCCAGACGTAGGGGCTTCTGAGCTGCTGTTGCACTGCTCCTGGTCCAGAAGAAGGGGCTTCTGGGCCACCATCCCTACTGCCACCCCTGGCCTCTGTCCCACCTCTCCCAGCTCAGAGGAGGTGAGCCTTGTGGGCATCAACAGCACCCTCCCATCCCCCCAGTCAGACTGAGAAAACATGTAAATAAGTCTCAAAACCAGACTTCCAGATCACCTACAGCAACCCCAAATGGAAATGAGATGGAACACTCTGATATTCAACCACCTGGACCCACTGAACTGGCAACAAAAGGGGATCTGGAAAAAATGAAATCAGAAATAATTTCTCAGATAACAGGAGAAA
>NW_004624732.1:2116424-2137645 GCF_000247695.1 Heterocephalus glaber | reverse complement strand
TTGCAGTGCAGAAGCTTTTTAATAAGATGAGATCCCAGTTGTTGATTCTTTGTGCTAGTTTCTGTGCTACTGAGGATTTGTTCATGAAGTCTTTTCCTATGCCAATGTCTTCAAGAGTTCTACCTACCTAATCTTCCAGCAAGTTTAGTGTTTCTGTTTTAATATTTAGGTCTTTAGTCCACTTCGATTTTAGTTTAGTGCATGGTGAAAGATAAGGGTCTAGTTTTAATCTTTGACAAGTTGAAATCCAGTTTTTCCAACACCATTTATTATAGAGGCTATCTTTCCTCCAATGAAGATGGTTGGCTCCTTTGTCAAAAATGAGGTAGCTGAGTATATCTGGAGTAGTTTCTGCATCTTCTAATCCATTCCACTGAACCTCGGGTCTGTTTCTTTGCCACTATAATGCTTTTTTTTTTTAACACAGTGGCTTTGTAGTATAGTTTCAAGTTGGGGATTGTGATACCCCCTCCCATGTCTCTGTAGCCTAGAATTGCTTTTGCTATTCTAGGTCTCTTCTGCTTCTAAATGAATTTTTGGATTGTTTTCTCTAGTTCTGTGAAATATACGAAATATACTGTTGGGATTTCAATTGGGATTGCATTGAATCTGTATAGCAGTTTTGGAAGTATGGCCATTTTCACTATATTGGTTCTTCCTACTCAGGAACAAGGAATGTCTTTCCTTTTTCTTATATCCTCTTCGATCTCTTTTTTCAGAGTGCTATAGTGTCAATGTAGAGGTCTTTTGCTACTTTTCAATTGATTCCTAGATATTTCATTTTTTTGTATGCTATTGTTCAAGGGATTGTTTCCCTAATTTCTCTCTCAGTGAGTCCGTTATTTGTGTACAGGAAGACTACTGATTTTTGAATGTTGACCTTGTATCCAGCTACTCTCCCAAATCTGTCAATTAAGTTTAGAAGTCTTTTGGTGGAGCTTTTTTGGGTACTATGTAGAGTATCATATCATCAGCAAATAATGACAGCTTATCTTCTTCTTTTCCTATCTTTATTCCTTTTATGTCTTTCTCTTGTCTAATTGCTGTGGCTAATGCTGAACTCAGTTTTTCAGAGCTGATTATGTAGTCAAATAACCATTGTCTTGGCTTCTCTTCTTTAGTAATTCAAAAATTGAAGAATTTCATTTCTCTTTCAAAATCTTGGTCTGTACTTGTATCATCTAGGTGTGATAGCTCTTTTAGTTGAAATGAACAAAACTCACTCCAACCACTTAAATAAGTTATAAATTTGTTTTATATATACACAAAGAAATATCAAGAAGTTCCAGCATATTGCTAGTTTTGGGGGACACAGGAATATTTTCGGGTCTAAACATAATTCTAGTTGCCTAACTACTCTAGTAATTCAGGGAAATTTATAAGTGTTCTTCAAAAGTAAGGCACTAACTGATCCTTACTGTAATGTTTCTCTGGAAATATGATCTTTGTATCCCTCCATTATATACCCAATGCCAAGTGATTATTTTTCTGTATTTTTATCTCAGATTTTTGAAAAAGAGAAAATTACTGGGTCTGGTAATCAGTAGTTATACTGCCTAGTTTTAGTTTACATTAAGAGACAGATCATAACCACTAGAAAGATCATGATTGGCCTACTTACAGTTAGAAATCTATTCTAGTTCAATGGACTCTATGGTCAAACCTTGACACCAAATACAAAAGGAGCTACTAGCCCTCTTTCTTAGCCAAGAAGTGTGGCATAATGGTGATTATTAAACTGTAATATGCACAAAAAGCACCTATAAAGCTGAAGTTCTTCTTTAGCTTTTCCTCTTCCATTCACTCATTTTTTATTCTTCAATGTTTTCAAAGCCACCTGTGTTCACTATTACTTCTATAGTTAACTATTACTTCTAGATATTTCCTCCTTTTCCCCAATGCAGCATTGCTACAAACACGTACACACACATAATGTTCCTGCCTGTTTTAGTTGATTTGGAGAACTTATCTATATTTTATAAATAATTTGACCCATATACTAAATGTATACATATTGTTTACACTTTTTTTTCATGGTCTTCAGTCATTTCCTTATGCACATAGTCTATGTTCCTGATCAAAAATGTTAAAGACTTGAACTTCTCTGTCAACTTTGCTGAAAAGTAATAATGCTGCTCACATTTTTTCTAACAGTGTGGCTACTCAGAAATGCCATTATTAAGTTGACTGAAGACAAAAACACCAAATACCAATTTAAAAATTTTATAATTTAAAAACATTCATACATTTTACTATTGATTAGAAAATGTGCTGAGATATTTAGATAGAGGAGAGGATTAAAACTCATACCTATGCTTCTTTTATTGGAATTGTGGTGGCTTCTTATTATTTTATAATAACAATATAATGATAATTTGTTGTATGGGTAGATTTGCTATTCATGATTACCCTTTCAAATGCTTTTTGAAAATCCTTAGGGTTTGGTGCTTCATGAGCTTTCAAAACTTAACCTGTTTCAGATGATATTGGATGTTTTTTGTTTTTTTGGTTGGTTTTATTAAGTTTATTGGTACATTTTAGGTATAATTATGATCACATTCATCATTGAGAATTTCTACCAGTACCTGACATATATATATATCCACCCCTCCACATCTCCCTATTAACAATGGACTTTGTTTCTGCTTTTTCCTTCCTTTCTCATCATTTTTCCCTTTTTCCTTTCCCTTACCCCCTTTTCCCACCTCCCCCTCTCCTCTGGACCCTTTCCTCCCATTTCACATTATCTGTGTCCTCTTCTACACCTTCAGTTTCTCACACCAGAGAAGCTATTCGGTATTTACACATGTGTGTCCTATTTATTTCACTCAAGAGCATGGCCTCAATGTGCATCCATTAGCCACAACAATTAGACAAGAGAAAGAATTAAAGGAGTAAACACAGGAAATGAAGAAGTTAAATTGTCACTATTTGCAGATAACATGGCACTCTATATAGAAGACCCCAAGAACTCTACAAAAGTCTTCTAGACTTAATAGCTAAATTTAGTAGTTTACTTTTGAGGTCAACACTCAAAAATCAATAGCCTTCCTGTACATGAACAACAGATTCAATGAGAGGAACTGGAGAAACAATTCCTTTCACAGTAGCACCCACAAAAAATGAAATACTTAGGAATCAATCTAACAAAGGAAGTAAAAGACCTCTACTCTGAAAACTATAGCACTCCGAAAAAAGAGATCAAAGAGGATATCAGAAAATGGAAAGATATCCCCTGTTCCTGGGTAGGAAGAACGAATATAGTGAAAATGGCCATACTTTCAAAACTGCTATACAGATTCAATGCAATCCCAATTGAAATTCCAACAGCATATTTCACAGAACTAGAGAAAACAACCCAAAAATTCATTTGGATCCAGAAGAGACCTAGAATAGCAAAAGCAATTCCAGGCAACAAAGACATGGCAGGGGATATCACAACTCCCAACTTGAAACTATACTACAAAGATATTGGATTTTAAATACAAGTAATGCCATACAGTTTAAAAATACAATCAGGGTATAGGTGAATCATGTAAATATAAAAATTAGAGTGGAAAGCTGAGGATTTAGCTCAGTGGCACTGTGCCTGCCTCACAAGCACAAGGTCCTGAGTTCAATCCCTGATACCAGGAAAAAGCAAAAGAAAAAAAAAATTACAGTGGACAATTCCAGTATTCTCTACCTGAGCACTTCACAATAATATGTTTAAAACTGCGTTTAGATCCTCCTGCCTAATATTTCATGACTAAAGGTTATAGAAAATTTTGAGGGTTAATATTTTGGTCAAAAACATTCCATTTTGTAGACTAGTGTTTAAGGGAAAACACAGTTAAGTACACTGTATTACTCTAATAGGAAAATAAATACTTCTCTTCAAATATGAGATCATCCATTTTCAAGAGTTCAGTTTTCTTATTAAATTTTTTGACAAATAATGACAATATTAATTATATTTAAGAGCTCTGTAAATATTTGGTAAGAAAAGTTATCAATATGGAAACAAGCCATTGGAAATATATCATACTTTCAGTTAAAAGAACTCCTTTTTCCCAAAAGGCTCTTAATAAACATTCTCAATAATGGTTTATGAAGTCAACAATATGTATAGTTTTAAAAACACTGGAGATTATCAAATGACCAAGAAATGCTGCCTGTATCGTTTTGAAGAACTGGGCATTAGTTCTATGATTCTTTAATGTTTCATTCCCCTTTGTGGTCTCAGATTATTTTTAAGTGTTAACTTTAATATTTTTAACCTTGAGTTTCAGGAATATTGAAAATACTGAAAGTGTGTGGCCAAAAATTGAGAAAGGTTATGTGTAAATGAAGGGAGGAATTTTTTGTATGTTCTGAAAAAAAAAAAAACAGACAAAAGGAAAAATAGATAAAATGAAGATTTTAGCTAGAGAGCTAAACAATCTTAATTCAAGACAATAAGTAACAGACCAGATTACTTATTCCAAGCACATTCTTCCTTCCCTAGAATGTTTCTTGAAAAGTCAGGATGATTCTCTCTCAAAGATGATATAAAAAGAAGTTTTCCCCTGGAAGGAGGCTACCACTAGACTATCCCTAATGTCCGTTCTACTGAACATCCACAATCCTGTGAAATACTAGCACACTAGGTACTTATTGTTTGTATTGCTGTTGTTGTTATGTTTTGGTTTTTGAAACAGGGTCTCACTATGCAGTTGAGGCTGGTCTGGACCTCACTACGTAGCACAGGCTTACCTCAAACTCACAGTGATCATCTTGCCTCACCTTCCCAAGAGCTGAGATTACAGGTGTGCACCACCACACCCAGCTTAGGTACATATTCTTAAAACCATCTCCCAGTCAACTTTTTTGCACATTTTCCCTTTAATCTTCAAACCAAATTCATAAAATTGGCACAATCTTGGTACTCTGCTTCTTTCATAAGGTCACAAACATTTAAAAGTACCTCATTCAAGGGCTGGGGATTTAGCTCAGTGGTGCTGCTGCCTGCCTTGCAAACACAAGGGCCTGAGTTCGATCTCTGGTTCAAGAAAAAAAAAAAAGAGTACCTCATTCAAATTCTTTCCCCATAATGGTTTTCAATTTATAATTTTATCCATTTCCATAGTCACAACAGAGCTCATTCCAATTAAATTCAACACAACGTTTATAAACTTCTAGAGAATAAACAATGTACTACACATTGGGTTGTGGAAGAGAGGATAAAGGAATAAAGCTATAAGTTAGGCCTGACCAACACCTAACTAGCCTTACTCTAAAGTAATAAATCTCTGTTTGAGCATCCTATCACATTCTTATTTTCTTTTCTTATGACTATCAAGTAGATTAGTCTAGTTAGTGATTTCTGCCATAGACTCTTTTCAATTCTGCAACTTCTTCAGTAAAGTTATTCAACCTGTGGTTACATACGCTTGCATTGGTGATAAAATTAATTACAAATATAGTAACTGCCATTTAAAAAAACAAACTAAAAGCTAGTCATGGTGGCACATGCCTGCAATCCCAGAACTCTAAGGTGAGACAGAATGTAAATGTAAAACATACTTAGTATGCATTTGCATTTACCAAAAAGGTCACAATGGAAAATATACTTCTTGTAGGTTATAGAAATCTTTTAATATTTTCACATTCTTGCCAATTTAGAGTGCTTATATAAATGCAGCAAACTTTAATCTCTATGCTAATAAATGAGATAATGAGGATAAAAAAGCATTTGTAAAGGGTTAATCCTACTAATTTATAGGGAAACTTGCTGTGATACCTGTAGCTACATCTTTGATTTTTCTAGGTTGTAGAAAAGGCAAGGAAATCCATTTCTTGCACAGAGTTCTCCACAGGGTTGCTCAGCTGGATGAAAAACCCAGGTCTGGCTGCATGTGAATGTTTAATAGTCCACTGTGCAGAGTTCTCAAGTATGTTCATATAGGTGATTGCCTGTAAGCTTCTCTAGTTGTGATCTCAGCTTTTTTCTCCTTTCATTCTTGCCACATGGCTTGATATTGAATCCTGTACACAGTAAGTGTGCAATAAATGCTTTCTGAAGATACAAATCATAGACATTGAAGAGCTCTGTGGTCTTAATAATGGATTTATTGAAAAGGAAAGTTCATATGTTAAAGTCTTCTAGCTTTATATTTCTATGTGTCTATGAGTTTCACATTAAAATGAACATACCAAGGTGCTAGTTTTCCTAAAAAGAGAATGATATTCAATATATTATTTCCATCATAAAATTCCAGAAAAATCATTAAATTCCACCTTCACAACATTCCTAGCGAGACACTAAGAAGAAGAGCATTGCTCCTGACAAAAGAAGAGGTGTATTTTCACTCATATTTTCAGTTTGTGGTCCTCTGGCTCCAAGGCAGAAATTGGATGGGAGACGGGCATGGTGGAAGGAAAAAGTGCTCAATTCGTGGCAGCCAGGAAGCAGAAAAAGAAGAAAGGAGCCATGGACAAGAACACACCCTTGTAAGTCACACATTCACAGACCCCACCTCCTAATAGCACATTTAGTGATGAACTTATCAATGTACGCATTCACTGATTTGTATGGTGCCTCCATGATTCAATCATCTTCTCAATACATGAGACCTTGGAGAAACCTTTAGATTTAAACCATAACATTCCACCTCTGGCAACTAAAGGGCACATACACATCTTTTTAGGGAAAAAAATCCCATTTAGTCCATCTCTAAGAGTTGCCAAAGTCTTAACAGTTCCAGTAATCCTGAAAACCACAAGTCCAAAGTTTCTCCTGAGATTCAAGACAAATACTTAACTGAGATCTCTTGTTAAAATAAGAAAGTTAAACACTGTGACATACAATGGTACAGGTTACACATTCCCATTCCAAAAGGGAGAAATAGGCAAACAGAAAGAAATCAAACCAAAGCAAGACCAAAACTGAGTAGTGCAAATATTAAATCCTGTAGCTTCTTGCCCAGCACCTGCAGTAAACTGTGGTGAGATGTGACCCACTCTTAAATAGCTTAGGCTGTGTTACACTTATTTCATTATCAATTACTGCTTTCATGGCTTCTCTCTTGAGGTTCCTCTGGTGAGTTACCTGTAACCTTCCTCAGCAGACTCTCCATGTTTCTGCCATCTTCAAATCCCTGGAGTCTCTACTGCACTATAGGTTTCACTTTCAGTTTCATGCCTTGCCCTTGAAGAAGCACATTGCCTGTCCTCCCAGGTCTTCTTCTAAAATCTGGGTGGAAGCCACTGTAACCACATGACTCTCGAATTTTCAGTGCTTATAAAACCAGCACAACATGGATGGCATCACCATTTCCTGCCAGGTCAATCAGTCCCAGACTCCCTAAGATCATGGCTGCAGAGGCCTCAGAGTGCTAGATGGCTGAGCACTGTGAAACAAACACTGGGGAAACAATGTCTTATGTGTCCTTTCTTAAGCAGAGGACTCACCACTCTTCTCAAATGAAAGTTTTACAGTTTTGCACCTTTTAACCTGAAAATGGTAAGATCTTTCTAATTCCTGATATGCCATCAAGTCATCTTTTCTATTGTCCTGAAGCAAAATAATTCACTTTTTTTTTTTTTAATGCCAATCTTTTCTGCAACAAAGCTCTCCAGGGCCCTAACTTTTCAGGTACTTCCTTGATGTTTTAAATTAGGTTTTTGCTCTGCATTTTCAATAAAATCTGGCTAAAAGCAGTCAGCTATACCCATACTACAGCTTGAATTTTGGGCTGCTTTAAAGTTTCTACACCAGATTAATTAATCTGCTGTCCTTAATCTCAGTCTCTCACACTGTGTCTGGACACAGACAAAATTTAGACAAATTTTCTGCTGGAGCATAACACACATGGTGCAATTATCAGTGGAGTCCTTGTCCCAACTAGAACCTCTTAACCCTGGTTTTAATGTCAGCATTTCTATCAGCATTGTGATTTTCTGAGCTTTAACCAGTATCACACATCATCCACTGCTCACAACCTCCTGGGATTCTGTAACCCACTTTTCCAAATTACTCCTTCAAATAAGTTCCAAAGGCTTCTAAAACACACAGTCAGGTATGATCACAGCAATGATTTCACTTTTATTACAAAAATCTATCTTAATCAATTTCCTGTCACTGGCCACGATACCAGACACCCTCAACTTAAAGGAGAAGAGGCTTATTTGAGATTACAGTTTTAGTCCATGATTGGTTGGCTCTCCAAAACAGAAACAAGATGGCAGAGTGGCATGGCAGAAAAAGGTGCTCAGTCTGTGGCAACCATGAAGCAGAGAGAGAGAAAGGAGGGGCAAGGACAAGAACATTCCCTTACAGGTCATACCCCAGTGACCCATAACCCACTTAGATCTCATTCAGCCATGAACTTACCGATTGGATCAGTCAAGTGATGTGTATAATGCCCCCAAGATCCAATAACCTTTCAGGCACATGAGACCTTGGTGGAAGGAGCATTTTACATCTTTATAATTTACAGTAACAATGCCATTTCAATCTCCTTTAGAGGATCTCCAAGACCAAAATCTTCATCATACCAAGAAAACATTAAATTAAACTTCTATGACATTGAAATTTAATTATTTAAACATGTTAGTCCACAGCATGCTCATATCATTTTTTCTTCAGTTTGATTTTACAGTATCATTTATTGTTCTTTTTTTAAAAAATGAAAATGGTATCTTCCAGAATGATAAGTTAGCCATTTTTTATATGTCATCTAAATCACTGAAATAAGTCTCCAGTGTCTGAGAAAACCTTGACTTTTGGAACCAACTGTTATCATAGGTGCTGTGTGCCAGAAATAGACTCACCACTCCTACTAGACTTGAAATGTGTTCTAGACTTTTTAGGGTCAGTAAGAAGCTGGTAGCTTGAGAATGAGCAAGATTAACTGCATGTTCAGCTCTGAGACTCAAATCTCCCTAGATAGGAGGATTCACTCTTTAGTAAAAATGCAAAATTTTCTTTGTCAATGACATAGGGTTGCTGTGAGAACCAGAAGAGATGGATGAAAAATTATGCTAAATGCATCAATCATTTCATCAATTTAGCAATAAAGATTATTTGCAATTAAAGTAAGTTATTTCCTTGTTACTAGCAAGAGCCACATCACAGTATTTTGAGAAATGTTAACTGCATTGTCATTTGTATTGAAATATAGTTGTGTTTGCAGTATTAATTGGAATTTCAATAGTAACAAAAGAAATAAAAGGTGATAAGAAAATGCTTCCGCAGCCTTCCATTTCTAGAAGAAACAAAGCACTGGAAAATGTCACTCTCTGCCTATTTACATCATCTGATCTCCTCAATGAACACATACCATCTGGTAAAATAAAGTCTTTTTAGTAGAAAGTTTAGAGAAAAATAACAGACACAATCCCTTACTGACTGACTATTGGAGTTATGCAAAGATCAACAATGGGAACTAATTCTATTGTTTGAAAAGTTGTTTGTGAACTTATACATTGGACAGATCACACCAGTAATATCTAAATCCAAACCAGTGTAGCTATCACAAAAAGAGAAATAACCAAGAATATGTTCCTCCTAGTGTGATTTAATAGAAAATATACTGCCTCACTTTTATAGCCTTCTTGCAAAATTTAAACCACAATTATATCAAATTAAGACAAAAGTTCACATTAATACAAGAGAGATACACTCAGCAAAGCCCTATATATAAGAAATTCATTTTTTTTCATAGAAAAGAACAGGAAACTATTGATTTGAAGTACTTTAAAAATTATATGGACCAAATATAATATTTAGAGCTTTTTAGAGTCATATTTGAACAAACCTACTGAAAACTGCATAAGACAATAAAGGAAATTTTTGCACTGTGGAAATTTTGGATATTTTGGCTCTTTTAGATATGCCAATGCTATTATGTAAGAGAGAACTTATATTTTACACACATAGCCTGAAGTGTTCATGGATGAAATGACATGATGTCGGGGATCTGACTGAAACTAAGACAATGGCGATGGGAGGTTAATAAGCAGAGGCGTTTGAAAGAATACTGGTCATGTATTCGCAATTGTTAAATCTGGTTGATGTACACAAGGAGGATCATTAAATGATTCTCTTTACATATAAGATACATATATATGTTTAAATTTTTCACAATTAGGATTCATAAAAAAATAGAATTAGCAAAATTTAGAAATATTTTATCCCATGCAATAACTAGAACTAAAATCCTTTCAGATCTGCACAAACAAAAATACAAACTTAATATGCCTTCACACACAAAATAAGATGTATATATGTGTATATATATACATATATACATATATGCCTGAGTTTTAATAACAGAATGAAGGACAATGCCTAAATATAGAGGAACTATAAACACCAGAAATCTCTTAGAATAATAATGAGTAACAGATTCATTATCCACTGTGAAAAAGGGCCACATATGCCTTGGATTAAAGCAACACTATTGATAATTGATACAATAATAGAAAAAAGTTAATAAATCAAGCTAGATGGCTAAAAAGGGTCATTCATGTGGGTATTCACTGTGCAGTGAGCAGCTTTTTTCTAATGAAGGATATTTCTTCCTGTTAAATCCAAGCACTCCTGAAAGATACATTCCAGGTTTAATGGATTTGTGTGTGTGTGTGTGTGTGTGTGTGTACATAATTGATTATTGGTTATTTTGTGAATTATTTCAATCTGAAGGAAATTTAAAATGTTTGTAAGTGGACAAAAACTATGGAATTGAAAAGTAAGGTTCATAATTTTTAGTTGATAAAATCAGAAATATTGGGTATGGTAGAATGTCAAATAGGGGTCCTTTTGCAGTTAACTACTTCTTAGGATGTAACTTTGGGTCTATTGTTATTGCTGCTAAAGTTTTGGGGATAGTAAAAGAATCATTCCTTCTAAGGTTAAAGTAGAAAGTCTTCATTTTAGAAGATGATAGGAGAAAAAACGACATCCTTATAAGCCATCTGCTCCTCGTGTTGACTAAGAAGCTGTAATAGTCAATGACTAATAATTATAGCATGATATATATTCTCAAATTTTCTATGGCAAAACATTCTCCTTTATAATATTGAAATAGTGGAAAATAATGTTTTTCTCAACTGTCTTTAAATACATGCATGCACGCGTACGTGGATACACACACACACACACACACACACACACACATGTACTCACACACCTGGCTAATGAATGGCTATTTTAAAATTACAACATAAACACCAAATGCTTGGAATAGTCAACTGCTCAGGTTTAGCTTGCAATCCATCTGTACCATATGTTTAGAAGCAAGCAGTATACATTAAAAGACTGATTCAGTCCTAAGAAAAGTTGTGGTTACTTTTTCCTGGAACTTTCCAATCACCACAATATTCTAATCAGAGAAACGGATTTGTCCTCGATAGAACAAGTGTTAGCAGTGATCATAAGAAGTCATTCTACAAAATTCCAGTCTTGCCTCGGAGAACGTTCCAATGTTTTGTAGCAGAAAACAAGACGTTCATCTGGATTCCTACCACAACCAGGATCCAGAGATTTCAAAGAAATCTGTGACTTGAATCTGATTTATGTGTACAGAGACTGTTTAATCCTCTGAAACTTGTGCTAGCTTATTAATGCTACCCAGTGGTCAAAATGTACAACACAACTCAATATTGCTTTACCTAAACGGTTACTTAATAACTCCAGTTTTTCCTTTCTTAAAGCTCTGAGTAACTGAGTCTTCTGTTTTTATTAAAATAAAAATTTTATAACTACGGATGCAAAAATCAAATTTAATGGAAGTTTGAGGAAAAAGAAAAATCAAAATATTTCTTTTTCTGAAAAAAGTTAAACAGATTAAATGCTTATAAGAAGAACATGCTTGCTATAGAACAGGATATTTATAACCTTTATGTAATTATCTAAAAATGCTAAATGTAGTACAATTGTGCTCAAAAATTTTTGGTAGAATTTAGTCAGTTATTAAACACAATGGTCAGCTTCATTAAAGACACACCAGGAGAAGAGTAAATTTAGTCCCAGGGTTTTAATATAGACAGCCAAGGGGAATGGGGAAAAAATAAGAACCAAGATATATTATGTAAAGGTACAAAATTCCATTGATGAATGTCATTATATTATATACATAAAATGTACCAATAAAATCAATTTTATAAAGATAGACAAGCAAGGCCTCCTTTTATTATAGCATTGTGTAGTCGCAAGCATGATATTCAGAGACTGAGGTGAGATTCTCTCAGATCACAATATTTTAAAATGAAACTTGATCTGAGCCAGCTAAGCTGACACAGAGCTTACATATGGTAAACCCTTCAGTTATATCAATGGAAGAAAAGCATATGCTTCTATGAACTGTAACTGACATTAATTGTGTGTGTCTGTATTTTGTCTTCCTTGGGTTTTCTGAAGGGAAAAACCTGTCAGAATATAAGGATTCATGAAGAAGAAATATTTACTTTATTATTTCTTGGTAGCCTATTATACTTTCACAATGTTAACAGAGAAGACAAAACTAGTCCTTGCTCAGAGATCACATGGTAACAAAAGGCAACAAACTTTCCAGAAAACATTAATATTTTAGAAGTTGTTTGTTACCTGTAAATTAAAAGAAGAAAAGTAATCTAAGTTTCATTTTCTCAAAACTTAGTATAGTGTTAACAGTACTAAAGTAGTTTTGAGTAGAAGCCTTATCTATGCAAAAAATAAATAAAAATGCTCTACATCAGAAGCAAAGGAAGATAAGCTCATTTTTCAATTATACCCAGAAAATGATATTAATGTGGGCAAACTCATGTTCTATGCTTTTACAGCTAACAGGGATTTACATTGAAAAAGTAAACAAAGAATCTGTCTCTCCAAATATGCAAAGAACATTTCCTTTTAAAGAAGGGTAGGTGAACTGCACTTGTTCAAAATCAGAGACTTAGTGCTAGAAATAGCCTTAGAATTTGGTCCCATACACTCCACACCCACTTAAGAGATGAGAAAACAGACACAGAGAGTGACCCTGGCTAAGCAAAGGTGATATTAAAGCTAAACTATGAAAATGTGTGTGCCTCAAATGTTCAGTTTGTAATTTTAAAACCACAAAGCAACTAATATCTTGATATTAAAATTTTTAGACATCTCTTTAACTTAGCTGAAAATTTATTTCTCACTGCTGTCTTTTTTCCATCTCTAGAATAGCAAGAAACTTTAAATGTTAGAAGATATGGACACTCCCAAACCTGAGACAACATTAGTGGAAAACAAGGTAGAATTGTAAGCCTTTCCACTTCCTTTTTGTGAAAGTATGTTGTTTCTACACATATACAACTATGAACATAGAAATAATCTTCAATAGACATTTTCCAAGAGATCTGACATTATACTTAGTGAGCAACAGAAAAAACAGTACAGTAAGGCTTCACTGATTTTTTCAAATTTTGTAGTTTCCCCCTAGTTACAGTATATCTACTTTCAATGCTAAGAAGCCATGTTAATCAAAATTTAAAGGGAAAGGTAGAATTCACATCAAAGTAGCATGTAGGCCTGTGATATGTTATTTACTTTTTCAAAGGGCATTGACTTTACTGACAAGAGCATTAGACAAGACTTTAAGATAAGTTGTTGATATAAAAATAAGAGGTACCTGCTCAGTTCTTACCTGTTCATATTGGGATTTACTCACAGCCTAGAGAATATTTGGGAATATATAGATCACAAGGAGTCCATGCTGTGGCTATTTAGCCTGAATGAAGAAATAAAATATATGTTTACATGGCCCTCAACAACTATATGGACGTATTTATTATTGGGAAATACCCCCATTCACAGCTCACTGTATATGAAGAAGACACAAGCCAAATGAAAGGAATTGTATTTGTGCACAGAATAGTTAATTAAACATGAAGAGATTGTAGAACTTTTGTTGTGTCAGTCCAGGTCCTCTAAGAAACAAATACTATGACATAAGTAGATGTGTAAGACATGCATTGGGAGAAAATGCATATAAGTGTTAAAGAAACTCAGCAAGCAGTAGGAGGCATGGAGAGCTTTCAAGGCACTGTGCAGGTCTGACACCAATAAAAGAACAGAGAGAAGGACAATTGGGTAGGAGAAGCAATTCTGAGAGGATTTCAGTGTGGCTGATAAGGAGTGCTAGAGAATAGAATGTCATCCTAAGAGTGCCACAAGGCAGGAATGGCCTGGCTCTAGCACTCTACCATTTTTGGTCATTGACTGGAAGCAGTTCCTGAGGGTTGGGGCAGATCTGAAGGTGTTACCATGGGACCTGTCTGTCTGTCCTTTGCAGTGGTGGTCCTCTTGAACAATGATCTGAGCAGATCATTTTCATAGGCCCAGTACTGACTTTATAGATTCTGTTAATCACTGGTAAATGTATAATTGTTTTAGTTTCAATTAGTGCCAGGGATTGAGGAAGTAAAAGCAATAACCTTTAGCGACCCCTCCCATCACCTTCATTTGGTTTTGAACCTTTATTTGGCAATGTGTTTTAACAAAAGAGACTGGTTTTGAAATTGAATTAGTCAGTCTACTTATTTTATTTTTATAAATTTAAAACATTTTGTTTCCTCTATGTTAAGGAAGCATTTTGTGGCAGCTAGTGAATTAAATTAAAATACATTTTCACTTTTATTTGAAGACAGATCATAAGCAGAATGCATCTTATTCATCCAGATTGATTTAAAGCAAATTGCTCTATGTATTACAGCAATTTTAAATGTATTTAAAGTTTCTTAAAATTGAGAATTATGTGAAATAGTCTTACAGTTTAAGTTTAAACGAGGCAATTAGCTGGTTACAACTGGAACTACCAGGCCCTATTTAAAATAATGAGGTCTGACAGTTATGGAATCTGAATTATTCATTGATAACTAGCTTTTCCTCATCTGCAAACCATGGCTAGCATTAATAACAGAGGTGTAAGTGTGATAACCAAAGAGTCTGACATTAAGAACACACATGCAAACGTGCTAAATTCTTATTTAATTAAAAAGGATCACGATAGTAATATTTTTCCTGAAAGAAATCATTAGACAAAATGTGTTTTCTCATCTTTCTTCTTTTCCTTTCTCTAAGGTAAATTTTACATAAGGAAATAACTGTTTTTGATTGCACACAATAAAATAATTTCCTAATCATATATTTTCAGTAAAATATAAAGAAACTTAAACACTTTTCAAATTACTGAATCTTTAAGATAATCATTTTAGAATTCTAGTTCTCTCGTTTATAACCCCTTCAAACAAGTAAATTATATACTTCAACTTTTTAATTGAAAGAGAAAAGTAGGCCATAATAAATTACATGCAAAAAGACAAATAACTCAATTGATGATCATTTAATAGAAGTGAATGCTGTGATTACCATGAGCCAATTTACTTATTGGCAGCACAGTTCAAAACCAGCAGAGTAAATCAAGTTGTTGCTCCCCATAATTTTGCAGCAAAGAAAGAAAACTTGCAAGAGGTCACTAGGCATAAATCCATATTGTCCTTTACAGTCAGAAATGGGAATGAAAAAGACTGCATATATATATATATATATATGAATAAATAAAAGTAAAAGGCACAACAGTAAACACTGAAAACAACCTAAATAAGAAAAACAAATGGAAAAAAACCCACAACATAAAACAGTTCTTGGCTTGTTGCTCTGCTTATGATACTCATGTGTTTTCATGTGTTTATCTAAACATTGAATCCAAATGAGTAATTCAGAATTTAATTTCTCCAAGCTGATTCTCAGATTATCATCTGTCTAAAATAAACAGGCTGACTATATGTCCCATTATACCCTGCATAGTCCTTGGTTTATGCCTGTTGTTACAGTGTAATTATTTAAAAGTATACTGTTGAACCAGTTCACTCTCCAAGACCTCCAACTTGGCCATCATTACAATAATAGTAATAAAAGCTCCCACCCATCGTGGGTTTAATGTTTTGTGAGTCCTGAGCTAGATGCAAGCCCTGAGTTTGTATTATAATTATTTCCATTTTGTAACTGGCAAAACTGAACTTCTGAGAGGTCAAGTAACTCATCTAAAGTAAATCATTCAGGCCAGAAACCAGGATTCAGACCACAATCGGCTTAACTTAAAAACTCTATGCTTGTAAACATTGCACTACATTCCTATTGTCCTGCAACTCATGAGAATTCTGCCCATATTACAGAAAAACATAAACTGAGAGTTACAAACGCAGTTCAAAATCATAAGTTTTGTAAGACATGAATTGTGAGAGATAATTTTAAGTTAAAAATTTACACAAAAAATATATGTCAAATGGAATTAAGTAAAAAATTGTATCCGGATTATAGGGTCTGAAAATCACGTTTCAAGTTTTCTCTCTGCTATTGTGCAGCAGCACAACCTAGAAAAAGAGTAAGTGATTCTAGTTAAGCTGCAGTATCCCAAGAGTCCAAGTAAAGAATGTCCCAAATTGGGCTTTCAGATATGTCTCTGTTACTGGATTTATGTCTCTGTGCCTATGCATTTGTAACACAGTGATCTCTTTAGAACGACTTACAGAAGCAGGATTTGAAAGATGGCTTTTTTTATTAGGGCAGATATATATGCCATAACCTGATTTGTTTTAGTACAGATGTCAGTTATAGTATACCTATCATGCTCTGCAGATTGTGTCATTGGTCAAAAAGGAGAGAAATCCCGATATAATGATTAATAATCAGTGTGTCTGGCCTTTAAGTCCACCCAGAGGAGAAATGAAACACTCATAGAATCTCTCCCCAAAGGAAGAAAAACACTGAGGGTGGAAAAAGAGGGCAGGATGAGCTACCCTTGGAGGAATATAAATAGTGAAGCTGTCTAGTCTTGAGTTCTGCTTGGTTTGGTATAAAATGTAAGTGAATGATACATGAAGTTTACATCATAGTTTCTTTTTTGTAATAAAACCATTATTATAAAATGAAATAAGTAAAACAATAATATCATTTTAGTGAAGGTTTTTTTCTTTTTCTGACAGCTCTCTGATGCCCTGCTTCTTCTCCCAACTGAGCAACACAGCTTGAAGAAGCTGAGGGAAGACTCTGCCATTGCATCTACTGCTAATGATACCTGAGCAGGGAATTATTACCGCTTATTTCCACATGAGAGTCTAAACTATGTATCTCTTAAAACCTATATATTCATCATTGTCTCTTTCCCTAATTTTTTACTTGTCTTTTACCCTTTCTTCCCCTCATTATTTTTTTTTTCAGTTGGCTACATTTGTCCTCTAAAAGAAAATCGGGCAGAGCTATTTGAAACTCCAGGACACAATCCCACTGATTATTTTATGCTAATGAATGAACTATCTAGCAATATAATATTTCATTTTTTGTGCCCTCCTGGTGGTAGCATAAGATAAATTCTAGAGTATCTTTAATTAACTAAAGGAAGCAGAAAGAAATCTCTGTGGATTAATAATATTTATAGCCCTAAATTGAACCAAATAACAGATGAAGGTGGGAGGGGGCACCTAAATGGTAGACAAATCTTAGAGAGTTAATTAAAACAAAATTCATGCTTATTTTGGCCTTTTCATCTCATACAGCATTGATGCCAGGAACGATGAATGGAAAAATTTGAAGTGTTCTCATTCTTCCTCCCAGGATATGTAGTCTAGTTTTTCCACCCGTTCGTTCCTTCTGCCTTTCACTACCAACCCACATATATCCATACATAACCCCTAAGTCTTTGAGTCATAGAACTCCAGATTTTTTCAAAATGATAAGGACAAAGCTTCAATATTCGTTTTATTTGCGGGTTGAGATTAATTTCTTGAAATAAATGAAGTAGTGTATATATAAGCAGCCTAATTGCTTTGTTTCAAAGCATTGTAGGAAAGTATCACTGAAGATTCAGAAAAAAAATGAAAGAAATGCATGAAAAGATTTTAGCTATAGTTTTTCTTTCTAAAGTCATAACAAATATCATGTTTCCATCAACAAACTGATTATCAGAAGTAACCACTGTAAAAATTGATCAGACTGCACACGTTTTATATGTGCCTTGGCCTATTAGTCTGGTGTTTAATCTGTATATATGATAATTAACTTTATAAATTCTTATAAGATAAATGAATCTAATGCTGGAAAAATAAGAAGGGAGTAGAGGGAAGGGGAAAAAAATAATTGAAATGTAATATGTACATGCACCAATGCCCTATGGTGAATATAATCATTATGTCCTGCAAACATGTACCAATAAAAGTAAAAAAAATTGTGTGAAGATAAAATATGTAATCTTTTCATAAAATTTTAAAAATTATTGGCATTTCCCATGCTACTAGCTACATGTAATACATAAAATTAAACAAAAATGAATATTGATAATATATTTTGTGCATTAAGTTCACATTTATTATATTGTCATTTTAGACATTTTCTATGTATATGGCATAAAAATAAAATAGCTCATAGAGCAAAATAAAAAATGAATGGATAGATAGCAAGGACCAAGAAATATGAAGCTGGATGAATACAATCACTATGTAAGGCAAACATATACTAATAATTTTTTTAAAACATAAAGCTGGATAAAAGAAGAAATTGAGGAGCTGTCAAAACTCACAGTCAGGATCAGCCATACTATTTGGTCCATAACACACATTCTAGTCCTAAAAACAGACATCACTTATGTAGTTAATTGTTTTAACTAAATAGGGACAAAGAAAATGACAGACACAAACCAAGTTAACCTAAGTCTAGGATGAGGATCTATTAGTCTAGGATAGCCTAGTATAGTCTAGTATAGGATTGTCTAGGATAGTCTAGGATAGATCTAGTATAGTCTAGGATATATTATCAGAACTATAAATTAATTTTATATTTTTTGCAGTATTTTTATAATTTCAAAATTTTCTAAAACAAAATGTATTACTTTTATAAGAATTACTGGTGCTAACAGTATAAAATCATAATAGAATCCATATATATATATATGTATATATACATGTATATAATAAAATCAAGAATTATCCAATCCTAGTACTAAAGTGCTATCCAATCCTACTACTAATTTGAAGCCTGTATTGGTCAACTTTTCATTGCTTTGACCAAATCTGACATACATAACTTAAAGGAGATAAGGTATAGTTTTGGCTCACAGTTTCTGAAGTTTGAGTCCATGGTTGGCTGGCTCCAAGACAGAAACATCATCCTGGAAGAACGTGGTACAGGAGAATTCTACATCTCACAGCAGCTAGGAAGCAGAAAGCCACAGAGCACCAAAGAAGAAGGGGCCACAAACCAAATATAGTCTCCAAGGTAATACACATATGACCTACCCAAACGCAGTCAGAAATGTGCTTTACTAATCTCCCAGGTGGCTCTCAAGACAATAAAATTGGAAATCAAGATTAACCCCCCAAGTCCAACTCCTGATGACTTGATATCTTTGTAAACCATGCTTAATCTTCATACAGAAACAACAAGATCATAATTCCATTTAACATCATGTAAATATTTTGCATACAATTGACAACATAGTAATTCCTTCTCAAAGTTTCAAATGTCTCAGCATTGCTTAAAAAAGTCTCCTCTGAGACTCAGTATAAACTCTTAGCTGTGAACCCCTGTGGAAATATGAAAAGCAATTTACTTGCGTTAAAGATACAATGGCACAGGGTAAACATTCCAATTTCAAAAGGAATAAAAAGGAGACTGGAGAAGAACAAGAGCAAAACAAGACTGAAAGCCAGCAGAGCAAACATTAAATCCTGTAGCTCCATGTCCAGCACCCAGGGCACATGATGGCAAACATGAGGGCTCCAAAGGGCTTGGACAGCCTTACCATTGTGGCCTTGCTGGCTGCAACCAACAAGGTTTATCACTTACCTGGCTCTGTTCTGTGGCTTTCCTCTGTAAACATTCCATAATGCTGACATCTCTAACTTCCCTGGGGTCTTCACTGCAGCTTCAGCTTCTTTCTCACAGCTTCATACATTGCTCTTTCAGGAGCTTCTGGCAGAGACTCTGATCTTGTCACAAACTGCCAGCCTCCCAGGCCTTCCTCTGAAATCTGGTGGAAGCCTCCATGACCCACAACTGTTGCCTTCAGAATGCCTTGTTTTCTGCAAAAGACCAGCGTCACATTGATGACACCAAGGTCTGCCACTCATGTGAGCAGCAGTTGGCCCCTTCTTGGACCATGAATGCAGCGGCTACTGCATGCCTCAATGGCTAAATGTGAGGAAGCACTTCCTTAGGCAGCCCTGAGTGAGCCACCAAGCCCACACTCCTATGACCTACGCAAACACATCCAGAAATGTGCTTCACTAATCTCCTGGGCATCTCTCATGCCAATCAAGTTGACAATCAACATTACCCATCACAGAGCTCCTGAATAGGAAATTAAAACTATGCCTTCATTCCAAAAGTTTTGAAATCTTACTTATCTGCTTATAGTTGCCCTGAAATAAGGTTAGAATTCCTCAATAATTTATATTCCTTTAGTAAGATTTTTAAAAATACAACCTTTTCAAATCTCTGTATTAGAGGGAAACTCACCCTGATAGCATCTTTTAAAAAGCACAGTTCTGGGGCCAGGGATGTAACTCAGTGGTTCCACCGCCTGCCTCGCAAGTGAAAGGTCCCGAGTTCGTCCCCAATACCAAAAAAAAGAAAAAGAAAAAGAAATAAAGCACAGTTCTACCTGGTCTGAATGTCATGTTTTCTACATTAGGCTCAGTTCCTGTCCTGCAGGGTGGAGTCCCAGTGAACCTCTAGCAATGGAATAGCTGCTGGAACTCCTTGCTCTCAAGATTCTCCAAAGAATAAAGATTAGCCTAAGATAAAATTGGCTTTCTATTTGATAAAATACCTTTTCCTTTTCCCAGGTCCTGTTGACCTCATGAAATCCACTGACTCTCCCAAACCTACAGCTTGTAAAGTAAGGTTATCCAATTTGTGCATAAAGGTACTCAGCCAAGGGGAAATATGTGGGGCTAAAATCCAGCTCATACTCTCTTCATCAACATTTGTGCTCTAGAGAGAGGCTACATCAACCTGGGAGAAATCTGCCTTTTTCTTTTTCTTTTTTTTTTCCCCATTAAGATTATTGATACATTTTAGGTATAAAATGCGCTACATTCATCATTGGGATCTTGTACCATTACATGAGTATCTTGGTTCTTATTTTTTTTCCCCCTTCCATTGCCCTCCCTTCAACCCCCCCCACCCCACGCTTCCCTATTTGCAAAGACTTTGTTTCCATTTTTTTCCTTTTCTCATATTTTTTCTTTTC
>NW_004624732.1:2076244-2113682 GCF_000247695.1 Heterocephalus glaber | reverse complement strand
TGGGATGGCGGCAGGGGAGCTTCCTTCTGGGTGCTGGGACTGGCTCAGTTTCCCTGCCCTAGGAGCCAAAATCTTCCTTTTTCTAATTTAATCACCCAGAATGAGTGACTTTTTGTAAATCATCTTTGTAAAGTAAGCATTTTATTAGTACTATATGTGCTGAAGATGACCATGAGTGAAACCAATTTTGATACACTAACCTCTTCACTGACATACTTCCTTGTTGTGGCCTTTGTCTAGATGTCCCCTCAAAGCCTCATTCAGTCACAGGTGGGGCTTTTCAGAGGCATGTGGTGCTGGGATTAAGTGTGTGATGCTGGTATTAAGGGTGAGTAATTGCTAAATTTATTCCACTGATTAGTTTGGCATAGTTCTGAGTGTGGATAATGGGAAGACCCACATTGGATGTGAGTGATACCCACCCTAAGCGTGTATGGCATAGATATATAAGAGACAGAAGCAGGACTGCTGTCCTAATTTGCTACTTCTTTGCTACTTTGCTGCTTTGCTGCCTCCTGCCTGCCACAAACTGTTTCTCCTGTGCCATCCCCCTCTGCCATGCCACCCTGCCTTGGAACCAGCCAACTATGAATTGAAACCTCTACAAACTGTGAGCTATAATAAACTTTTCCTTCTTTAACTTTGGGTGTTGGGTATTTTGCCTCAGCAATGAGAAAAAGTAAGTAAGACAATCCTCAATTCCATGAATCTTTTACCAGGCCCACAGTCCATGCCCCGAGGGTTCTGTTTAGAAACAAGATCTGAAAAGTAATTCAGACTAGGATATTAGTGGTCAAGATCATAATCAGTTTGTCCTAAATACAATTGTTTCATTTTAGATATTTTGATTCAGGTCCAAAACACTAAAAACCATAGGAAATTTACTTGCCAGGAAGGCTGGCAAGGAAGATGTCTTGCTCTTTCAGCCTTCAAATGTTTTGTTGTTCACTATTATCAGTCAAAAAATATAAATCATGACTATGCAAATGTCTAATAATATAGAAAATGACTTTTTAAAAAGTTCAGTTCAAATCATAAACACTTAGCATCTTTATAACTTTACCCAAGGCAACCTCCTTACTTCAACAATATAGATTTATTTGGAAAAATAAATTTGATATTTGTGGGGCAAATATGAGCAAAATGGTAGAAAAAAAATAACAGCAACACTAATAGGATATGTGGAATTAAAAGCAGAAAATCCATTTCTCTTATGGTTCTAGCACTACATGTACTACTAATAATACAAAGAACAAAAGATAAGTTAATTAGATAGGATAATTTTAATAGAAAAAATATAATTAATAGTGTGATAAGTTATTTTAAATTCTGTTCCTGAATTTATATACAGTGTTACTAACTGAAGATGAAAAAGAAAAAGAATATAGACACAGATAACTATGAACCATCACCAATAATTACCAGGAAAAAATATTTCTTTAACATTAGGATTCCTTCTTGGCATCTTCCCTCATGGGACTTGTTCTTTTACTAAATTACTCATTTTAATTGAGAATTATAAAACTGCACAGGGGGTATCATCATGCTGAGATCAAAATGATTGAAGTTTTCATAGACATCTCTTTTGTACAGTAGGTTGATTATAATATGTCCCAACTTAATTTAATAGATTAAACAGTTCTGTTTCTTAACTACAGAAAATAGATGAAATAGCATTTTTTTATAGCTAAGGTCTACATAATTTTATTTCTAATGTTCATTTTGCCCTGAAATAGTCACAGAAGCTTTCAAGTGTTACTTCTTAACATTATTGTTAGAGTCTGATTTAAAATTACTTCTATTAATTTCAGGAAAACACACTCCCACTCATATTTCCTATAGATGTCTTCACATCCTAAAATTTTGCATGATCCCACTTCCAAATTATAACTGTGAAAACCTTACCCTATAACAAAACAGAAAGTCAGTGAAATGTGTAAAGAGAAAGGTTAATGGCATAACAAGATCAGTTTATATCAAAATATTTAAGTTCAGACTTGGAAGTAACACCTACATATATAGAATACAAACATAAACATTTATATCTCAAAACTAATTTGACACACAGCATGAGCCCAAAAATAAGATAGCAAATGAAACATTTAAAAGAAATTACTAGATAGTAAAATAGTAGAATTTCGGACATTTTAACAAACCAGAACATTAGTAGGAACTGTAGAAATTGTGTGATTTGTGCTTTGTTTTCTTAAAGGTAAGAAAGTATCTAAGAGTTTTGCACCAGATCAAAATAAGTATGAGGGTCAACACCAGAAGACCACTAGTTTCCTGATTCCTGTTTCAAGCTTTTCCAGATAATCATTGTGACAGAACTTTAGATTTGGCTTCTACTTGAGGAAAAGAAAGGACTATTGATGAAAGTTAAAGTTAAATGGCCATGAATGGCAGCCTACCAGAAGGTATGAAGGAACAAATAAGCTAGCCAAAAAAATCCTTCTTCACTCTAGTCACATGACCTTTTCTCAGACTCTTTTCGTTCCTTTCTCTAGCGTTTGCATTTGTACTGTCTTAAAAGCCTTCCTATGCCATTGGAAGAAGTCCCATTCACATTAATTTCTCATGTGTTAAATGACCCACTTCTTTTAAAGTCATTTTCAAAATGTTATCTTTTATTGGAAACCTACTATAATAAAAAATATAACTGACATTTATGGAGTAGTCAACCTGTGCTCCCGAGTGAAGACTAAATTGATGGCCACCTGTCACCATTACATAGCTACTTCTCTTTCACACAGCCACACATGCCCTGTGTCTGGATTTCTTTTGTGGCTCTTACTGATCTAGAGAGTGTAAAGGGTGAACTAAGACAGTCCTGAGTTCAAGTTCTGGCTCCTCACCTTAACAGCTGTGTCTCTTTGAGTATCTTCCTCTTTGCTTTAGTTTCCTCATCTACAAAACAGGGATACTTCACTAAAAAGAGATTTTCATTTATAATGCAGTCCCTGTGTGAGAGATGTTCACCAAACACATATCCTCTTCCTGGACATGGAGCAAAATTACTGGGTCCCCAGCCTTTTGGAGCTGCAAGGTGGAGGCATGTCACTAGCTCTCATCAATGAAATGTAAGCTAAAGTGACTTGGCATTTCCGGGCTGAATTAGTTAAAAATGGGTGGACCTTCATACTTTCTCTCTTTCTGATTTGCTGGGTACATATTAAATTCCATGTGCTGAAAATGGTGGGGCCTTTGTCAGTTTGGTTCTCTGACTTGGTGAGCTGAGATCGCTCTATTCTCAAATCTTTTATTGATTGGATAAAAAGGAATGGGAGTTGATATGGTAAGGTACTTAAATTTTGCAGCTGTATGTTGCAGTAATTAGCTCACCATGGTTAGTAAAGTTCCTGTCAGCCAGGTGTGATATGTAAAAGAAGAAAACAAAAAAGAAGAAGCTGTTGAGAAAAGGGTTTGTTAGTTTGTCCTTCTAGCAGCACTTCTTCCAGAAACTACTTTTTCTTCCCAGAATCACAACAGTATTTTAAACTCCTTAATATATTTTGCAAATTAAGTGTTCACAGAAAATCTTATTTGGGTAAAGGTTTTTAAAGAAGGTTTTAAAAACTATTGAATTATAGAATAAACTATTTTATAGTCATAGCATATTTTAGACTCTGAATAAATATTAAATAAACAATGCATAAAGCTAGAAAATTAAACCACAATTTTTCCATGTCTGCCTTATTGGAACCTTTAAAAAAAAAGTCAGACTCAACTTCTTGAAACCTGCATTTTATGATCATATTTTGTGATATAAAAAGGAATTTTCAGGTAGCAATGTGATGTACTGGTATTCATGATTCCTTATGTTCTAACCTCGTCTTATCTCAGCCTTTAATATGACATTATGGTTGAATAAATAAATAATGAAGACTGAGATTCAGTTTCTCAGATTTGAATCCTTGTTCTGCCATTGTTTCCTTAACTTTTAGCAGGTTTCATAGCCTCTCAAGCCTCAGTTTCTTCATCTGCAAAGAAATGTCTCATAAGATTTTAGGATATTTAAATGCACTAAGACACTGAATGTTCTTAGAACAGAATTGATAATATAATCAGTGATATTATTTACTGTTATTATTACACAACATTGTAATCAAAGGTACAATAATTTATGCTCAAAGGACAATATTTAGCATGTAGGACAAACAATGAAATATATAGTTTTTGTCTGTAAGAACTTATCAGGTCAGAAAGAAAAGTCTTAACCTGGAAAAATGTCAGTTTTAGTAGATGTGCAATATGTGCTTAATATACTTGAAATTTCAATAAGAAGGCTTGTATGATACTTTAAATAAATTCCTTCAAAACTAGCCTCTAACCAAAACCCCTATTCATAAAATGTTTATTAAGTCAAGTGTGTTTTAAGCTACATATTCAGCATTTTACCTAAAGGGGAAAAAAGGAATTTTTAGGTCAATATTTAAAAATGTTTAGAATTAAAAAATTGTATTTCAGATAGTTAAAGTAAATATCAATTAGTCATATCCTAAATGGAAAGCTTGTTAATCTTGCTAAGCGTAGTTGTTAGATATGCAAAGGAAAAAAAAAACTATATGGCATTTGTTCTTCATAAAAATTATTTTCAATAGTAAGTTTTTAGAGCTCTGTTCACACTGAGATTAAATATGAAAAAGAAGAGCTTTCTCCATATTTTATTCCTTTAGAATATTTTAATAAAAGATTAACTTCTGCTATGAATACTTTCTTGTTTTTCAATTCCTGATGTCTTTCTTCTGATTTTACCTTAGTACACCTGGTTCTATCACCTTGAATCAGGGCTTCTCTTGCTGTTTTTTCAACCTTTCAAATGCTTGTAGACAATGATGGAGGTAGGGAAAAAGCCAGCAAACACATTTCGAAGACCTCTTTGCCCCACCAGCACGCAACTCATTTAACAGTATACAAATGATTTAACAGTAATCCCAGCTGAGTTCCCAGAGGAAATCATTTCCATTCCCACCACTGCTTGCAGATGGAGGTCATGTTTCCTTCTCTCCTTAGTCACTGCTCAGCCAAACTATTCATATTTACATAATTCTCCCCGTAGTGTTAGGTAAACTTTTTGAAATCAGAGCAGTTTGTAGAACTGCACATCCAGAAAGGAATGTGTAATGGAGAACTGAAGAGATCTTGGGTGAGGGCATGAATGATAAATTTATACACTTAGTCCATCCTCTATATTCTCCATTATCTTTTCCAGAACAATCTGTGTTAATAAAGCCTGACAGATATGACCTTATTGTCTGACTTTCTGCTAGGTTTGGTAAAACTGGGGCACTGAGGTTAGCTGAAAGCAGGAAGAGGTTGAAGTTGGGGAATTTAATCCCTGGCTTCCTCCCTGATATACTTTAGATTGGCAATGGCTTATGACCACATCTTATGTCCAAGTGGCATCTCTTTACACATACAAGCATTCCCTGAAGACTCTAGTACCATTAAGATTTAGGTTGTTAGCATCTCTCCTTCCATTGCTAGTCTCAAGGTGATTCATTACCTTTTGTTAGATTCCCTTCATCCTAACCACACAACTTAAAAAGATGCTTCAATGAAGTCTCTTCAGTTGTGTTTTTGAGTGTGCTAGCACTCTGGATGATATCATAAACCTGGTTACATAGAGAATATCAGATAGACCCAACCAGATAAAAATTAGTGGGCACTACAAATAGTATCTAAATAACCAAAGAAGACTGTGATTTTTCTTTCTGAAAGCTCAGGGTAGTTTGCATTATTGGGATACCAGAAACAAATACAAATTTAAGGCAAAATTGGCCAGAAAAAATCTGAAATGATTAGAAATCTATTAATTTTAAAATTTCTCAGGGTACTCACTGTTTCTATCATGGGTTGAGGCTCCCAGACATCACTCTCACACATCATCAAGGCCTCTTTTTGATAGGACCAGGTCACACTCAATGGAAGGGAAAATGGCCTGTGAGGCAGAAAATCTAGTTCCAGCACTGCTCTTTCACTTGTAGGCTACACAACTTTGGGCAAGTCACTTAGTCTCTTGAGCATCATCTTTTTTCTTTAGTCTTCAATAGGACAAAGCACAGTTCCTGTACATCTCAATGTAGGAACAGTTTTAATTCTTCACAGTAAAATCCATTGGTGAAGAACCAGTCTGATCATCTGTGCCAAATTCTGAACTCCACCTTTTTGCGTAGCTTAGAAATTAGTTTTCATTTTCTTCAGTTATAGTTAAGTAGAGGAGAGCAAGTCTGCCTTGAAAAATATGCATACTGTTGTCTACTCAGCATAGGGGAGCAGCATCTGTATTTCACTTCTTACTCCTAAAAATGATGTGTTTCATGGGGCAGCATTAGTGTGCCAAGATTCATGTGATGTATGAATCAGGACTCTCACTCTCCTCAGTAGAAAGAATGGACCAACACCAAAGCAGCAGCACCTGATACCTCCTGTCTGGATAAACATGCTGAGTATCTGATCTGATCACACCCAATTCCTGCCCTGATAAAACTAAACCCTTTTCCTATTCTGTGTTTAAAAAAAATACATACTCTTCACTCATCCTAAAGGCCTAGAGTTAAACTGGTGAACTCCTGCTTTAAGTTTAACCCCCTTTCAAATATCAGTTCCTCTGTACATCTTCCTGCACCGCACTTTCTTCTCTGCTCTCTGATAGCCACACTTTCCTCTGCTCCCTCATTTCTACCATCATTCTATCACACTACATGATGTTTATCCAATTACTAGAGCTCCCCTCCCCTGATTCTCACTAGGTCGTGAGCCCTTTTGCCTTACCTTTATGTCTCCAACACAGAGCCTGACATAAATGATTATTTTAAATTACTGAACAAATACATTAGCTTTTCTAAAACTGTTTCAAATAGAGCACTACAGGACTTACTTGTTTTGTACTTAAAAAATAAACAGTGACTATGACTTAGTATGGATCTACCCTAAAAGAAAGAAACGGATGGCTAGGCAAGGAGCAACCATGGCAATAAAACAAGAAACTACAAATGGTAAGATGCCTTTAAATGCTCAAGTGGCAGAAGAGCTGTTACACATTTGAAACAAAGCCTTCCTATAAATTCACATGTATCTAGGAATAATAGAAGAGTAACAGAAAAGAGATGAATGCATTGAGAAAAATCCTGGGTGGTTACAGTGATGGTGTTGGTGGTAAGGGTTGCTATTGTTGCTATTTCCCAAAAGCCTCTCATAAGCTGAACAGAATGGATTTAGCAGGAGTGAAAAAGCCTCTGGACAGCTGTCATTACCTCTGCAAGCTTTTACTGGGGTTGAGGTATGTTATAGCAACAACTCTAGTGCAAAATACCCATGAAGTCAATAAATTTTTGTTATTGACTGATATGTCCTTAGTTTTAGTAATACAAGTATTACTAAGATTAAGTCACTGTCCTTGTCTTTATGGACCACATCATCCACTTGGGAAAGATACTCATAAATGACTTACTCTAATTCAAAGTGATAAATGCTATAAGAGGGGTAGTCAGAAACAGATAAAGAAGTGACTAACTCTGGGTGATGGCATTGGTAATGAAAGCTTGCAGGGGGATGTGAGCTTAGAGCTGGGTATTGAAGAATTTGTATGCACTTGTAGAAAATGAAGGAAGGTCTGTGTGGGGGATAACACAAATGCAAGGAATTATAAAAGTACACCCTACACAGTGCGGGAAGAGACGGGGCTAGGGATAAGGTCCAGGACAGGGAGGATGGAATGATATCGGTGAGGTTTTTGAGCCACCCAGGAATCTTTGTCAAAAGGTGTTATCTATAATAGGCATTTGTCATTCAAATATGAAAAACAATCTCCCACACCTTGGGGACAGCCACAAAGGAAACTATTTCATTGCTTTTCTTGTTTCTATTTGTAGCTCCCCTAACTAAAACTGTTTCCTTCAACCAACCACTCTCCTTTATTCTGACTCCTCATCCTTCTTGTCAGTTCATTCCCTCACCACAATCCGTTTTACTGCCTGAATATTTTATCTGTTGATTATATAAATTCAATTTTTAAAATGAAATGAATTATAAATATATGAGTCCTCTACTTCTCTGGTAACGTAGGTTTATGTTTTGGGGTAATAAATCCAAACCATTTAGTGACAAAGTTTTTATCTTGTCAGGTCTTCAAGGGTAGGTATAATCAATTGGTTAGAATAATAATGAACCTCCTAGGGTTCTAAAACCTAAGCTTAGAAGTTTTTATTTGACTCAGTAGTTTTGCAGAGCAGCAAAGCTAAGCAAAAGTAGTATTGCAGAGTTGGATTTAATTCTTCTCAATAAAGAATTTTAGATTTATTAATTTCAAAATGAATTTGCTATTGGTGTATTTTAATGCATTTTGAAACTTTTCCCCATTCTGTTACAACCTTTTCTTTTATTTTGTATGCTTTATTGATGCTTTTGTCATTATATGTTATTAAAAGGGCAGAATAAAATTTTATCTTTACTAGTCCCATTCTTTCTATACAGTAACAGTAAGATATGAGAGATACGATTGACAGACCTTCATAATTTTATGTATTTGTTTTCCTTTTCAGAAATATTTTAAGACCATCAGAAGAAACTAAGGTTATACTCTGCTCAAATCTTTGCTTTTTATTTTATTTTAATGTATTACTGCCCAACTTGGGGAAGTAAACTTGTCAGAGTATTGTCAGAGGCAATGCACGCAGAAACCAATCTAGTTTCACCACCTCTATTAACTTTTCCACTTTCCATGAAAAAATTATTTCTGTCAATATTTTAATTTCAACTAGCTGGGGTGGAGTGAGTGAGTGACATCTGAGCAGATGGTTGTCAGAAAACTGATGACTGCAGACAGTGGTGTGATTAAGAACGAGGGAATAAATACATGCAGCTAAGTGTAAATACCTGACATCTACATATCCCCCATTCCAAAACCCAGTATTATGGATTATATTATGATTAATAAAATACTTATATTTTGATAATGTATTTTAATAAATTACTAAACTATTTCATAAGTATTGTCTATGCCCTTAAGAACCAATAAAAGGCAAGATTAGGTAGACAAATATGACCTTAAAATCATTATTCTGCTCCTTATTAACTTTCTAAACACTTTGAAGGATGTGTGTCAGCTGCCCAAATAAAAAGTAGTGTAATTAGAATCATACAAATTATTTGCTTGTGGTTGTTAGGGTCAGAGAAAATCACCTCAAATCAGGACTGTATACCGTATTGCATCTTCAAATCAATATGCAATTTTGTCCATTTTGAATAGCTTGGTTTTAGGGGTCAAAGCTTGGTATGGACAAGGAATGCCTATGCAGAGGCTTTCAAAGTCTTTGATTATCTATCACCCATGGTATGGGTTGAACTGGTTACTCGGAAAAGATGTTGAAGTCCTAACTCCTGGTATCTGTGATGTGGCCTCATTTGGAAAAGGGGTCCTTAAAAATGTTCTAATTAAGATGAGATGATTAAGATAGGCCTCAATCTAATATGACGATGGATCCACAGAGAGACATGCACACAGAGAGTAGGCTATATGAATATGAAAACAGAGACCAAAGCAATACTTCTTCAAGCCAAGCATTGTCAGAAATAACCAGAAGAAAGGAGAGAGGCCAGAAAAGCACAGCGGGGTGGGATATGAAATGTTCTCCCTCACATCCCTCTATGGGAACCAGCCATACTAATACCTTGACTGCAGACTTCTAGTTTCCAGATCTATTAGACAACACATTTCTGATGTTTCCCACCAGTTTCTCTTGCTTATCACCAGAGCCCTAGCAAACTAACAGAACTCATAATCAGAAATGGTTTGGAATCCACAACATTTACACACATACACATATATAAAATACCTATAGCAAAGTTTGCACAAGGAAGTACTAGCCACTACTAGCAATGATGTACTCTGACATTTTCCATTCCACATACTTTTAAAATTTTTTATTGTAACTCATAAAATTGATGTTTAATAGCTCAACACCCACAATTTTGGAAATATTAGCCTAATGGGAGAACAAGATTTGGCCCCCACACATTGGGAAGTGAGTGGAAGAGATTTGAGAAGAGATGAAGTATAAAAAGGGCATGATATGTGCAACTAGTGAAAAACAGTATTGAATCTCAAAATACATGACAAAAATTATTTACTAGAGTTCTTTAAAATCACCACTAAAAGCTCCACACTTAGGATTGATGGACTTAATTCTAAATCACCCACAATTGCACATTCTTCTGATCTCAGAAGCTGCACTCCAAGTAATTCCTTCCTCATCATGTTGGCTGAAGATTACCTTGAACAGTGCTGAGCAGGTTCAAGTAAGGAAGTTTGTGACCAATGCTTATATCACTAGCAAAATTTAATAACCTCTAGGTCAGATATCTTACTTTTTAATTCACAACTGAAGTGACGTGTTCTCAGTGGAGCTTCTGTTTCAAAATTTCAAATCCTTTTCTTTCTTCTCTCAATTCATTTTGTTTTCTCTATTCTTAATAGATTCTCCTCTCTTCCAGTCTGATCAACTTTTTAAATTTCTACCTCATGCTAAATGTATCCTACTCTTATTTTTTGTTATTGTTGGAGTCCTTTCATGTTTTTGGTGGATGATTTTTGTCTTTCCTTCATCATTTATCTCTGAGTTTTTGTAGATTTATTCTTCAATCCTTTAATTTACAATGATATGGAATTGAGATTTTTAGGGTTCATGTAATGAAGTAAAATAATAACTTCTATAATAATGATCACAAGCCAATTCATTGACTATCTTGTTTTTTTCTGCAATACGTTTTTAAAATATAAAATGTTACTATTTATAATGCAATCTTTATTTGACCCTCGCCATCTTCAGAAGCCCTTGATGGAAGTGAAAAGAGTGCTCTTCCTCCTCTTTTAAAAAGCAACCCCTCCTTTCAGTGGTTTTAAAGTGCTGCTTTATGTATTATTAACTTATTTGGCAGAGAAATGGAGTATCAGAGAACTTTAAAGTGGTAAGAATTGCCGCCAATTAAAATCTATCAGACATAGAAAATAAGTGTCTTTGATATTTTAATTGAAGTCAAGGAAAATCTAATTTGATTTACAAAATGTGATTTCCCATAAACGTTTAAGAAGAGATGCATAAAGAATATTGAACTATTTTAAATATATAGGTTTGCTATAAAGAACACATTAACATCTCTTATCAACAATATGGCCAGGAGAGCTAAAAGCTAAATTTCTATTGGGCAAAATTGCTTACTGTGTTTCTTATGCAACTCTGGGCAAAATTAACCCGGCCTTAGTCTTTACACCTATGTTTGCCTGCAGCTACCATTCTTTAATTGCCTTTCTTAAATCTCAAACACTCCCACTTTGGGCTGTAATTTTATAGGGCTATTCTTTCTTTACTGTTGCTAAATTCTCTTGTTTTTAATATCTCAAATTAAAATGACCACTTTCTGAAGACTGAAAGCAATCTATAAAGAGGAGTTTGGAATATTATTCAGAAATCAGGAATTTCCACTGAGTTTTAAATATGAAATATACAGTATAATACTGTAGCTCACCCTCCAAAGAAATCTCAAATAAATGAAATTTAGCTAAAAATACTGTTGAGCTGAGTTCTAACAGCCTTACTCTCTATATTCTACCATGCTTCATCAGTGGAAAAAATTAAGTCAGATATGTCACTGTTTTCTCACACTAAGATCCATCCATACAATTTTTCTTTAAAATGAGTCAATGAGAACAAGGGTGGGACAAGTTGTATTATTTGTCCACTTTTTCGCCACTAAGTTTTCACATTTTAACCTTAAAACTTTGCAGTTTCTCCTACAAAATACAGAATACATTTCCCCTACTCTTATATTTTGGCTCATGCTACAACTTACTTTAACCATGGGATGCTACCAGAAGCAATGGAAGAAGGCACCTAAAATGTGTTTGCATAGTTAAGCACAGCCTTTGTACTTCTGCCACACCATAAGAATACCCTCTGCTGAGCAGCTGCTGCCCCAGAACAGACACTTCTGGGGCAGCCCTGAGCCAGTAGACTCACAGCTTTAAACCCTGTAGTTCTCCCCATCCTAGTTCAGCCAATCCTTGGTCAAACTGCAGACATGAGCCGGCCCTGCTGATATGGGCAGAACTACCCTAGCCAACCTGAAGACTTTGAGAAGTAAGTGCTTACTATTTTTATATCACAATGAGATTTTTTTTTAGTGCAGCAATGGGTAACTTATCTGATACAGGAGGAAAAGGTATTTAGGGATTTAAAGGACTTGACAGTATCAAGGAAGTGGTATGGTATTATTTATATTAGAAGCTAAAACCTCAAATACATGTGTTTGAATTCCTAAGTAACTACTCAAGAATTAGAAAAGGAATATATTACTAACAACCCAAAAGTTTGTGGATGGAATAAAATAATATATGATTAAATTTTTAAAGAGAAAAAAGGAATAAAGAATAAATTAGGACAAATAGGAAATGATAGGTATAAACTCACATGTAGCAGTAACCAAACGTGTCTATTAAAAGACTAATATTTTTCAAGTGATGAAAAAGCAAAATTCAAGCATGGAGTGTTCAGTAAAGACTAAAGTTTACTAAGGACATATAAAAGTTAAAAGAATATGAAGAAGATTCATTATGTTCATGCTAACTGAAAGCAATCATGTGATAATATAGTACAGTAATACACTATAGAATGAAATTTAAAATGAGAAGTTTTATAATTAATAAAAAGAAATATTTAATAAATGGAAAGGAAGACAATCCACCAGGATGATATAACTTTTTTTAGGATGATATAACTTTTAAATTTGAATGTATCCAACAATTTCCTTTCAAGACTCATAGAGAAACATTGATTAAACAAAAGATAGAAAGAGGGAAGTCCACATTCAGAGTGGGATAGAAAAACAACTAAATCCATAAATAAGGCCAGAAATTCAGTAAGAATATAGAAGATATGAACCAGATTTACAATCTCAACTTAATTGACATATGTAAAATACTGAACACAACAAAGATAGAATATGCATTCATTTCAAATAAACAGTTAAAAAAATAATTAAATGATTTTCTGCTGGACCATTAAGCAAGTCCCAAAATATGTCAAAGAACTAAGTCATTAGATTATATTTTCTGGCCATAGTGATTTTAAGCTAGAAATCATTAGTACAGAGACAAATAGAATGTCCTCAATTGCCTAAAAATTACATAAAGTAATTCAAATTACTTTTTTTACAAATTACTTTTATGCCAAAAAAGAAATACAAGAAGAATTCAAAATGCTTTGCATAATAATAAATAAAATATAAATGTATGAAACAACAAATGTATGAAATATTGCTAAAACTAATTCTATTGGAAAAGACAGCCTTTCATAAATACAAGAGAAAAGAAGAAAAGCTTAAAATTATCTAAATATTTATCTCAAGTATTTTAAAAAGAACATTAAACCAAAGAAAGTTGAGAAAAGAATTAATAAATTAATAGTATTAATAGGACAGATACACAGTTAAAACCACAAAGTCAAAAGTTGAGTCTTAAAAAGAAAAGAATAATAAAGTTATTAAAATCCTAGCAAGAATTAAGAGAGAAGGCACAGAATATTGATATCAGAAATAAAAACAGAGATATCACTATAGATCCTACATACATTTAAAAAATAGACATAACTTCACTCCAAGAAATTTTAAAATGTTGATGAAATGGTAAACTTATTAAAATTTATGCACCTACAAAGAGAAAATCTGAAATGATCTGTATCTTCCATAAACATTCCTAGAGATAAGAAAAAGAAGTAACATTCTACAAGTTATTTTGAAACTAAACTTTTACCAAGGCCTGATGTAATGGAAAAATGACCTGCGAAACATGAACATGTACTAATTCATGGAACATATGAATAGGATATTTCACATGTGAAAAAGTCTTTGCAGATGTAATTAAGTTAAAGGACTTTGAAATGAGATCACCTGAGGCTTCCTTGGTGGGCATAACTTAAAATACATGAGGTTTTAAAAGTAGAAGAGGAAGGTAGAAAGAAGTGTGAGTCAGAAAGATGAGACATGGCAAAGACTTGTCCCGCCATTACTGTTTTGAAGATGGAGGGTGGGGGCTACTAGCTAAGGGATATGATGACCTCCAGAAATTGAGATAAACTCTCACTTTATAGCCAATAAGAAAATGGAAACTTTCGTTTCATAGAAATAGGGAACTGAGTTCTTTCAAACATCTAAATAAGCAAGAAGCAGTTTTCATCCTAAAGCTTCCCAAACATAGACTGCTAACGTTTACATTTTAGTCTGGTGAGAAGCGTATTGAACCTTTTTCTAAATAATTTTACTGAAATTCAATACACAAAGAAAAATATAAATATGCATTATGAAATGATTACCACAATCAAGTTAATTAATACACCCATCATCTCACACTTAAAGTCTACTCATTTGAGGAAGTTCAAGTATACAACATGGTACTAACTATTGTTATCATGCTAAACATTAGATCACTAGAATTTATTCATAATTTAAAATTTTACTCTTTGATCTCTTTATTTCTATACCTTCTCACCTGGACAATACCATTCACAGAAAGTTCCAACACAGGCAGACTAATCAATGGCGACAGATGTTAAAACAGAGGTGATTACCAAGGAAGCAGTGACTGAGGGAGGAATCTCACTTAGATGCTATTTCTTGCACCTAGGCGTTTGGTTACAAAGATGCATTATTTTATAAAAACACAAATGTAACACATGTGATTCACTTGCCTGCATGCATGTTATAATTCAATAAATCTTTACTTAAAAATCTAATAGTGTAGTTCATTTCATTTTGATAGGTCTCCCACTACTTCAGTGGCTATTTTGTATAGTAGCTGCCCTCTTCCTATTGTGCCTTGCCCCCTCCACTGTGTGACTTCACATCAAGATGGTTGCTCTCACCAAAGAAGAAACCTTTCTTCCTAGCATGCCCCTGTTCCCACCTAGAGAGTAAGCTAATACTCACTTACCTCCTACCAATTAATGATGTCACCAGCTACTCCATTCCCTAGTCACTACCTCACTCAACCCTGCCTCAGCTCCTACAAACCCCACCCCAGTCTCTATAAAAAACACTTCCTGCCCCTGCCATATTGCCTTTGTCTCTCCTTTGTTCAGAGACAGCCCGGCAGATCTGTTCCTGTAATAAAGGCTTGCTGTGGCCTGGTCTGGTCTTGGTTTTTGGCCTTTTTACCTGACACATTTATCTCTTGCAGCCCTTGGCATAGAATGTGGGGCCTCACGCATACCAAGCAAGCATTTTACCACTGAGATACACTTCAGCTCTTAAAAAATTTTAAAAAATTTATGAGAACCTTTCCGTTCCTAATTTCTAAGAAGTACTAAATTACAAATCAAAACATCACCTATTTTCACTCTTACTTGTACACATTTGCCAGCATTGCAGGTAGACTTAACTGCAATATTTACTGTTTATTGTTTTCTGTGTGTTGAAATAAATGTGTTCCAGGAACCAGTACATTAAATTCTTCAAATTATCCTATGAATAAATATACAGTGGTACCTTGGTTTACAAACTTAATTTTTTTTGCAATTTTGGGGAAGATGGCTGAGTTTGTGTTTTTGTGGGGAAGACAGCTGTGGTCACGTTTGTTACCCAAGGCAGAATTTGCTAATGGCTTTGTTTGCAAATCAAATTATTTGCAAAGAAAAGCATTCACAAATCAAGGCATTACTGTAATTATATTATTCTCTTTTTACAGATGGTCAAACTATAGTTGAAAGCAACTGCATAATCTGCTCAAGGTTATAAATCCTAAAGTGTGGAATATACTTCTGTGGTTGTTGCTCAGTGCTCAATTTTAGGATCCTAATAGACTTGTTCACATGACAGCAGCTGGACTGGGGTAAATAAGAGTGAAAGGTGAAAGAGTTCTTGAAAACAGACAGACAGTAGCTGAATTTTGTTTTTGTCCCATTTGTATTAGAATCTAGTCATGAAACTGACCATGCTTGGTGTCTCAAATATGAAATCAAATATGAAATCAGAGGAAAATGGACAGACTAATCAATTGGATTCCTCTATTTACTTCCTGAGCTTTCCATGTGGATGGAAATCTAGCTGCACAATTTAGTCTCTGATGCACTAAATCATATCTAGGAAAATGGGATAAGTGTGAGAGTTTTTATATAATTTTCCTACGCAAGACAGCAAAGGAGCACTCCCATGAGAATGTTGAATTCAATATTTTCTGAAGTTTCCCCTGTGGTGAAAAAATGATACATTTTAAATGGCTAAATAGTTTCAGGGCTACATTTCTTATGCTGCCTGAAGCTCAAGATTCAATGGTTTGCACATGCTGATTCATAGATGTTGTTGCTAGGAATTTTGTAACCATAATCTAGACTTGGAAAACATCCACAAGGCAATAGTATGAAATAAGACTGATGAAAAATGGATTGTCATTTCTTCTTCAATAGAGTAAGTCCTTAATATCACAAGGGATGCCACAATCTCTGAAATATCATCTCATTGCAGGCCAAAATCTAATTTCTTTCCTTTTTTCAAATTATAGGCTCTGATGAAATAGAATGAGCAAGAGAGTACAAGACAGAGAATTTAATTTATTTAGAATAAAAGAGAATTAAAATAATCTTAAAAACTACAAAAGTTCTCTAACAGTGTTGAAAGAGTTTGCCAAGAAAGAGAATGTCACTAGAATCAATTCATGTTTGACACCATTCTGGGAGTTCTTGCAAAGAAAAAATTTCTCTGGAAAAAAATGTTGAAGAAAAGCACAGATTGATATGATTAGGAGTTAGCACAATCATTTTGAAGAAAGAAAATAAAATGGAAGTTTTGGGTTGAATCTTGACAAAATATATGAGAGCCTGGGGTTACTTTTTAGCATTGTCAAATTCTTACCGTGATAGTAACTACAGTACTCCATATTTTAAGATGATTGACTATTTTAAGTTCTTAAGAAGTAGGTAATATTAACACTGTTGCTGTTTATTTCATAGAAGTGAAAAACCAAACTAAAGCAGGTGTAGAATTCACCTTGTTAAAACTGAAGCTGTAGATGTGATATTTAAAAAAATTTGCAGAACTTTTTAGAAGAAAGCTTCAGACACATAAACATGTTCCCAGTGAAAAATATGGCCCCACATCCAACATGGTGTTGAAAAGAAAAACAGTAATTCTTGGAAGCCAAATAATGATTCACATATATTACCACACAATTATGGCATTATAACTAGATAACATTTTAATGACAAAAAAATCAAGAAATAGATTTTCAGATTCTTTATACCTACCTCACCAGACTAATGAGAGGGTTAAATGAGATAACCCACATAAAGTGTTTAGTACCTTGCAACCCACTGAGTAAGCACCAAATAAATTTTTAGTTTATTATTGAGATCTTATTTGTTTCCTCCTAGCAAAGATTTAAGATAAAAGAAGAAAAACTTTCACAGCTATATTATATTAGTTGATTTTAGAATACTAATGCAATTTCATTATGGAAACACTTCATGTTTTTATTTGACAGAATATGCCAGAGCAAAACTTAGATTTCATGAGGATATATTTTTGAGCATGTGGTGCAATTGTTAAAGGGATGTATTTATTGAAGACCTACTGGGTGTGGTACTTTTGTCACATGCCACTTGAAGAACTCAAAAGTCAGAATCTGAAAGTCATTGCTATTTAGAATGTCACTTAACTCTGAGAATTTTATTGAGGTCTTCTAAGAAAACATGTTTCTTCAACATTTTTTTCTAACCACCACCACCATCACCTTTTATGATGGCTGAATTTAAGAAGGAAATTCTCATTTTAAGCACTGTGTTTTTATAGCAACTTATCAAGCAGTGGCCTTTAGCTGTTGTTCTGTGACAGCCACTCCATTAAAATCCTGATGTAAACAAGTGGAGAAGGTGAACTAGAAGTGCAGATATTTGCACGGCATTACTGTCAGGTAAAATTTTAAAGATAGGTTTTATGAACCCATTATTTGCAGTCAAGGCTTTTGACTGTAGCATCTGAAATCATTTAAGGAGACAAAATGTTTTGTCAAAACATACTGCTGAGAGTCAGTGTGTAGCTTCTTTTTATGTAATTCAATTTATTTCTGTTGTTTGCATGAAAGAGAAATTCTAGCTGGGCAGTCACAGCGAGCCAGTAAAAAGTGACAATATGGTGAGCATCAGAGGCAATTAAAATTAAATGCTTTTTGTCTTCACTTTATTTCTTAATAAGTGGGTAATTGCATTTTGGTGTACCTGGTGACAGGCTAAATTAGGAAGATATTGGGCATATTTGCTAGCTTTTGTCCACCAAATTTAAACTTATTTTTGAATTCTATAGCAAATGATGGAAAATCCTAGGCAAGTTTTCTTTCCAAAACATATGTCTGAGAAATGAGGTCACTATGATCTCAGGTGGAGTTTTTTTAAAAGGTGGAGAGTTAGTTTAGAAACAACAAATGGTGGGCTGAGATAAATAGACTGTGTTCTAAATGAAGATGTGTGCAGAGCTGAGTTTTACAGAAGGGTCCTAGAGTAGTGTTAGATATCACCCATATAAATGGTCTCTGGGAAAGGAATAACCCAGGAATTCTCTGAGTTTCCAATGACAAACTTCTCTGCCTAGCAAAGGATGAGTGTTTGAGAATGGATAAGATCTTATATATTAATGTGAATTGAAAGAAGTGTGAGAAAACAAGTAACTGATCATTCGGTCAACAAATTATTAAATAACACTAGGTTTTGAAATACCCACTACATGCCACACACTTTTGTAGAATCTGAGAATAGATACAAAATTAAATGCTAGATAAATGCCCTCAAGCAGTGTATAATATGGTAGAAAAAAGAAACTTGTAAATAAATAAATGAAAGAGAATGTTAAGGTACTAGGACCTTAGCATGTGAAATCTGCAGTGCTGATACTAAAGCTGTCAGGTCAGTCTTGAAAGGCTTTTAGAAGTGATGTTTGAGAGGTGAATTTGTTTTCACCCTCTTGCAGCATGGTTGGTGAAAACACTGCTTGAAACGATTCCTTGAAGACATGCAAAAGAATATGAAATGTTAGGAAGAAAAATTAATAGTATGGGGAGGGGAGTTTGGGAACATCTATGGTGTTTAGAGCTAGGAATTTAGTGAGGATAATTTAGGAGCTTATGACAGAGTCCAGATCATGCTAAGTAATAATGCAAAACTCTTAAATAATGTAGAACTGTCTACTAAAGCAGAGGTGAAAAATCAGATTTGTATATTAGCAACATTACTCTAGAAATAATGTTGAGTATTGATTAAAGAAGAATATGACTTAATGCAGGAATGCCAGCTGTAAACTACTTCAATTACAGGAAGAGGGCCTGCACTAAGGAAGTAGTAAGTAAAGACAGAGAAGAGAGAGAGAGAGAAATAAAGTGAAACATTTAGATGGCAGAACTGACAGCACTGTAGAAGGACATACTAGAATTTTATTGGTGGTGAATGTTAGCCTTGGAGCTTGAGTGACCAAGCAGATAGATGGTGCTAATCTTTACTAAAATTATATGAATAGTAACAACTAGCACTGAGAGCATAGTCATCTCTTAACTAAGTCAATTTTTATGACATTTAAGTGAAGAAGGTACAACTGCTACTTGTTTTAGTGTAGAAAAAAAGTTTTAACTGATTAAATCAATTTCCCTAAGTCTAGTGGGTAACATGTAATAGAACCTGTTCTCAAATCCAGAAATGCTTGACTCAGAAGTAAATCATTTTAGGTATTCTTATATATCTAATAAAATGCGAGTTATGTTTAACATAATGATTTTGAAATGTCTGTTGAGATATTTAAAGGCATATTTAAAGATATTTAAAGGTGGAGAGAAAAGTCTGAGTTCTCAGCATGAGACTGGTAATGGAAGGTACAAAGTATATATCAAGAATAAAGAAACAAGAATCACAGGCAGAGGCAAATAATTGTATGTTTAAAAATCAGGCAGATGATGAGTACCTGAAGGTGTCCAAGAAATAAAAAAAAAAATCCACCAAAAGAAGAATACCAACAGTAATTTTGCATTAACCTGTCCTCATATCTCGCACAGAAATCTTACCAGTCACTCAAGACCTAAGTCAAATGCTACCTGTTCTGTCTTTTTCTGATTCCTATCCAAAATTAATATTTTCCCTATACTCTTTACCCTTTAAACTGTGTATCTCGTAATTTTCACTTCTTTCCATCCTTGTACTATCTTCATATATATTATTTTTATCCAACACAGTTCTTTTGAAGGCATAATTTTAAAAAACTGTTATCCCCCATAATAATGCAAGTGACCAATATTTGCTAGGTAAATTAATGGGCAGCCTTGTCAAAATGTCAATGAAATTTGTGCATCAAAGGAATCATTAGAAAACCAAAATAGATAACATCATGGGTCCTGGCTACCTTTCTCTTCATCGTCGCTGGTACACAATACCCCACATCCACAATTTTAAGGAGTAGAAGTTTATTCTGGCTCCTGGTTACAGTTCACAGTGCCGTGGATGCAAGGGGGGATGCCTGGCACAGAGCATAGCCAGAGAAGATGTCCTCTCTGGTGACATCATGGCAGTGAGGAAACAGAGAGAGTCCAAGGAGGAGCCCCACAATGAGATATAACCTACTGGGTCACCCTCATTGTAACAACCCTCTTCCAAGCAGGCCCTGCCTCCTAACAACAAGCCTGCTTTAACGCCCCTATAATCCCATCAGCTTCCTAAGATACCACCTAGGATTGCATGGGGCTTTAGGGGGATATCTCTATATAAACCATAACATCATGTTAGTTCTATATAATAAGAAAATCAGCATACCATAAAGATAGCTTCACACACATGATAATCACAACAATGCTTATAGTAGCCATGTTATGAAATCAGTCTAGATGCCAATAAATGGGGTGAATGGATAAAGAAAATGTGGTATATATGCACAATGGAGTATTATTTAGCCATAAAAGACAAAATCATGTCATTTGAAGGAAAATGGATGAAACTACATATCATCATGTTAAGTCAGTGTCAAAAATAGAAATATCATTTTTCCATCATATGTGGAATTTGATGAAGAAAAAGATATGAAAGTAGAAGAGAGACTATTAGAAAAGCACAAAAGGATCAAGGAGAGGGAAGAAAGTAGGGTAAGCATACTCTGGGGGGATATATATGATCAAAGTGTGTTATATCCATGTGTGAAAATATCACACTGAAACTCATTATTCTGTATAATCAATGTATGCCAATAATTTTTTTTCTTAAAAAAAAACCTATAATGTCTATCCAATGGAACCAATGAAACATGATGGAAAATTCCTAGTACCACGCTTCACCCAAGATATTGGGCCAGGAAAGATATATAGGAAGAAAAATTAAAATTATAAATGCTGTAAGGGCAGAGGTGTAATAGTAGATTAAAATAAATCGAAGACTGAGAGGAGGAACATCTAAAGCCTTTATTACACATGAGTGATGTAGTAAGCAGAGGCAGTAGAGAGAAGCTGTTAATAATTTAGGATTTTATTTTGTTTTGTTTTGTTTTGTTAAGACAGGGTTTCACTATGTAGTTGAGAATGGCCTTGAATGCCCTATGTAGCCCAGGCTAGCCTCAAACTTGTGGCGATCCTCCTGACTCTACATTCCAAGTGGTGGGATTGTAGGTGTGCGGCACCATGCCCCGCTTAATTTAGAATTTTGAATTAGAAAAATCTTAGTTTAAATTTCAAGTTTGCCATTTGTTGGCTCTGTAATTTTGATGAAGTTATGTAACTCTCTGAAGATATTCTATTTTGTAAAATGAACAAAAAGTTATAATTCAGAGAAATAGTAACAGTTAACTTAGGTAATAAATGTGTCAAATAATTAGCATATTTCCTGGTTTGCTTGGTGAATCTAGCAGAGCTGTCCCTGCTGTCATTAAACTATTAATAAATGTTTGGTAAGAAACAAAACAAAGACCTAATGCTCTACTTTACCACACATAATGGACTTCTGCATTCCACTATCACCAAGATGTGTTGTTAAACATGAGAAATAGAAAAAAAAAATATGACAGGCAGAATTATCCAAAGAAAAAGTTAGTTATGTCCTCCTTGAATACTAGACTTTTCTGGTTAAAACTAATTCAACCATTGAATACTGGGCCATTAGGCTATATGCTCCATTTCCCCATTTTCAGCCAAATGTGTGCTACCATAAATAAAGATGTTTTTAAAACTATGAATGTAAATTTAAAAATAAATAAGGGGAAGAGACAAATCTATGTAGAATTGTATGCAATTTAAATCAATACTCTTCACCTGAGGAAATGGGTCAGGACTCCTCGCTCCTTAAATACAGGCTGTACATAGTGACTTTTTTCCAAAAACACAGTAGGAAAAGAGAGGAGAATAAAAGTAATCTTACAATAGAAAACCTGACAAACACCAATACTACCTTAGCCAAATGATCAAGGTTGACATCAACATTAATATATGAGAATATATGAGAATTTATATATATATTTGGTATGTTGAGGAGAACATTTCACCTCTGTGGTCATCCTCCTCAAATTCTAAGGACCAAGCCAATCATGATAAAAACACCAGACACATCTCAAATGAAGAACATCTATCAACACCTGACGAGTCACAGTCAAATTAGTCAGGTTCATTAAAAACAAGAAATGTCTGAGAAACTCAAAGTCAAGTGGAGCCTAAGAAGACCAGATGCCCAAATATAATGTAGTATCACAGATGGGATCCTGAAACAAGAAAAGGACATTAAAGGAAAACTGAAAAAAACCAGAAGAGTATGGACTTTAATCACTAATACTGAATTAATAATCTCTCACTAATTTTAACAAATGTAGACATTAATGTATGGTATCAATAATAGGGAAAACTCTTATATATCTGAGCATTTTATACTCTATTTCATAATAAGTTTGATATATTGATCAGTTCTACAATGGAAAGTTTACTTAAGAAAATGAAGGCTATATGTATAAAGCATAGACTTTACTTAATAATATCAATACTGGTTTATTACGTATAACAGATGTACATTCTAATATAAAAGTGGATATAAGATATTGGGAACTCTGTATTATCCTTGCAGTTTTTCCGTAAATCTAAAACCACCATAAATCAAATGCTTCTTTAAAGTAGGAAGGTAAAAAGACATTTTAAATAAGATTTATTTTTCACATTTGTTACAGCAAAACATATCACCTACTTGCAGATTTTAGATTTTATGCCCTTATTATATCTTTACACATTTAGGCAGATGGAAAAATGTCAAATTTTCAATGATTCACATGCATATTTGATGAAGTATTTTTATTTCTTGTTGTACAAATCAAAAAAACACTACAGGTAATTCAAGTAGATCATCACAACTGATTTGAAATTGAAACATCAGACATGAATATCGTCTTTCTATATAATTATAGGAAGGTCATTTTCTCTTTTATAAATTCTGGGTTCAACAAGACTGTCTATGTCATATATCATAACAATGAGATGGGTGAGTGATGATTTCAGTTTAGGATCCCAGGAACTGCAGTAATACCAAAGAATTCACTTATCTTTTTTCTCTCTCCTTCCACTTGCATGTTTATTACTGTACTTTGTAAAGGGTGTAGCCTTGACATGAGAATGTAGAGGTGGGTTTTTCTTATGGTGCTTCTTTTTAAGCATAGAAGAATGTGAAGCATGTGCATCTCCTTTGGACAAGAATTTCATTCCTCCATATCACACACTGCCAGTATAATCTTGCCATTGAAATTTGTCAGACTATAGATCCATATCCCAGAGATGTACTTATTTCCTAAGAGAGCACTGGAAAAAAAGCAAAAACGGTAGCAAAGAAAAACTTATTGATATAACAACTATAGGTAACATCACTTTGTAACACTTGAAAAAATTATTTTAAATGAAACATTATTTTCTCCACTGTATTAAGTTCTCCAAATGTCCAAAAATCAAATCTTCTGATAAATCTTGGTTTCAATAGTTATTATTATTTATATGGCAGCCTGGCTAGGTGATTTTAGTATAAAATCATCCCTATCCCCTTAAAAGATAATTTCGCATAGCACCTTCTGAAGTTCAATGATTAAAGTTCAAGGAAAAGTCCTAGAGACTAGAGATATACAGATGAAATAGAAGATTATATATTATATGCATATAGTACCTAGTACATGGCTCTCGTAACATAAGCACTTAAATATACAAATCACATATTCTGTTTGCATTTGCAGGTTGCCTTCAGAGTATCAATTTCCTCCTTCATTGAGAAGGCATTCTGTGATTCCAAGGAAGCCCTTGTGATCCAGCATTAGTGGACAAGGTATTTCATCTTTCTGACCACAGTGATTGGTTCAGGGACAGCCAGCAACTTAAACTAGTTCACTCAGAGTGATTCTCAAGACTTTCGCAAGAAATACTGAGACCAAAACACTCTTTTTCTTGCTGAATATGAATAAAGAGTAATTTTCCTCTGATGCTGCTGGAAGTCATCTCAGGAAAACAGCACTGAGATAGAAGGAAACTGGCTTCTTAGCGACATCATTGAACCAATAAATCAAGCTTTCCGTGAAGCAAGTGCTGATTGTAGTCTTTTTAGTGTTGTGAGCCAGTAAATTCTTTTTGTTGTTTTCACTAGTTTAGTTTTGGGTGATATTTGCAACTTAAGATACACTAAATGATATAATTCTCTTGAATAGTTAAATAATGGTATTTATATAGCTTAACTATCAAGAACCCATAGTCTGCAGCCAAACTGCCTGGGTTCAAATCTCAAGTCTATTGGCTGACTAAACTAGGTTGTTTACATTACTTTATGAATCAATTTCCCCTTCTGTAAAAGAGAAAAGTAAAACACCTTTTCCGTAGGATGATTGTGAGGTCTAAAAGAGCCAGTGCAAATAAAACATCGCACCAAATACAAAACATACAGTTAGCATTTACTATTACTACTAAATACTAAGCAAATGTTATTTGACAAAATTATACATGTTTATTACAAATTCGTATAGCCTAAATTAATTTTACAGATGATAAGATGTAGTTGTAGGAAATGACTTACATTAAAAAAATAGAAATAATTTTGCTACATTTCCCTAGAAAATGGAGAATGAAAGTAAAAACAAAATAAACCAAACCCTCCTAGGATGTAGCCTATTTCCACTTCCTAAAATGCTACATTAACTCTTTCAAAGTACATGATTATAATGAGATGTTTGTGAATTAGGCAACAGCCTACACTGTTGATTTTAAGCAGTCTAAATGAATTAATTACAGATGTTTCCAAGGCATCTTAAGTTACATTGCTGCTCAAACTTGCTTGCATGACAGAGAAGAAAATCAGCAATTATAACGTTGTTCTCAGAACAACGTAAAATATAAATACATTAAGCTTAAATAAATCACAATCTTAAAACTATTTTAATTAAACTACAAAGATAAATAACCAGTAGCAAGTCTTGTGCGTTGAAGAAAAACTATCAGAAGAAAAATAAAATTTATAAAATTCTAAGCTCTAAATTAAATATTTTCTAGAATCTAAGAAAAAAATGCCTTTATTTTATTAGCAAGATCCATTTATCTCTACTTAACACATACCAGGAACATAGTTTAAGAATAAGGGCTGCGACTAAGCTATGCACTTAATATAGTTCTTTGCAAATACATGGCTCCTAATGAATGCATTTGATTGGATGACCAGAAGAATCTAGTTTAACATTTATTCTTCATCTAATAACTGCCACTTGCAAAGTACCCACAGAGATGATATACTTTCAAATATTACACATGGCCCACTGAGTACAATTGTAGTGGTGCCCTTTTATAATATCTCCCATTATAATCTTCTTTCAATGCTGAATGAAACACTAAAGTGAAGTATGCATGCAATGATTAGTAATCTAGTCTTTCATTTTCTGAAGATTTGGGAGTAATTTGCAAAATGAGGAAATCAGTGTACACTATCCAGCATTTTCAACCTGTCTTTTGAATAGGAACAAATCCAAATTATTGTATTTGTAGAAGATAATATTTTCTTTATATGCTACATTTAGGTGTTTTACATTCTGTACTTAATCTAATAATAAAAGAGAAAGGCTGTGAGCAAAAAGTTCAGTATCTTCAATGTGTTTGTTTCTGACAAATAACACTCAGCCTCATGATAATTGGGGAAGGCATTAAAGTAGACCTGAGATAAGTTCCTAGTAAATTGCGAGGAAGATTGCACAGGTAAACTTTAAGTTCCAGCATAACTTTTGTTTTGTTATTTTATACTATTGTGAGAAACTAAAATCAGTTTACCTTAACCTGAAGATAAATTGTTATTTTATCAATAATGATCATGGTGCAAATATAATATTCAAATAGCAAACAATGTTTAACAACATACCTCAACTCAGATAATTCACAGATATTTTAATGGCAGACAGGAAAGTATGTAGATGTAGGGGAGAAAAACATTTACAGTCGAATTTAGAATACCTAGTGTCATAAATTAACTGAAAATCTTAAATGTAAGTTCCAATGGTTACCAAAATAGTAATTGTGGATAGGCACAGATTTCCAAAGACTTCTACACAGGCAGATAGCTAAATCTAAAAATAAAACTAAAATATTTATTTTATCCTGAATGAGTCTCCAAATATTTGCAAAATCAGTTAATGATACAAATGTATCCTTTTAAAAAAATGATTCTGGTCAATAATTATAATTTAAAAGCATACAATGTCAAATTAACTCCATGTACCCAAGGTCCAAGTGGATGCATAATAGTTCAGTTGATATTTTCAGTGAATGAACATGGAAACATTTAGTTATTTGGTGAAAATTGTGTTAATGAGCATGTACAAAAATTGACAGTGAGTGTTGGGGGTAAAGAACTGTGTGTGTCCTTGAGTGATTTATTCACCTTATCTTTATAATATATAACATTGGGCACGTCATCTATTATAAATTTAATGCAGGGCTTATCAGGATTAATAAGAATTATTTAAATGACTTCATATAAGTAAAGTATTTTAAAGAGTGGTCCTCACTGGAGGCATATAAGAATTACTAGGAAAAAAAAAAGAATTACTAGGAGCTTTTTGAAAAATACCAATGCCTGGACTGTATGCAAACTCATTTGAGTCATAATTTCTGAAGGTCATTCCTCATATCCCAACTCTAATCCTCAAAGACTCTACACATTTACTTCATAGCTCCATTTCACTCAACATCTGAAGTCTTTTCATTCTGGGCCTTCTAGAACTTCTGGTCCATCATCAACAAAATATCTTAATCTAAATTTCTACTAAATTCTTATGGCACAATTTTTTGAGTTAGAAAATGGGGCTCCTCAAGACACTTTACTTCCAACTGATGGAATATTACTATGTTAAATATGTTAGTTTTCGATGAAAGCTACACTGTGAAGGAAGGCTCTTCAGATGTGGACCTCTTATGCAATGCAAAGCCTTTAACCTTAAACTGCCACAAAGTACTCCCCAGCTCTGCAGAGTACTATGTTTCACTTCTGACCCTCTTTTATTTTCTCTCCTCTTCTACTTTTGAGCTTGAAGGTGTTGTATGTGATTTGGACATCCTTCATTGATGCTTTCAGACAAATCTCCCCTCACCCAAAAAAGAGACAAATGTTAAATCTGTCATCAGAATGCACCAGACATTACCAATCCTTTGTTGTTTTGTGTCACTTGGCATTCCTGGAAGATTTTCTCCAGCAGTTTTTCACTGGTGGTTTCTCACCTTCTTCCTGTAACCATTTCAATAACCACATAGATTATTCATTCCAGAGCTCAGGATTCTGAGTTCTATGATGATGTCTTTTCTTCAAGTGGTTCTATAATCTATTTTCCCCACTTCTTACGATAAACCTTGTTATTACAACCTTCTTTTCTATTTCTTATTCCTTGAGATCCTCACACTCTCACTTATCCAGCTTAACTCTACCATCAGTTTTCATAATTACACCCTTTGCAACATACTTGACTCCATTCCTCTATATTGGTTCTTTGTACAACCACACCAAAACTTCAGCCCTGGTTAAATAAAATGCTCTTCTTACTCTACATCTTCACCCATAAAGGCACATGTGGTTGAAAGACAGTGGGTAATCATGATAAACATTCTTACTTTAAATTCATGAGCCATAGCCTCAAGTATTTCCTTAATACTACTTGCAATCAGAATGTATTTTCCTAATTCATTAATTGTACTATTCTAATAGATGTCTATTTAATATTTATCTATTCCTCCTTAAAGTTTTAATACCTTTTCTTCCTTCCTCAATTTCAGCTTCTTAGTTCTTTAAGAGGACATTAGTAACAGAGGAGAAAGCATCTAAATTCTCATCACAAAATTTGTCTATCCAGTTTCATCTGTCCCCATTATTGTACTTATTCCCATAACCAAGATCAACTCCATGGTTTGTGTTCTGAATAGCATTTCCTCTTGCATATAGTGGATAGACTCCAGTAATTTTCTCATTCCTTTCTGTCTTCATTACTTTCTTATTGCTTGGATAAAATATCCAACACTGGCAAGTTAGAGGAAAGGTTGGTTTTGGCTCACAGTTTGTAGAGATTTCAGTCCACAGTCACCTGGATCCAAGGCAGGGTGGTGTGGGAGAGGAGAAAGAGTTCATGATTTGGCAGGCAGGAAGCAACACAACTTCTTTCTTCTTTCTCATTTTATTCTATTTAGTCTACAAGCTTATTGGTTGGTGCCACTCATATCCAGGTGGGTCTTCCCTCTTCAGTAAATCTATCACCCACACCCAGGACTATGCTAAACCAATCAATGCACTAATCCAGTATCACACACCCATGACCCAATCACTCCCCAAACCCCCATTTGTGAGAGCATAAGGCTTTGGGGGGACATGTAGATATAATCCATAACACTCTCCTGCAACATCAGTTATTCCCTCACCACTCCACCTCTCCCAGCAAACTACAAATTAGCTACAAAGAGCACATAATTTGATTTTGGATTATAGATTGTATAATATTTTCTTCTGAAAAGTGTTTGTCCACTTAAGTTGACTATTTTTTGATTGGAAAACTTTTGTTCTGGAGTGTCTAAATTTTTTAGTTCTTTATATATTCCAGATATTAGTCTTCTAACAAATAGCTGGCAAAATTTTTCTCCCTTTCTGTAGGTTGTCTCTTCACTCTGTTAGTTTCCTTTACTGGACAAAAGCTTTTGTTTGCTATAATAGCATTTGGTCATTCTTGATGTTATTTCCTATGCATTTGGGGTTCTCTTGAGAAAGTCCTTGCCTATGCCCATGTCTTCAAGAGTTTTACCTATTTTATCTTTCAGCACATTAAATATTTCTATTTTATATTTAGATCTTTTTTCCATTTTAATATTAGTTCATTACATTGTGAGAAAGAGAAGCCTAGATTCAATGTTTGCATGCATATAGCTAATTTTCCCAATAACATTTGTTAATAAGGCTGCCTTCTTCCAGCATGTTTTTAGCCCCTTGTCAAAGATTAGATAGAAAAATATGCCTGGGATTTTTTCTGCATCATCTAATCCGCTCCCCTGCTCTGTGTGTCTCTTTTTCTGCCAGTACCATGCTGTTTTTATCACTGTAGCTTTGTAATATAATTTAAATCTCTGGTTGTAATGCCTCCTGCTTTGCTTTTATTACTGAGGATTTATTTTGCTCTTCTGGGTCTCCACTGCTTCCATATGAATTTTAGAATTGTTTTCTATAGTTCTTTGAGAAATGCTTTTGGTATTTTGATAGGTATTGCATTAAATCTATATATATCAATTTTGGATATTGGCCATTTTGGTTCTGATTATCCAGGAATAGAGGACGTATTTCCATTTTCTGATGTTGTCTTCAATTTCCTTTTTCAGAGTACTGTAGTTTTCATTGCAGAAGACTTTCACTTTATCAGTTAAAAAAATTTCTACATATTTAATTTTTCTTGATATATTTAGAATAATATTATTTTCTTAACTTTATTCTTGGCGAGTTCATTGATGTTATACAAGAATGTTACTAATTTTTATGTGTTGATTTTGTATTCTGATACAGTGTTGTATTTGGCTATTGACTCCAAGTGTCTTTTGGTGGAATTACTTGGGTCTTCTATGTAAAAGATCATATCATCTGCAATTAATGACAATTTGATTTCTTCCTTTCCTATACATATCCCTCTTATTTCTTTCTCTTGTCAAATTTCTCTGGCTAATGATTTGAATACTACATTAAACAAGAGTGGTAATAGTGGACATCTTTGTCTTGTTCTTGGCTTTAGAGGGAAAGCTTTCAGATTTTCCCCACTTAATAAAATGTTAGCAGTAGGTTGGTGATAAATAGCTTTCATCAGATTGAGATAAGGTCCTTCTATAAGTATTTTCTTCAGAGTTTTTATCATGAGTAGATGTTGGGTTTTGCCAAAGGTTTTTCTACATCTACTGAGATGATCATATAATTTTTATTCTTGCTTCTGTTTATGTGATGTATTACACTTATTAATTTGCACATTTTGAACCATCCTTGCATCCCTTGGAATGAAGCCTCCTTGGTCATAATGTATGATCATTTTGATGATTTGTTGCAGTCTGTTTGCCAATATGATTTTGAGGATTTTTGCATTTATGTTCATTAAAGAGACTGGCCTGTTGCTTTCTTTTTTAGTTGGGCACTTTTCTAGCTTTGGAATCAGGGTAATATTAGTTTTCAGAAATAATTTTGGGAGCACTTTTTCCCATTCAATTTCAATAAAAAGTTTGAGGAGTATTAGCATTAAATCTTCCCTAAAGTTATTGTAAATCTGCTCTGATAAAAAATTATCTGGAAAGTTACTGAAACTTATTGGAACAATGAAAGTAAGCATTTCACCAGTTTTCTGAGACAAAGTTCAGAAGAGAATACTTCTCTGTAGGATTTATCTGTAAAAACAATAACTATCAGAATTCCAAAGTTATGATCAGAATTAGGTCAGGCATGGAAGATATCGCAAATTCCACCAATGCCTCTCCCTTATTGTCTAAATAAGGTATTTGCAGACCAGAGTAGGAACTAATTCACACAATGAACTTCACAAGCACAGGGAAACAGACACAGGACAAAATGGACTCCCAGCCAAGTACTTTAGTCTTTTCAGACTAGAGTCTGATTTTTTAAAAAAATGTTTGTTCATTTTTCCTAATAAAGTGTTTCTATTACAGAGAGGAGGAGGAGATAAAGGAGGGTAGGTAAGGGAGATGAGAAGAAAAGGAGGAAGGAAAAAAAGAGAAAAAGAAAAGCTTTAAGGAATAGAGAAAAACAAGAAAAAGACAAGGAATGAAATTAGTTACCTGAGTTTGATTTATGTATTCAAGTATCCACTGATCAGAGGAACTCACATCAGTAGTACTCAATCATTTAGAAAGAGATTAAAAGGAAAAAGAGTTGTGACAACACTCCACTTCCTCAGCCATAACAATGGGGGCCATCACAGGAGGTGGTGACTGCATCTGAGTAATACTTTAAGGTCCAAGGGAATACCCCTTCACAGAACAGTGGAAAGAGTTAAAATATAGACATTTCAATGAAGTTTCTCTCTCAATCAGACTTAAAAAGACAGAAGATTTATTTGAAAGCTATTAGGACTATATTAGATGATCCTCTTTCAAGCATCTTTCTTTTTTAGTGACATATTGCTGTTAAAAAGTTTTTAAGAGATCTCCTTTCTTGCTGCATATTTTTAATGGACCTGAAGCAAAATAAGTCAGACTAAATTATAAGAGAAAATGACCTCCTGGGAACTATTATACAGAATTCCAAAGTACTATAAAGACGTTCTTTTGATCTTTTTAGGCTTGCAGCCTAAAATTCAAAATCTGTACTTAATTTTATATTGCACATACCAGCTTTTAAATTTTCTTTCCAAAATGCTATAAAATTTTAAATAATAGGACACCTTTAACTTGTAGTTCTTAAAACTGCGGACTGTCACTTCTTCAGTCATTTACTCTATAAAAACAGATATAGATATAATTAATTGCCTGAAGTATTTGGGATTGGGTGCTATAATGGATAAACTACTGACCTGCATTTAAGAGACAGCACTTTAAACTCAATCTTAGTTCTTCCATGAACTGCCTGATCCAAAAAAAAGTTTTTAGTTCACACCTGAAGAAGATGCTGAATGCAGAAAAAAAAGATGGGATGGAAAGCCCTTCTTTTAGAACTATTTTGGATAACTACACCTTATCCTCAATACATATTCTAGCATGTTGCAAACAGGTGCGCTCATTTTCAACACAGACCTTTCTATAGCTTCACAGATGCCTTAAATGAGCAACATTTCAACAATAACACAGGTCCATTAACACCTGTAAATCATTTCATATTCTTTAAGCAAGACATCCTTCTCTGGCAGAGAGACTGTCTTGGACCTTTTCTGCACATGCTGACTGCAAATGTCTTTATTACCATCTTTGTAGAGATTGGTGCTGCATCTGCCATGATTTTTAAAAGTACACAATAATACTTTGATTTTGTAACTAAGGCTAGTTAAGCTAAGGACAGAATTTAAGTGTCATCTGTTAATTCAAGTTTAAAGTGAATTGGTGGGAATGAAATCAACAATTACAATAAGCAGTAAAGTTATGTAACATAAAGAAACTAAAATTAATACTCTTTCAGGTCATGGAGAGTGCTGGACCTAGGTTATATGAGGACTGATTTTGTGGTTTACTTTTAATATCACTGCTCTAAAGGACTCACATGAGGGCCGGGGATTTAGCTCGGTGGTACCGCGACTGCCTTGTAAGCGCAAGGTTCTGAGTTTATTCCTCAGTGCCAAAAAAAAAAAAAAGAACTCACATGACTCTGGTACATTTCTGATACTACCCTCATCCAAACCATATTTTCCACCCAAAAGACTATGTAACCTACCCATTTTTAGCAAAGTTATTTTCTATCATCCTTAATCAGTTTTCTAGGACCAAATGCAGCTTTAGAAAAATCACGTTGCCTTTCTATGTGTGTTGTCACAATTACAAAATCATGAGAACAAACTTTGTTCTACTCACCACATTGGTAGAGCTGAGAAATGGGGTGAAGTGAATGAGGCATCTGAGAATTCAAGATCACACGAATGCAAGGTAGCAATTGCACAACATTGAGACTGTCTCCATGCTTAGCACGAACTCAGAAGTTAGTACTGTACTTAACTCATTCAAAAATACTTGTTGAATGCTACCTATGAACCATGAAATGTACTACTTTTTGATGTAGCTTATTTCAAATTATTTGTCTTCCTGAGAACAACTATAAAGTTGAGCCAAAATTCATGCACACATACACACACACATGCACACACATATGCACACACTCACAAATTATTTTAGAGCACTGAAGAATAACCAAGGTAGCTGCAATTTAAGAACCTTATTTCTTATGAAAATAGAAGTTCACTGAGAAATTTCTTTATGTGTATTACATTTTCTTCTTGAAATATTCGCCAATTCAAGTAAAGAACAGAGGCCAATGGTACCAATATTAATGTGAACAAAAAATAATATGACAAAAAGATGCAGAATTTCATCATAATGTCTATTATAAAGAATAAAATTGAAATTATGAAGCAAAAATCACAACTAAAATTAAGAAATCAATTTATAGGTGAGTCAAGGAGAGAAGGTCTAACATATGTATTTCTGGAGTTCAAGAAGAGGAAAAGCAATAAAGAACTACAAGGAATATTTCAGAAATCCTAGGTAAGAATTTTCCAGATACAAGAATGTCCACTAACTGAAGGAAGGATAATGACAAAGAAAATTATACCTGGTCATATCATGGTAAAACTTAAGAATCAAGGCAAAAGAAGTTCTTAAAATTAGGTAAGGGAAAAATAGACATTAGCTGAAAAACAATAGTATTAAAAATGTCTGACTCCCTTGTTGCTTTTGCTACCATGTGGGCATTATAAACTGTTTCTCCTCTGTGATGCTCCTCTTCTATGTGCTACTCTGCTTTGGAGCCAGCAGATTACAGACTGAAACCTCAACAAAGTATATTGACTGATTCCCAACTTTTGGCTCTGTGAAGCTGCCTTCACCTGTAATTTATAATAGAATTTCAGAGTGTAATTCACTATGGAATTAGTGCTGGCCAACATCAGACCATTCCAGATTACCAGGAACTCAATGTGAAGACACTTCTTTGAGCTATCAGAATAGGAAACACCAGAGCTACCCCCAGCACTGAGGAGGAGGGGGGCCTTCCAGGCGGCTGTACCACAGCCCCCAGCACTAAGCAGCAGACCTGTCCCCAGTGCCAAGGAGGAGGTAAGCCTTCTGGGACCCCATTCCACTGCCCCCAGTTCAGAGGAGCAGAGCCACCCCCAGCACTGAGGAGGGGCCTCCCAGGCCGCCTTACCACCTCACCCAGTGGGAAGGAGGTGAGTCACACAGGTGCCAGCAACACACCCACACTCCCCATTGAATTGAGAACACATGTAAACAAGTCTCAAAACCATACTTTCAGATCACTTAAAGCAACCCAAAGGGAAACAAGATGGAACAATCTGAAACTCAGCCACCTGGACTCCCTGAACTGGCAACAAAAGAGAATATGAAAAAAATGAAATCAGAATAATTTTTCAAATAACAGCAGAGATTGTGCCCATAGTGCAAGGCATGATTAATAAATCTGTAGCAGACACAGATAAAAAATTGAGGAGCTGAAGAACATGATGGAATCTCAACATAGGAAACAAACAGAATCCATAAAACAGATGCAAACAGATTTCCAGAAGATTAAAAACTCCAGTGAAAGTTTACATAGCAGAATGAACCAATGTGAGGACAGAATTTCAGATATAGAAGATAAGATTGCAATTAGTAACCAGGAAAAGAAAAATTTCTTTAAAATTGTAAGGCAACATGAGAAATCAATCCAGCAGCTGCTAAACAATGCAAAGAAGAATAACATAAGACTGATTGGAGTCAATGAAGAAACAGGAGAGAGTGCAGATGACATTAAAAAAAACTGTTCACAGAAGTGATGGCAGAAAACTTCCCAAGGAGGGGAAAAGAACTTGACATACAGATAAGTGAGGCATATAAGACTCCTACTAGACTTGATAAAAAAAAAAAATCTACACATAGGCATTTAATTGTTAAGATTCCAGAAACCCAACAGAGGAACAAAATTCTATAAGCAGAGAAAAGAAACAAATCACATACAAAGGAAAACCCATCAAAATCACAGCAGACTTCTCAACACAAACCCTCAAGGCAAGAAGATCCTGGAGCGATGTATTTCAAGCCCTAAAGGAAAACAGCCTCAACCCAGATTTATGTACCCTACAAAACTTCATGACAAAGAGCACCTGAGGAACTTCATGAATACCAAACCAGCACTCCAAAAAATTTTAGACAATATCTTAGAAAAAGACAATGAGGATCACAACCCCAGGAAGCCCAGCAGAATGAATGCATCAGGCATGACAAGAAACTAAAAGCAAAGGGGAAGAATCTAACAAAAAGAAAAAGTTATGACAATGATAAGTCAATACATATCAGTATCAGTTATAACCATCAATGTTAAAGGTCTCAATTCACAAGTCAAAAGAAATAGATTGGTAGAATGGGTCAAGAAGCAAGATCCAACAATATTCTGCATAAAAGAAACAAACTTAATTCAAAAACAAACTCAGACTGAAAGTTAAAGGGTGGAAAGCAATACTCCATGTGACAGGAACCTAAAGAAAGCAGGAGTAGCTATCCTCTTCGCAGATCAAGTGGATTTCAAACCCACACTGATTAAGAGAAGGACACTAGGGCCAGGGATTTAGCTCAGTGGTTTGGCTGCCTGCTGTGCAAGCTCAAGGACCTGAATTTGATCCCTGGTACCAAAAAAAAAAAAAGAAAAAAGAAAGAGGAGGACACTACATCCTTGTAAAGAGAACAATCCAAGAGGAAGAGATGACAATCATTAATATATATGCAACAAACACTAGTCCAACCAACTATATAAAACAAATACTAAAGGATATGAAAAATCAAATCAGCACTAATACAATAGTAGTGGGGAACGTCAATTTCCCCTGCTGTCACAAATAGATAGATCAACCAGACAAAAAATAAACAATAAAATACTAGAATTCAATCAAACTCTTGAACAAATGAACTTAACAGATGTTTACAGAGTGTTCCACCCCACAAAATCAAAATACACATTCTTTTTAGCTGCACATGGGTCGGTCTCCAAAATAGACCACATACTCACTCATAGAACACATTTAAGTAAGTGCAAAGGAATTGAAGTTATTCCCTGTATATTATCAGACCATAATGCAGTGAAATTGGAGATCAATAGCAAAAGAAACTGCAAGAATTTCAAAAACACATGGAAATTGAAAAGCACACTTCTGAATAACCAATGGGCCACAGAGGAAATTAAAGAAGAAATCAGACAATTCCTTCAATTAAATGACAATGACAATGCAACATATCAGAGTCTATAGGAAACAGTGAAAGCAGTCCTAAGGGGAAAATTCATAGCAGTGAATACTTATATAAGGAAAACAGAACGAGCCAAATTACACAACCTGATGCTGAACCTCAAGCTTTTAGAAAAAGAAGAGCAAGAAAAACCCAAAGCTCATACCAGGGAGGAAATGATAAAGATCAGAGCAGAAATCAATGCAATGAAGACAGAAGGATACAAAAAAATCAAAGAAGCCAAGAGTTGGTTCTTCAAAAGAATCAACGAAATTGAAAAACCCTTATCCAACCTTATCAGAAAAAGGAAAGAAAAGGCCCAAATCCTTGCAATTAGAATGAAAAAGGTGAAATTACAACAGACCCAGCAGAAATCCAGAGGATCATCAATACCTGCTTGGAGAACCTATATGCCAATAAGATGGAAATACAGAAGAAATGGACAGATTCCTAGATACGTATAAATTACCAAAGTTGAACAAAGAAGACCTAAAAATTCTAAACAACTCAATATCAATCAATGAAATTGAAAATGTAATTAAAAACTTATCAACTAAGAAAAGCCCATGTCCTGTTGGCTTCACTGCTGAATTCTACAAGACATTTAGAGAGGAACTACTGCCACTACTGTTTACACTTCAGTGAAATTGAAAGGGAAACAATACTTCCGCATTCATTCCAGGAAGCAAGCATCACCTTGATCCCCAAAGCAGAGAAAGACCCAACTGAAAAAGAGAACTATAAGGCCAATCTCACTAATCAACATAGATGCAAAAATCCTTAATAAGATATTGACAAATAGAATGCAGAAGATCATCAAAAAGATCATACAACCTGACCAAGTGGGATTCATCCCAGGGATGCAGGGATGGTTCAACATACACAAATCAATCAATGTAATACACTATATCAATAGAGCCAAGGACAAAAACCATATGATCATCTCAATAGGTACAAAAA
>NW_004624732.1:2026570-2074864 GCF_000247695.1 Heterocephalus glaber | reverse complement strand
ACAGACATTTCTCAGACAAAGAAGTAGAAATAGCAAATAAACATATGAAAAAATGTTCAACATCACTGGTCAATCGAGAGATGCAAATGAAAACAACACTGACATTTCACTTCACCTGAGAAAGAATGGCTGCTATCATGAAATCAATCAATAGCAAATGCTGGTGGGGCTGTTGGGAAAGAGGAACACTGCTCCACTGCTGGTAGAAGTGTAGACTGGTGCAACCACTGTGGAAATAAATGTGTAGATACCTCAAAGAACTAGGACTGGAAGTCCCATTTGACCCAGCTATTCCTCTGCTGGGTATCTTCCCCAAAGAATTAAAAGAATCATACCACAGCAATATATGTGCACCCATGTTCATAGTGGCACAATGTGTAATAGCTAAATCTTGGAAGCAGCCCAATTGCCAATCAACTGGAGACTGGATAAAGAAAATGTGGGTTTTTTTAATAAAATAGAGTACTACTCAGCCATAAAAAAATGAGAAATTGGAGACATTTATAGCTAAATGATGCACATTGAGACAATACTCTTAAGTGAAATAAATTGGACACACATGTGTAAATACAGAATAGATTCTCTAGTGTGAGAAACTGAAAGTGTAAATAAGGACAGAAAGGTATAATAGATAATGTGAAATAGGAAGAAAAGGTACAAAAGGGAAGGTAAAGTGGGAGGGGTAGGGGAAAGAAAAGAAGGGAATGGAATTAATATGAGAAAATGAAAAATTGGAAACAGTCTTTGTAAATAGGGAGGGATGGAGGGGTTCAAGGGAGGGCAGGGGAAGGGGGAAAAATAAAAACCAAGAGAGATTATGTAAAGGTGTGAATTTCCAATGATGAATGTCATTATAGTGTATGCCTAAAATGTACTAATAAAATCAATTTTAAAAAAATAAATAAAACTGTCTGACTTTTCAATAACAAACAATTAAATTTAGCAGAAAATAAATGACATCATCATTTAAAATACTGAAATAAAATTGTGGCCAATCTAAGTTACTTATGCAGTGTTTAGCTAACAACTGAGATGATCACAATTTACTTTGATTGCAAACTCATTATTTTTTTTATGTATATGAAGAATTCTTTCTGAGAATGAGATATTTAATTTTAAATTTTCTAATTTTCTTTCTCTTGCTTTCTTGTGAGTTCTGAATATTTTCATCAGTGCTTTGTATGATAATAGGTCTAATGAAGACTTAGTCTCATCTATTGTTTTTTTTAAGCACAGCTATCATGTCATTGCTATAAAAGACAATGCGTTGTCATTCAATTTGATAAAATAACAATCTACACTCCACTGACCCTTATTAAAGCATAGCACTCAGTCCAGCTTTCTCTGTTTTACTTTTTTGGCCATGGTGGTATACATTGCTATAAAAATAAAATACTGTCGCAGGACAGCAATGTGTGTAGCACTTAAACTCTTCAATTAAAGCTATATCACTGCAATATTTAGTACACTGAATAGCAGTGCTGTGATAAGAGTGATACAGGGTCTCTATGGCAATAATTCTACTTTTGTACTGGTAAAGCAACCACACAGTCTGCATAATGACTGAACATGGTTGTTTTTCAACAAAACTGTATTTATGGACAATGACATTAACATCTTTATAATTTTCAAATCTTAAAACATTGCTTCTTTTGATATTTTTCATCCATTGTCAAATGTACAAACCAATCTCAACATCTTTACAAATAAATAAAAGAAACATTGGATAGGGTTTGGCCAGTGGGTCACAGTTTGCCAACTTTTACTTTAAACAGCACAAAAAATATTGTGAGTTTTAAATGTATGTGAAAATAAAATTGAATTAAAGTGGTATAAAACCCTTGCATTTTCTAAAAACTGGCAAAAGTAATATTATAAGATAGATTCTAGTAAGTTAAATGTATATATTATAATCTCTTGAATACTAAAATATCAATACAATGTGCAAATAAAAAATCAATAAGAATACTTGATTAAAAATAATATTAAAAGGGCAAGAAAGAAAAAAGCAAAAATATGTACATAGAATAAATGGAAAATAATATTTAGATGGCAGTATTGGAATGTAAATGGACAAATGTGCCTATTAAAATCAAAAACCTCAGACCAGCTAAGAAATGAAACCCACCTATGTGCTGCTAACATCTTTTTATGAACAGAAATGTTGAAAATAAAAGAAAAAATATGCAAACAAGCAGGAACAATAGTAGGATAGCTATTCTCATACAAAGTAAACATAAAGTCGAGACATAACTAGAAAGTAAGAAATATTTCATAATCATACTCGTAACGAATAGGCTAGATAACTATATTTGTCATGACACTGTGATGAAAATGAACAAATTATTGCAATATAAAGTAAATTTGATGAGTCAGCAAAATTGTCAACGTAACGATCTAAGCACAAAAAATTACATACAAATATGAAGTTCTGAAAGAGGATGGAGCAATCTTTTTGTGATAGAAACAACTAGGTAATTTCTATTTTGGGAAGGAAAGAGGGAGTTAAGTAGTTGCAGATATTTCAAGCAAGGTTTACTGTCATTAGATAATGTGCAACTCAAACTGGATGGAAAACAAGAGTATGTTCATAAACATGTTCACTCTAGCGCAAGGACCTGAGTTCGATCCCCGGTACCAAAAAACAAAACAAAACAAAACAAAAAAAGTTCACTCTGGAGAACATCATTAATCATTTCATATTTGTGTAATTCTGAATATATATTTGCTGAAAGCATATGTTCACATCTATATAAACATACATGTGTACATAGTCATAAACGTATATACATAAGCATACATATATGAGTTGTTGGGAGTTGGTGTGCACTCCATGAAATAAAAACTGCAAAACTCCTATACAGTTGCTTTGACAGAAAATATAGATGTAGATGTGCTTCTGTGTCTTGTGTGAGGTGGAAGTATTCAAGGAGGAAATACTCAGGATATTTCTCTGAGAAGGTGTCATCTTGAAGAATAAGTAGGAGCAGTGCTGGTAAGAAACAAGATAAGGCCCCCAAGGAGAGGACATAGACTCTATCATCTGTAAGATGGGGATGATCTTTTTATCAACAGAAAGGATAATTAGATACAATATCTAAAGAACAGTGCCATTTCAAAATCAACAGTGTTTTTTTTTTTCAAAATCTACATATTCTACATATGGTGCATGTTTTTATATGTCCTCCAGTATCACATGGTATTGAGACAGAATAGATTTTTGCAGCACAATTGATCATTTGACTAAATAACTGAGTTGACTAAATTGGAGATGAGGACATGATGAAGGTAAAATTTTGTCAATAAAGACTATGAGAAATTTCAATGAAGGGATAGGAAGAAGGGAAGCCAGACAGCAGGACATTCAGAGCAGTTCTTCTTTCAAGAATTTTAGCTATGAAGGAAAGAAGAGAAATAAGTTGGGAGAGGGATACAAAGAAGGATATTTGTTTTTGATATTGTTTATATGCTGCCAGATAAAAGCTGCCAAGAAGAGCTTTTAACTTATCTCTACCACTGTATCTTCAAGTAGTTAATGAAATAGGAAATAGTTCTTCCCAAGAAGTGCTTCAGAAAATGGCTAGGACATGGGATAAGTGTTTCAGAAAGGTGGGGGAGTATTTTGAGGGTGTTTAATGACAATGTGTCTTTTATTGTAATCATTTTTAATTAAAGCATGCACCATATATTTCTATCACACCTCACAGACTTGTTTTTTCCCCAGTCACATATAATTTTGCTCTAATATCATAGAAATGATCGAATTCAACAAATGAAACCTTGGCATCTGAGACCTATTTTTTTGTTTACATCTTTAGTCCTAAAAATTCCAAAGCTGAGTTCCAAAACTAAAATGCCTTTAAATGTCAATAGTTATTTACTGGATACGTTTAAAAAAGAACATGAACATTTCAATCATGGACTGATTTTAAGTTTAGTAAATTTTAATAAAAAAAACCTTTAACATTTATTTTTGCATTTCTGAATTGAATCTTTTGACTTGCTACATGAGATTATCTATGCAGACCTTACTTCTTGAGGGCCAGCATTCCTTTCTGAGTGTGATCATTTTTAATGCTGCTTAACAAACCTGCCTCCGCCTCTCAAAAAAATTATCTACAGGGCCTGGGATTTAGCCCAGTGGTTCCGGCGCCTGCCTCACAAGCACAAGGTCCTGAGTTCAATGCCTGGTACCAAACAAACAAACAAACAAACCAATCTACATATTCTGTACACACATTTGTGATATCTGTGAAGGAATGGGATCAATATTTTAATTTTTTCCTTTAATTGAAAAAAAGATAAATCACCAAATATGAAATGTAAAAATAAAAATCAAGTCACAATGAAAGAAGTCCTATTTTCTTCCACAGGTGCACCTACTGAATTGTGTGAGCAGCTACCCAGTGTTTTACACTTCAGGAGTCTGGTAGCCCCTTGTTGCATGAATGTACCAAATGTACCATCTGTGTTTTCATTAGCATTAATGGGTGTTAGATATGCAAAAGAAGAGAAAAACAGACTTCAACCATGATTAATAACAACAGTGCTTACCACCCTGGTGAAACTTTCCTTGGAAAGTATATCTTCTTCTAATTCACCAAACTAGACTCCATATACTACACAGGCAGTGAATACTGACCCTAATAACACAGTAGAGTTAAAAACAGGTTTGCAAAAGAGGAACTAAATGTTCTCTTTTCTAAAAGATCTGGTTATTCTAAAAGATCTGGTTCTTAGAGACCTTGTCAACAGTTCAAGCTCTGTGTAATAACATTACTGAATTGAGCCCTCCCTATGTTCTCAGACAATCACCAATTAATACTCCTGACTGGTGTTTTGGTTTCTTTTTTCCTTGGGGGATGGGGAGGATGAGAAGAGAATAGGAGGCATATTCAGTTCATAGAAACTTCAATTAGTTACCAACCAAAGATTTTATCCTAGTAGCAAAACCAAGAGGAAAAAAAATCTTTGAAATTAATTTGAAGATGCCTACATTTCTAGAATGGCATTGCTTTAACAGGGCTATGCAAATGAGTCCAATTTAGCATCTTGTATTCAGCTGGAAACCATTGCTAAATGATCAGGATAGCCAGTCACAGATATTAAAATGAATTATATCTAATCTGAATTTTAGTCACGCTACATTAACTAATAGAAAGTTATTAACATTTCAAGAGAAAAAAAGCTTTTGCCTGCAAAATTAACAGTGGCTGAGATGTGACCTGTGAGCCATGAAGCCTGATCACTGTAATGACAGTGTAATGGCATATTTACATTAAAATCTCTGCAGCTAATATGGGATTCAGAATTGGACGGTAAGTCGAGGATTATTTAGTCTGGCCTGTTGGCCTTTCTCTAAGTAGTTTTTTTTAAAACTTCAATACAAATCCGAAACTTTTCATTTCATGACTATTTATGTGACCAGTTTCCTCAGCTCAGGCAGTCTCTCCACATGACTAAGTTTCCTTTTCATTTTTTATTTTGCTTGTTTTTCAATGTGTTTCTTTGTATATGTCTGATTTTCTGCCGTTCTCTTCTTGTCTGTTTTTATTTTTATTTATTTTGTGTTCCTTTGGCTTAGTAAGCTCTAGGAAATTAGTGGTTCATTGCAAGCCAGTAGGAAAAAAAGAACCATCTCTTCTTCGTCCTTAATACTATTTGGCAACAATAATTGAGTTATTTTGATGTTTTACATCTTTACTTTTTAAATTCATGTTAGAGGAGGCCATTTTGTAATACACATTGGTCTGAAATAAGAGTGTAGCTATCTTTATCAGTAGCTACAAATGTGAGGGGCATTTCTATTATCAGGTTGTTTTCTTCCTAAAGTCAGTTTAGAAAATGAAAATGCAACAATTAGATTTATGAACTCTCAATACTTGTTCCCCTTATGGATTCAGGCCATTCCTGCTATTTCTTTTCTTTTTCTCTTTTAATTGAAAGTAATAAACTACAATAAATATAAAATAATAAGAATAACAAAATAATGGGAAGAATCAAACCAAACATCAATTTTGTCATTTTAAAGGTGGTTGGCCTTGAAAGAAGCTTTTTAAAGAATTTGTCTAGAGAATGGTATAAAAGTCTAGATTGCAAAGAATAAAATCGTAAATTCTTAAATATGTCATCTGTAGACTAGCTTATTTTCTTAACTCGTCACATTTTCAAATATTAGACTAAACAGAACTTTACTAATGAAATATAATGGAGAGCCATTTTTTTTAAAAGAAAAGAACAAAACATAATGCATTTTTTATTACAACTAACTTTTGACACTTAGATATTTTGCTACAATTGTGTTTCAAAAATTAATTTAACCCATTCTTCCCTAATTATAACAACAAAGTGAATACATAGTTCTAAACTGTAAATTCTAATCTAGTTTTTTATTGCCTTCTCCATCTTCAAAGAGCATGTTCTCAAGTATCTATTTGTGGTTCTTACATTTTTTAAAGTCTTCTAAAAGAGGACTTTATCTGAAAGCAAATTATCTGATGTACAATATAAATGTGTGCACAAATGTAGTTCAGCACAGACATGTGATTCACAAAAGACGCCATGATAAAAATGCCAATTCAGTTCCATTTCCTAATTAGAAGTAGAGTAATGGTGGCACTAGTTTGACTGACATGAATCTGTGGTAAATGTCTGCTAGGTTCATCTAATAAATATAGGTGATCTATTCATAGCAAAGCCAGAGTTTCATTCTATTTCTTGGATCTTTATTAAAATACAGGCATATTATGAATGTTGGTTGAAGAAACAACTAGAAATTTGATCCAGTTAACATGATGTAAATTAAGTTTAAACAGCTTGAACTTCATTTTATATTTTTTAATTCATTGCCACATTTTGAATTTTTTTATAAGAAATGAAACTGCGGGCTAAAATTAACTGACTGGTGTCTAATTTTTCTTCTAAAACCCACCCTCCCTTTTAATCACTGACAAAGGATGTTTATTGTGTATATTTATAGAGAATATACAGCTTTAGGCATAAATATTAATCATATGAAAGGCTACTGGTTGAATCCAATTACATATTGTCATTAAAAGAGCAATTTTTCTGATTTCTTGATACTTAGAAACACCCTCAATATGCCAAGATTCATAATGCTTTAAGTATTTATTTTCTGAATATATTTTGCATATTATTGAGTCAAAAGTAAACAGTATAAGTGCTTGGGAAACAAAACATAAAGAGTTAATAACCAATAAACCATACATGTCTGTACTCTAAAATCTGTCAATTATAGACTGAAATAGTTTTCCTGCACACATAATTCTTCGCTACATAGTAATAAAATTACTCAATAGAAATCACATCAAGGCTTAGTTTTGCTATGCTTACTCTGAGAGGCAAGAAGGAACACAGCACTAATACCTTTGGCTTTTATAATTTGAAGATTTCATTTTGAATGAAAGAATAGGCTGTCTTTTACAAAGGCCCCTGAAATTTTGAACCAGAGATGGAAGGATGGTGGCTTCTTTGAAAATACTGGTGATAGGAAAGTGAAGGTGACAAAAATGTTTCCTTACATTCTTGACCCAAAACATCACTGATACAATTTCTTTCTATTCAAAATTGTCCTAGAAGGGGATATTATCTAAAGAATACATCTTTTTTTTTTTCTGTTTTATTCTGTCTCAGGTTTCCTTCCTGGCTATCTGCTTTGTTTATGGATTAATAGTTTGAATGGAAAACATTGTAAAAAGAAGGTCACATAGTTCTTTTAAAACAAATAAAACAGTATACAAATTTAATAACTGTACTTTAATTATAATCATTAAATGATAAAGTATATATTTTTCTCCTGTATTCTTTAATTATCTTCACAAATTCTTAGCCCATGGAGCTAATTTTATTCAGGTATATATAAAAGCCTATAATTCCATATTTTTCTGAAACCTTTTTATTAGTCACATATAGACTGTATATACTACTATATAGAATGTACAGTAACACATTATGGCATATATCATGGATAACATGTATATATGTACACCAATACATTCACATCAGTTGATCTGTTGTTGCACATTGGGTAATAAGTCCTGTATCAGCGGCAGTATATTACAGTAGTTGAAAACACATAATTTAAAGCCAAATTTCAGATTTTGAGTTCTTGGCTTTGCTGTTAACAGCCATGTGATGCCAGACAAGTCCTTGAACCTCTATTTCCTTATCTGAAAAGGAGAATAATGTTATCCAATCTAGTGGCATTGTTTTGATAAAATAAATTGGTAATATGCAGCATTTATAATAATTTATAGCTTATAGTAAGTGCTCAGTTAATATTTGCTATTATATGAAGTAATAATATTATTATTGACTATATTAATTGCCCATTAAAGGTAGAAAACAGATACACAAGCAAGGTTTAAATATTACATTAGTCACTGGATGCATTGGTTTACAAATCAAAGAATATGTGGCTTAGAGTCAGATGGTAAATACATGTGTTTTTAAGCAAGAAAAAAGAACCTAGTGTCAAGATTTGAGGGAGCTCTCAAAAGTCCTCTTACTCAAATTTGTTTCCTTTTCAAATTGAACTTGAAGAAGTCATTAAAGTTCTTTGGGATTCAATTCCTTAATCCATAACATGAAAACTTTGAAATAGATGATTAGTAAACTCTTCCTGAACTCAGGGATATTTTATATTGTTATTATGCAGTAACATCCATCTTTATAACAAGATACTACAAGGTTTTAAATCTCTCAGAATAGCCATAAATCCTAGTTTGCATTCTTTTTTCTTCAGTTTTAAGAGAGAAGGACATAAGAAAAGCAATATGGTTTGCATAGAAGGAAAGTGATTTGACTTACAGTGTTGTGGCAAAGTGGAATACTCAGTGCTATAGCCAAGTGTTACAGCTCTGAAGCACAGCTAAAAGTTAAAGCTCAGTGTTACAGCAGGGTGCCACAGCTCTGAGACACAGCCAAGTGTTACAACTTAGCATCACAGCTACCGCAATTTGAAGACGAGAATTTGATAGAGAACTCAGAGGTGGAGAAAAACCTTTAATTACACCATCGGGCTCAGTGGAATTTGTACTAGGAAGTCTGAGTGCTTGACTTCCTTATATAGGGGGGAATCTATGGGTAGGCGAACTTGCTCACTGAAGCAGGGAGGCGGAGTTACAGAACATTCCTGAAAGGGCGGGGCTAACAGAACATTCCTGAGAGGTCATGAAATTCAAACAGTTACAGAACATTTTGATACATTGGGCAGGAGATTTCTGGAACAAAACATTCTGTGGAAAAAAAACAAAACATGGAGGCAAGTCAAGGGCCTGTCTTACTCTATAGTATTGGTCTATCAACAGAACATGGTGAAATTATTTTGATGTGGAGATGGAAGCCCTAAACATAAATTACACCTGTTTCACGTCAGTGCCAAGAGTCAGCTTTGCCGGCATTCAAGGATTCCTTGGGGTGTATAAATTTCCTAGTCAAGTCATCAGAGAAAGGAAACAGCAAGAAAAAACATTAAGTCCTTTAGATAACAGACTTTGACCCTAAGAATGATGATAAACCTAATAGAAGAGCAAACAAAACTTTCTTTTTCAAAACCAAATCCAGTTTTTGAATAGTCTGTTGCAAAACGACTTGGAGTAGAAAACATCTCCTATTCTTGACAAAGTGAGAAGAGTCAAGCATCCTTGTATAAAACAAGTCCAATGGTTTAGATTCACTTGGTTTCCTGAATCTTTTGAATTTTTTCCTCTCCTTACTTTAAGAACATGACCAAAATAGACACAGAAAAGCATAAGCATTCGTGATGACAGCTAAATGTATGCCTTATCCTTTAAAAACACAAAATCTCTTATAAGACCAAAGAAGCCTGTAGTTTCCAGAAGGTGAGGCACATCAATGTGAGCAGAGTTTAGTTATTAAGTCGGCTTGGATGTCATACAACCCAGGTTTGATTTTGAATATACTATTTCTTTCTACAGTGTAGGCAAGTTATTCTTACTCTTAAAGACTAGTTAAAATTAATCAAAATAGGAATAGTATTAGCGCTTTTTAAAGTAATATATAAAGGAAGACTTGCAGAAGGTTTACAGTAGCTGGGAGTGTATAATCATTAGGGTAAGTGGTAGAAGTGATACAGATGCTCCTCGTTTAACAACTGAGTTCCGTTCCTGCAACTGCATCATTAAATGAATTGGTTGCTAAATGAGGCATTATATATAGTTTGTACATTACAATATTCAGAACAAAAAAATTGCCAAAAAACCTCCAACTTGATGACTTTGCTTTTATTTGCATAACTCTCATATGCACCACTGAAATATATAACAAAACATAAAACTCAGTACTATACAGTACACTACAATCAGCAAAACTTACACTACTGTATAAACAAGATATACTTTAGAAAGAAAAAGACACTGATGCTCTATAAACAAATGTACAGAATTGTACAAAAAAAAAAAAAAAGACAAGTCATAGTCCAAGCAGCGCACCTTGGTTGTAAGTCTGAACAGTCATTAAACAGGTAGGTCATTAAACAAGGAACATCTGTACCTTTTAACACCCTCAGGATTTCATTTTAGTTGCAGGAGTCTGAGTGAAAGGATCCATTGACTTATGGAAAAGCAGTCAAGCCACTTGTTTGAATTTACCAGTTGTCAAGTTGAAGCCTGTGTGCTCTCAATACTATTTCAAGTTGCTGAAATAAAGAGTTAAAATCAACAAGATAAAACTTAGCAGAGACAGGTGTAAGTACTGCACAGGGGATTTTAAAATCAATTACAGAATGTAAAGAACATAACAACCAGGTGACCAGGCAACAAACCCAGGATGCACCCATGGAGATGCGGTATCCAGATTAAGGAAGGTAATAGTCTACCATCTGAGGAATGGACGAAGTGTGAAAAAGACTTAGGCAGGGAAAAGAAAAGAAACACACATTAGCCAATAATTTTTAAAATGAATTTTATTGGTACATTTTAGGTATACAATATAATGACATTCATCATTGGAAATTTGCACCTTTACATAATCTCTCTTGGTTCTTACTTTTTTCCCATTCCCCTGCCCTCCCTTCAACCCCTCCATTGTTCCCTATTTACAAAGACTTTGTTTCCATTTTTTCATTTTCTCATATTAATTCCATTCCCTTCTTTCCTTTCCCCTACCCCTCCCACTTCCCCTTCCCCTTTGCCCCTTTCTTCCTATTTCACATTATCTATTATACCCTTCAGTCCTTATTTACACTTTCAGTTTCTCACATTGAGAAACTATTCTGTATTTACACGTGTGTACTATTTATTTCACTTAAGAATATTGTCTCAATGTGCATCCATTTAGCTATAAATGTCTCTAATTTCTCATTTTAGCCAATAATTATTATTTCCAAACAGTCAAAGCAAAGCTGCATATGAGAAAGATCATACTAATTCTGTGCAATTCTAGAGGCTATAACTTGAGACAGAAGAAGAAATTAAGAAGAAGCAGATTTTGCCACATGCAATTTTATTCACTGGACTCTACATGAAACTGTTGTAACAAAGAAATCCAAAAATGCAGTGGCAATAAATAAAGTAGAAAAATCAGTGACAAGAAGGTGGTAGGAAGTTCTGCTCTACAATATCATTCAAGTATTCAAACTGGACAACAACTCAACCCCTTTCAATATACAGCTCCATCTCCAAATTCCAGTGTCTCCTGTACTTGTCACTACTTCCCAAGTCCCAGAATATTTAGGACAATATACTCTGTCTTTGATAAGATGACCTGGAAGTTCTACATTTAGCTCACATTTCATAGGTCCATACTTAATTGCATGGCTACATCTGACTGCAAGAGAAGTTTGTGATTTGGTCTCTACATGAATAGCCAGAAGCCCAGCCCAAAGTCATTTGTGTTGCACTAGGGATGAGTGGGGACTATGAATAAAAGAAGCATCAAGTAAACATGAGGGAAGTTAAGAGAATTATACAAACAGTACAATTATCTGTTACTAGAATTAGTTGTCTTATCTGAGTCTAGGTAATTTATAAAGAACAGAAGTCTATTTCTCATAGTTCTGAAGACTGAAAAGTCCAAGATCAAGGTGTCAGTACATTCCATGTCTGAGGAGGATTTTTTTCCCCTGCTTCCAAGATGGTGCCTTGTTGCTGAACCTTCTGGAGGAGGCAAAGTGATGGAATCCTATGGTGGAAGAGACAGAAAGATGAAAGGGAGCCTAACTAGCTTCCTCTGGCCCCTTTTATAAGGTGTTTGTCCCATTTGAGAAGGGAGAGTTTTCATGGCCTAAACATCTATGAAAAGCTCCATCTAATTGTTAATATTGCATTTGAGACTAATTTTTAACACCAATTTTGGAGGAAACACAACTATTCAAGCTACAGCAGTAGTCTTGTGAACAAATTGCACTTCCTTAGGGAATATTCAAGCAGAGTTAGTCATGGATAGGATAGACAGCATTTCTGAATTTAACAGCAGATGAGACTAGACAGCAAATGCTTCTAACCCTGATGTGCTGTGATCTATCACTGGCTCTTTCTGCAAGCCTGCTCTCCTCTCCTTAGCCACTCAATGCTGAGCACACTTTGGGTGGACTTTAAGAGCGACTACTTTACACCATGACATCTGATTCCTCTCATTGCACCACTGGAATAGAAGACTAAATGCTTAATTTGTCTGAGGACAAATAGAATATTTCATTTATCATTGTAACTTAAAAAGATATACATTTTTAAATAAATATAAATAAAATGTTCATTAAATCTTAGACCTCAACTTAGTCATAACTCACGATACTCATCCACTCTGAATTTTTTAATGCCAACTAGGGGTGTAAAAGAAAAGGTACATAGATTATTTTATATCTATTTAATTAAAAACTATTACTACTACTTTCCTTAACTACAAAGTTATGTACATAATTAAAAATCTATTATATTTCCCTGTCATCAAGTATGATTTTTTTGAAATAGGTAAACATTTCCTCCAATGAAATCATTCAACTTTTATCAAGGGAATACTATTGAGGATAAAAATGAAATCCTGGCTGAATTTTTCTGGACTGAAGTTGTTTTCTTAGAATAAAGAAATGATTTAAATTTATGCAGACAAAAAAAAATGTCAAATTTGTCAGTTGTATTCTACTTATTACTTCTTTCAAATTTTTCGGTAATTGAACCATAAAGATAGAATCCCAGAAGGCCAACTTTAAAACTAAAAACTAAGCTTGGATAAAGAGTGCCTTTACAACACATTTGTGGAAACTATAAAGAGTGGCACACAGTGTCCTGTGATCAAGTGCACAATCAGTTAAGAACAGGTAAGATTTAGATTTGTATCCAGTTCTCCAGTCAGTCATATTTGTGTGGTCCACAGCTTCAGCAACTTTATGCGGCAACTCTAAAGCATTTCTTTGATTGAACAAACAAATTCAATGCAAAGCATTTCTTCATAGGGTTTATACTGTTATTGAGTGCATGTTTACTCTCAAGGTAAGACACAAAGTTGCGGCAAATGAACATAATTGTGATGTGGATTTACTTGTCAGAATAATAGCAAATCCTATGAGAATGTCAAAATTTATTTGATGCTTTTTTCCCTTGTGACAATAGGAGAATATTTATTTTAATAAGAAGATATGTATTAACTTCTATATTTTGGGAAGCTTACCCTTAGCAAATATTTTTATTATTTTCTCACAATAAGCATACATTTACTAAAAGGTGTAAAATACCAATCTTTCTTACATTGAGATTAATTACATATATTTCCACTAAAACTTCAAAAACTATAAAATATGTATGCATTTATGCATAGGTACACATGCAGAACAGGAATGTTTTCTCTTTAAACTAATAATGTGAGAGAACATTTTTCATTCATCTCTAGACTCAGAGCTGAATAAGCTAAACAAGATTTATTACTAAATAACATAGACAAGTGTTTGGAATAAAAATTAACTCTTTTTTGAAGTTTTTAACCTGGCTGCAAATTAACACATTGAATTTTTCACTGGTTCATGTAACAGTGAGTGAAGTAACTCATGAAAAATAGTGCTTCTCGTGTGATTTAACTGATTTATTTCTTCTTCTAATTCCATTTACTTTAACGAAATGCTAACAGTAAAACAGAAAGTGAGGCTTTAGAAACTGATAGGAAGTTTACTTTTCAAGTAAAACCATGGGATTGGGGCACATGGTTGTCTACACCATGATCACTGGCATTTACGGAAAAGAATTTGTGCAATGGGCAGGAAGATTATTGCTAACTCCTTCCAGAGACCATAAGGCTTGCATTTAGCAAACATAACTTTATATGTTCCAAGGCCAACCTCTTGGTAAGAATCAGCATAGACCCCCTTGGCAATTAGGTTGGAGATGCAAGTTATTGACTGACGTACCATGAAATACCACCAGGTCTTAGAAGGATAGCTCACTGAAGAATGTCCTATTTAACAGACACTTAATTGAGACAGTAAGATGTTCATGACAAATGATCATATGTAATTTGCACTGTTCATCTATCTGCTGCAAGCATATTAATAAAAGTTTGTTCTCTAGTACTAAAATAATCACAAATTCCTAGATCTTACGTAAAAGTTATAATAATTATCTTTACCTAAGGCTTATGAACTTGTGTTTCTTAGACTTGCAAGGACTTCCAATCAAGATTTCAGGTGCATGCTGATAGTTTTTATTTTAGCATTTCCCTTGTAAGAATTAGCCTGCCTTCAGAAATAAGTGACACCTGAGTTGGAGAGGAAGCGGGTGATCAACGTAGTTGAAAGCACTACTCCTATTGTGTCCTGCTCCTACCAACTCCCCCAGCTCAATAATTGATGTCTTCTCCTAATAACTTAGGAACAGCAAAGGAAATGTATGGATGTGACCACTTTAACCCCTATCAACTCTCCCACTTTGATATTCTCTTAGGTTTATTTCTCACTTCTTATCCTGGAGGAGGGAATTTAGTACTTGAAGTTTTCCATTCTCTCTGTCTACTTTCTGACAGATTTGCAGGAATGGCCCAAACTAGCCTGCAGCTAGGTGACGATTGCAATCACAGTCCTATCACTTTTCAGTGAAACTTTCTTAAGGGATGAGCTGATAGAGTCAATGTTATCACGGTCCTCCTGGTTGAAGAGAAAACCCCGCAGCTGTCCCGGGATCCACACTGAGGGTGTGGTTGCAGTCTTGCCCACAGAGCTCCAAGCTATGTACTTTTCTTTCTCCCTTTTATACAGGGTTTTCCTCCTATATCTCATACACTATCCAGGTTCTGTTAGTAGGCTGACAAATATCCAAAATTAATTCATACTAGAGTGTCAGGGATTACCTATAGTTTAAATGTTTCATCTTTCTCCTAAAGAACATTCATATTTCAAGGGAGATTTCCAGGGATGCAATTTTTAGTTGTCAGAATAAGTACCTAATGGTGAGTGTTTCAACCATCCCATAAATAAGACAAGCCATTCAGGTGTGATATTTTGGGGGAGTGAGTGATTTGTGGTTCACAGCCCTTATATCACAGTATAAGGAATAGTTCCATTTAGTGAGCTCCATGCCAGATTTTGTGGTGAGTGTATTAGAAAGATGCTCTAACTTAATCAAGCTCAGAGCTCCTATTTGCCCACTTACCTGTACAGTTGGTGTTGACCCAGTAGCACTCACATGGCACATGGCTCCATATTAAGTTTTTCCTGACGTACACTACAATGTTTTTCTAAGAATATAATTTAAAAGTCAATAATTCTACAAAAATGCTTTGTGTGCCTGTTCTGTACTAAACTTAAGCTAGCTTCCAGTGATGACAAAGTGAATGATACATGATTCTTGATTAAGGGTTTCCTTGTCCAGTAAAGAACAGATTTATATAAATTATTACCAGGCAGGTAGTAGAGGTGCTTAATGCAACATCTCTTGTTACTTCTTCTGCACTGGTGAAACTGCTTGTTTAATTTGTTTCCTCCCTACCCCTTATGGCTCTAAATGGTCTTATTTACCTTACCTAGTTATATTCCCTAACTTCAGGGCACAAAACACACTGTATAAGAAAAATAGATATATTGGTCCTTGGTATGGATACAGAAACTGATAGACTTTGAAGGAGTTCATATCTAAGTCTTTGGGCACTAAGTAACATGCTTTTATCTCACTGTCCTCTTTCTGTTGGCATTCCTTTTCAGGAATCACTCTGCTCACTACGTACATATAAGAAAACATAATAAGCACAAACACCTACAGTCATTTCTAGGTATCTACAGATCTCCCAAGTGTAAATTATCTACTTTATGGCTTATTTGTTAAAACAATCACTATTGGAGTGGCTCCCATTTGCCATCTCCTACACCTCTGAGCCTTTCCCTCTCATTATCACTTGCACAGAAAATGTGAACTACTAATATTAAAACATCAGCCTGCTAACTGCTGAGACCCTAACATAAGCTTGGATGTAACTTAATTTAATACATTGATACATTCCACCTATTGCCAATTGACAGAATGTCACCTACGTTTAATATGAATGACTTTTAACAGCTGTGTCTTGCATTAATAGAATTTAGAGTATACTGCACCTATTTCATTGTCATTTATATTCAGGGTTTTGTTTGGGGTTGGGATAGCTGAAAATAGTAGTGTTTTATTTTTCTCTCTGAGGCCGCCTACCTCCACATAATACTTTATAACCTTACAATCTTGGAGGCTCAAAATTCTATGTAATCCTGGAAGGTAAATCTGGGAAATGCAGCCTTCTCTGTTTTAATTGCCATGGAATGATGGCATTCTGTGAAAAGGATTGCTAGCAGCCTGCAATAGTAAAGCTCCCTGGTGAGCAACAGCATCCTTTCAAATACAGCAAATGCAGACTTGTCACAAGTGGCCATTTACTCAAGAAACCATTCTCTAGAGTTTGTAGACATTATTTTTAAACACTAAGCTCCCAGGAATGATTGCAAAAGAACAACCAAGATAAAGCTCTGAAAATTAAACACACATACATAGAAATAAGCTTGTGGTGGAATTTAAATACACAACCTAAAAACTTTTCTGTTTTACTTCTTTCAGCCAACTTTTTCCTATTCCATGCACATTCAAGGCATGACTGGATGTCCTACAGGGACTAGCAGTGCCACCATGTATATTGCTACTCTTAAGATCATTAGTAGAGACGATAAGGAAGATACTAAGGCTTGAGTCTCTTCAAACCAAAAAAAAGTGCACTGGACTTGACAATGAACCTGCCTTTTTAAACCCTGAGGTTTCCAACCTTATAAATATTAGATTTTTCAGACAAACTGTTGTATAATTTTGTCCAGAATTCAGATTTATTTTATGTTCTCTTATAGCTATTGTTCCAAAGTAAATGCAAGCAATAAGTGATGATGACATATACTAATTTGCCAATTCTAATAGCTTTCTATACACACAAATTGCTAAGTTACCAAGGAAAGCCCTTTTATTTAAAGCTAGAGACAAGAAGTAAAAGAGAGATAGTAGCTCAGATGGTTGATCCTCATCTTGTTTTCACAAAGAAGTTAATTATCAAATTTGGAAGGGGAGACAGTTTCTATACATAAAATGTAACAATAAACTTAATTTAAAAAGGGAGAGGAGGGAAAGGGGTAGTGGGAGATGGGGAAGAAAAAGAAAGTGAAAAATAATACAGAAAGTATGAATTCAAGTATCTCTCTGAGGCTCTATGTTTAGATAAGACAATTGCTCTCCTAGTATGTAATTCTGAAGATTACACAAGTGCCAAAAGAACTAAATAATGCTAACATATACATTATAATCATATGCAGCAAGTTGCATTTATTTACTGGAAAATCAAACAAGTAGGGTATCTGACCATTAAAAAAGACAAAGAAGATAAGACATATATTAATTTTTATCTGTCTACAGAGGAATTCCCAAACTAGTATTTTTACAATGTAAACAAAATCATAAAGGCTTCAATGCCAAGCCATGCAAGTCTCTAATTTGAATGTAGCATTTGTCCAACTTATTGGAACTGATTTTCTTCTCTTTTTAATGTTTTGCAGAAAAGATCCAATGGATTGCTTCAGAATTTCGTTTGGCTTTTATCACACTGGAGTTAACCAAGATGATAGATTCAGCACAGTAAAGCATTTTAACGTAATGATATACCACCACTTCTAGATTCAATGACAAGATGAAAATCTATGAATAGGCATAAAACACACATGAAAAAAATGACAGAGCTTGAAGTCAGTTTGAATAATTTCTGAATCATAAATTCACATAAAGAGGAGCGAGAAGAGAAAAAAGAGAAGCAAGGAGGGTAGAGGGGAAGGTGAGTAGCTCATTTCACCCACCTCAAACACTGAATTTAAGAGCGTCATGCACATTCATATTTCCCACTGACAAGACTTCAGGTATATATCAACTGACCCGCAAGCAGAGACATATTGGAAGCTCTGCTTCAATTGTATTCAGAGGGAAGTGTGTGCCCAGTTTGGCAATCATGCTTTTTCACTTTGGCTACTTGTCATGCACAATGAAAAACAGGTACCATTCACAGCAGAGTCCCTCACCCTGCCCCTTCCTAGATATCTGTTCCATATCTTTGCTCCTGCAGAAGATCACCATTTGATAGGAGCTCTGTAAATCTATATTTAGTGCCCAAGAAACACCCTCTTCTCCTTTACCCTCAGGACAGTTAAGATCAGCATTTTTGTTAATAGTTTCCAGGTTTGAACTCTGGAGGACCTGGCTATCCCTGGAATTCAGTTTTCCTCACAGACAAATAAAGGTTAAGGAATACTGAAAAAATCTAGGTTTTCCCATTAGCACAACCAGATAGAAATACTTGTATCTTTGGCCACTCCATTTCTTCTTGTCAATATTTAAATTAGAGTTGAATATGCATGTGCTATTTAAAACCTAGAATTTTTAAAAGACTAGAAAAAAATATAATTACATGTCATTATACATATCCAAGAGAAAAAGCCTGCATGGTGGCCAAACATGATGTCCCTACTTACGTGTCTGACCTGGAGGTGCTTTGCACTTCTGTGCATGTGATGTACTCCCAGAGTGTGTCACTGTCTCCTCTGGACTGCACAGTTTTTGGAAGCAGAAGCCAAGCAGAGTCTGCAACATGGGAGGCTTTCAATAAATATCCACAGAATTAAATTAAAACCTCACTGGCATCTTTAAATGCTAAGGTCTGGCAACCTTCATTGAATAGGTTTGCTATTATTTTGTTAGGAATATCTAAGGAGACATGTCTTCTTCAAGTAGAAGAAAAGTAAATACATGGGGGAAGAAAATTCTACAACCAATTCCAAGCCACTGACTTAGATTCCTATCAGTCCCTAGAAGTAGGCAGAGGATTGGGAGCAGGCTACCTCCATGAAGGCCAGGAAGATAATTTTAATATTAACTAGTATAACAGTCAATAAGAAGACACAGGAAGCACAAAATCTCTATAAAACTAAGCAGAGGTAACTTCTTGTACCTAAGATGACCACTCTCTAGATATATTTGTATGTTGGGTTTATCTCTGACATTAAAATGGAAGACTAGATATCTGAAAAAATATTATGTGGTGAGCTGAAATTGGAGAAATTATTTATAAGGAGAAATTAGCTTTTAAAGTTTCTCACATGTAGCTTGAAACAATGTAGTAAACATCCTAAAATTAATTCTTCTTTCTAGAATGAGATAGGTTTTTTGAAACAAAAATTTTCTGTAACTTAAATTCTCTGTGCCTACATGTTTTACTTTCAATGTAACATTCCTGGTAAATATCCCCTAATAGCATAAGATGCCATAAGTAATGGAATGCAAGGAAAGACTAGATAAAAAGTAGAATTGTGAGTTTGTCACTTGTACCTTAAAGAGTCAAAAACATAATTTCTTTTTAAATGAATCCAATTGCAGACAAAAGAGGTTTTCTTTAGAAGAAAGGGATGGATAGCTTGAAAAATATTGATTTACAATAAATACTTAAGATCACATTAAACATTGTTCTCTTGAAAATATCAAGTTAATTATTGATAAACACCCTGATGCCTCTATCAGGCTCAATACCTAGGGGCCCAAGTTCCATTTCCTGGTGACCTTCTACATCAATAGCCATTCAAATTTTCAGGTGGCTTCCTTTTTAAGTTTTATTTATTTTGGTTTATATTTTGCCACCTTTATAATAGAACACAAGGTCATTTCTACCTTCACTATTCCACAAAGGTTACCTACCACACATTCAAAGTACATGACCCCCAGGAGCCAAATATAGCAAATAGCTACATGTGGTTTGGCTCCAACAGTGTTTGAAATGTGTGAATTTTTTAAGTTAAGGATTTTGGTTTTTTTTTTTAGTTCACAGTAGTTTTCACCAGTTCCTATTGCTTTTACCCACATATGTACAAATTTTTTTTGGCCTATAGGTATTTGATGGGCAAGCCCCAGCCCAAAGATTGGGCTTCTTCTGGTGCAAAGAATATTCTTGATTCCATACGGAGTCTATTCCTTTAGCTCAACTGATCTGCTGAAAACAAAAGTTATTCTTTCAATGATTGTTGGGCAGCTTTTCTATGCCAGGAACTGTACACTGGGCACTAGTGACACAGTAGCTTTATCAAGCAACATCAGTTCATGCTGAATATTGGAAAGTCTTGTGGCTTGTGTCTAGATGTTCCCCCAAAGCCTCATGTAGTCGTAGGTGGGCCTTTTGAGAAGTGGCTGATCTGAGTGTGATGCTGGGATTAAGGGTGCGTGATTGCTGAATCAGTACACTGATTGGTTTGGCACCACTCTAATTCTGATAGTCTAGATACAATAGAAGTGACAAAAAGAGGATTGTCCTCTCCCTTGTTGCATTGCTACCTTCTGCCCACCATGAACTGTTCTCCTCTGTGAAGCCATCCTGCCTTGGAGCCAGCCAATGATGGACTGAAACCTCTACAAACTGTGAGCTAAATAAACCCTTCCTCCTTTAATTTGTTGGTGTCAGGTATTTTGATTCAGCAATGAGAAAAATAACTAAAACAGGACATTGAGAATAAATAAATACATTTCCAATGATGGTTAAGTATTATGTAAAGAAAAATAAAGCAAGGGAAGGAGATAGAGTGTCAGAGGGGTTGCTATTTTCAACAGGTTAGCAGGAAACACCCTCCCTGATGAGGTGGATCTTAGCAAGCACTTGAATGAAGTGACAAAAGGAATCATGTAGAGATCTAGGGGAAAAACTTTCTAAGCAAACATAGGCCTCCTCTTAATAGAGCTCCATCTTTACAAATGAAGAGCTTCTACCTCTGGCACACCCCTGATTTTCTGAGCTAGAAGAAAATTGCCACTAGTTTTTTACTTAATTCTGTTAGTATTTTTTACACTTGGTTTTTTTAACCAAGTAGAAAATAAATCAGTAATTTTCAAACTCTGGTTTCACTATTATAGCTTGACTTGGTATTCTCTTATCATTGAATCAATAATGGAAATTTGCTCCTACAGAGGAAAATGTCTATAGAAAAAAAACTACTTATAGAAACTCACTGGAAACCTCAGTCTAGGTAGACAATACCTAACCATACCTAACAAACAATGGCATGCTTATATAAAAAAAGAACTATATTCCTTTTGCGTGTATTTTTAATAATAGAATAAATTAACATTCCGTTTATTTTTAGGAAAAGGAGTAAGCATGGTTTTAAATGAATAGACTTCTGCTTTATTAAAGTAGCAATTCTTTATGAATTTTAAATAGACCAGAGAGATTATTTTTATCAATTTTCTCTTCTGAGCAATAAGAAAACTAAACTTTTAAGGGGTTAATTTGCTTCAATGACAAATAGTCATTTATTGACCAACCTGAAAACTGAACCCAGGTGTATTATTACTTTTCCATTGCTGAGACAAAATAACTAACATCTGCAGGTTAAAGGAGAGGTCTTTCGGTGTCACTTTTTCAGCTGATTCAGTCCAGGCATGGTTGGCCTACTCCAAGGTAGAAAGGTATGGTGTGAGAACATCCTGAAGGAAAACTGCTCAATCCTGGCAGCCAAGAACCATAGCAAGAGAGGAGAAGCCAGAAACAAGAATACACTCTTCCAAGTCATGCCCCCAGTAACTCACCTCCAACCAGGTCCCACCTTCTAACAGCACTTTGCTACGAATTTATCAATGGATTAATACACTGATGATTCTAGTGTCTCCATGATCCAATTAACTTCTAAAATTACCTGAACACATGAAACACTTTGAAGAGATCTTAGTTCTAAACAATAACACTTTTCCCCTAGACCTCAAAAGATTTTTGTTTATTTCATTATGTAAAATACATTTAGTCAATCTCTAAGAGTCATCAAAGTTTCAACAGTTTCAGTATTGCTGAAAAATTCAAGTCCAAAGTTTTCTCTGAGGCTCAAGGCAAATTCTTAGCTGTGAGCCCTTGTAAAAATAAAAAAAATTAAATACTGCCAACATATAGAATCTCATAGTAAATATTCCATGCTTTTCAAATGGAAGAATAAAAAGGAATAGAGCCAAAGAAAGACTGAAAACAAGCAGGGAAAACATTAAATCTTCTGGCTTAATGTCCAGCACCTAGGGGCAGATGGTGATGAAATGTGTATTTCAAAGGGCTTGGGGAGCTCATGGCTATGGCATTGTCAGTTACAGCCCACATGGGCTCTCTTTTGTGCTAACTCTACTCACTGTTTGTGACTTTACTCAGCAGAAATTCCATGTTCCTGGCATCTCCAACGTCCTTTGTTGTCCACTGCACATGAAGCTTCACTGACAGTTTTACACAACTACCCCCTTGGGCCACTTTGCCTGGCCTCCAAGGCCTTCCTTTGAAATCTAAGTGGAAGTGTCCATGACCTCAATTACTGCATTTGGCATCTCTGAAATACTAGTACCATATGAATAATACTAAGGTCTGCTACCAGCTTGGGCAGTAGCCAGGCCCCCTTGGATCATGGCTGAAGCAGTCTCTGAGTGTCCATATGACTGAACATGCAGTACTTTCCTAGGTGGCTCTGAGTGAGCAGGGTACCCTGGAGCACTCTTCCAAAAAGAAAAAAAAATCTTTCAAAGGAATTTAACCCTTTATACACTTCAGCCTGGAATGCATAGAATGTGGGCAATGCCCAAGATGCCTTCAAGCCATCTTTCTTGGTATCCTGGTGCAAAATACTTGGTTTCCTTTTGAATGCACTAAAAGCTATTTTTGGTCCCAAATTTACATGTGCTTCCTTTCTGTGCAAGCTACAAAATTTTCACATCTTTCCAGCCCAGATTTTTGCTCTTGATTCTCACTGTAGATTTGACTAAAAGTAGTCAATGGTATCTATGCCACAGCCTCAAAATTGGGCCATCTTGAAATTTTCTTTGCCAGTCTGCCACCTTTAAATTCAGGTTCACACAAAGTCTTAGGACACAGGCAAAATGTAGATAAGTACTTTTCTATAATGTACCATGCATGGCCTCTAGTCCAGTATCCAATAGTGCCCTCATTCCCATCTGAAGTCTCATGAGCATGGTCTTTACTGTTCATATTTCTATCAGCATTCTAGTTTTCTAAGCTCTGACCAGAATCAGCCATTGGGTTCTGCTTATACCATTATGGCTTCTCTAGCCCTCATCACCAAAGATTCCTAAACTTCCATAAACCAGTTCCAAAGACTTCTGAACCACATGGTCAGGTATAGCCACAGCAATGCCCCAACATTTGATACCAATTTTTTGTATTAGTCAATTTCTCATTGATGGGACAAAATACCCAACACCTGCACTTACTGAAGGAAACATTTATTTTGGCTCATTGTTTCAAAGGGTTCAGTTCCTACATGGTTGGCTGGCTACAAGGCAGAAATGATATGAGCAAAGGCATTACAGAGGAATGCTGCTCAATCCATGGCCACCAGCAGAGACAGAAGAGAGCAATTTAGAAACTTAGTGAGATCATGTCTCAAAATAAAATGCAAACAAACAAAAGGGCTGGAGATTTGATGGTCCTTGTATCACAATCCCTGGTACCACAAAAACAAACCATAAAAAGAATTTCACTTCACACCCCCATTACCCACTTCTAACAAGCTCTCACCTCCTAATAGCACTTTACTATAATGCCAGTAATGGATCAATCCACCAGTGAGTATAGCACTTTCATGATACAATCATTGCCCAAAAGCTCCACATCTGAACTCATGAGATGTTTGGGGGACACTTTAGGTCTAAACTGCAACACTGGAGTTAAGCTAGTACTCTTACCTTTTGTACAGCACATTTACTAGTAAATTTACACATGTAAACCAACTACTGGGACCTGTTTCCTCTAATATGGGCTAACACCCAATGATTATGAAGAATTCAACAAATTCTTGGTGTATTGTGCACTTTAGCTATAGGAATGAGAAGCATGGTTCGTAAAAATTATAACTATTTCAATAGTATCACGGCTTTACCTTTACGTGACAAACACTCTGAGGCCTAGTTTGCTTTATGAAGAGTTAGATTCATTTAGAACTTTCACAAATGTTTTAAAAGGGAAATAGAGAAACCTACTGGATCAGGAAAATGTTGTATAAGAAATAATACATCAGGGTAGAGTCTAAGCTTGGTTCGGAATCTCTGCAGATGGCACCTATAGGAAAGAAGAACCCAAATACCTGACAGCTGAGTGAACCTAGGCAAAAATCACTGGATTAATGAAGCCATTCCAACACTCATACTTATGTATGCCTATTATACCATTTTACTGCTGCAAGAACATTGATAGTGACTTGTTCATCTTATTTTTAAGTGAAACTCTTTCTATGAATTAATAACCTAAAAGAAATTAACTCAGCTGGGAAAACCATAATATAGAAATAATTTTAACTATCAATTGCTTAAAATTGATATGATTTTTAAGAATAAAACAATATAGATGCTTGGTTTAATTGAGGCAAAAATAAAATTATTATTCACTAAAAATTTCTTATATCTAGGAGGTGCTATTACTATATTTTATACATATTATTAGTAACATAATCACAGTGTCCCCACTAATACCGTAAATTGTTCAAACCAATGATTTGAATTTTTATATTGTAAATTAACTGGAATGTATCAGTTGTGGACTTTGGTGTAGGTCAGTTAGTTCAAATGACACATATTAAGTATTTACTCTATACTAAGGATAGATAATTAAAATAACAACTGATCCATAAACTTAGATTTCATTTAATGTCTCAGTCAGATGTTGGAAGTCTGATAATCCTCTACTTGCTTGTTTTTGCCTATATTATAGTAAAATATCATCTATTCAAAATTAACCTGACATCAAAGGCCCTAATCTTTAGGTGAATGTTATGAATACATGTGATCACAATCATTTGAAGAAAATGTTAAATTCTGAGAAGGACCCTGGAAGTGGAGGCCCTAGCATGCACAAAACAAACTCAGTAAAATTCTGATAACTGAGCAAATGTAATTCAATTCTTTTGTTCCAATTTATGCATAAAGGGAAGGTCCTCCACAATGAATACTCTTGAGTGGTATCAGGAATCTCCATCTTATATCCTCTCTGATATGTCACACCACCAAGCTCCATGATATTATTATGGCCAGGAACTTAGAACACTAGCTCTGTGGTAGGGACTCAGAAAGGAATGGGAAACTAGGAAATTTCTAATAGTAGTAAAGCCAGAAATGCCTGGCACTTGATGGAAAAGTCATTTGAAATCAGATATTGCTAATAGTTTAAACAAAGATTTTGCAAATATTCACAGGGTTCTTGTTCAATACCTTCTGTGCATATGTTTTATTTTCTGGAAATCAGGACAAGTAAAATATTGCAACTTGAGATATGATTTATTCTAGAAATGGAATTGTAAGAAAATACAACCAACTCTCAATTTCTAAGGGGCAAAAAAATGTAATATGTAGCTGGCTGTGGTGGTACACAACTGTAATCCAGGCAGTCTTGGAGCCTGAGACAGAAGGACTGTAAGTTTGAGCCCAGCCTGGGCAACCTAGCAATTTAGGAGACCCTATCGCAAAATACAAAATAAAGAGAAGATGGGGACTTTGTTCGGTATAAAGACCCTGGGTTTAATCTCTAGTACTGCAGGGGGAAAAATATTCAAAACTGTAACACTGACAGAAGCTTTCAACTAATAAACAAAGCATAGTTTTGAGTACACCTTTTTTAAATCAGGGGGAAAAAAATCTAAGAAACTTACAAAAGAGTAACTTAAACTGAAAAATTTGAATGCGATGAAACACCCACTAATGTTCTCCTGTGCTAAAGAACTTTCTTTTGAAGTGATTTGTGATTTGAGGAAATAATGGCTTTACTTTATTAAAAATCTACATATCTTCATTTAAATATTTCTAACAGCAATGTGGATGATAGATATAATCCTACCTGATTTAAAATAAAACCTAAAAGAAATCAGTATAATATAAAAACTGCAAAATTTTCTCCTAAATCAAATACAGTAATGACCTGCAGATTCTGAACTGCAATAAATATCCTGAAATTTTAGGACAATGATGTGAGTATTTAATTAAGATCTGTAGTAAGGAGATAAGGCATAAATTCAACCTGTATGGGCATCAGATGTTGCAACATATAGAGACAAAAACAAATACAAAATAAAATGTAAACAATAATATAAATATAGTGTGAAATAATATAGTAAAAATTTGGATGTCTATAGCTCATCTCCTTCATCTAAAATGGAAGAGGTAGAAATCCAGGAAATTTCTTGCATTCATTTCTACAAGATTGCACAGTTTGCTAATGAAATAAAATTCAAGTTTTATTGACTTTACCACTAACTTGGGTAAAACCTCTCATTAGAATTTCGGGTTTTTAAGTAACAGTAATATATTGATTAGGCTATAGCTTCTTTGAAACTAAAAACATTTATTAGATTTTTTAATAAGAATTTTTTTAAATAAAGTAGGTGTCAGCAACTAAGACAAGAGCAAAAGACTGTCAGAAGAAAGCAACGAGGGGGAAAAAACAGCAAAATTTAATTTATTCCAGTATTTTAACCAATACTAGACCTCTCAAAAGTTTAGCATTTTGTCACTCGATTCAAATATTCTGCGATTAGAAACAGTGATGATCAATGAGTGACAAATTCTCAATGTTGATCAAGACAGCACTTTTTGGTGAGCAGAAGTTTTATATCTAGTAAGCATTGTAGAAGATAAGCTAATTCTGGTGTGGGTAGATTGAATTAAAGTCCATAGAGGTTAGCATGTTGAAAGGAAAATGAATTACTGTATTTTGGAGGTTGTATACAGTTGGCAGCCCTGGAATTTGTAGCAACAACAAAGGCTGCAATGTATAAGGGTAAAAAACCCCACAATGTTAGATAGCATGTACCAAATCAGCCATATTTCAATTGATTCTGTTTCTAGCCTCTCTCTGACCCCGCCGTTACCCTCAAATCCCACACAGCTTCCATGTCGAGTTTTTTATTCTGCCGCTGTTTTCTCTCCACATAGTTTCTTTCCAAACCAACATCCATGTTGTACTCATCAACCAGCTCTTTAGAAAGCTTCAGGCTGGAAGGCCAGGCATGAAGTGCTGGCAGGTGGTGTAGCTGTTAGCCAGCCTTGTGTATCACAAGAGATCTGATGCTATCAAATTCCTTTTCCCCCAAAGACTAGAGAGCAAGCCTTTGTGAGCATGCAGAAGGGGGATGAAAACAGTTTGTCTCCTGAGCAGCCAGCCTTTGTCATATTACAAATGAAATCACTTTGGAAATTTAGAGAATTAATATCATAATGAAGACTGGAGTACCCATTAGGGTGGTCTAATGTTGCTCTGGAGAAATGTGATGGATGCCCAGTGGCTGCGAGCCCTTATTTGCAGAGAGTCACCTCTGCAGTTGCCATTATTAGGAAGATGTCTGAAGCAGAGGATCAGACACAACCATTGCAAGATGAGATAGTGTTTGACTGGTTTCCAGGGAACCGAAGGATACATGCTTAGTTGTACCTGTCACTATGGCTCCCAGCATTTTTCCCCCTTAATGTCTTTTTTAGCTGTAGGAAGTTTCTCTTTAAAGATTCAGTGCTTTCCTAATGGCATAAAGTGAGTAATGGGGAGCATAGAAAATGTTATATAGATTACAAATGAATTCAGTCTATTTTAAGACAATGTGTGCTGGCCCTAAAAAATGAGTTTATTTAGCTTCAGTTTTCTCTTGAAAATAAAGTTAGCTAAACATTCTGAAATGAACACACAACTGGCATCTTCATGTTCATTTTCCCTTCTATGCAAAATATCCCTGGCTTTCTAGGACAATATATGTGCCCACCAAAAATATGATCTGTATTTGATGCTCTTTCTGGCACTAAAGCATAGAATATAGTACTTCCAGGAATTATTATAAAATGTAATTGAATCATCATTTCTGGTACTCAGCATTCCCCTCTCTCTCTCTCTCTCTCTCTCTCTCTCTCTCCCTCTCTCCCTTCCTCCTTCTCTCCCTCCCTTCCTCCTCCCCCTTCTAGTGCTGTTATTAAACCTAACAGAAAATAGGGGTTTTCTCAAAGCTCATATCAATTTCAGACTAGATACAATGGAATGATAATTTCCCTGAGAATTTTGGAAGGATTTAAAAAAACCCAAAAGACTAAGTAGTTCTTGAAAAGTGAAGTAATACCTATTTTTCCTCACTTCATAACTAGCCCTTTTGCTTCTCAGATTTGATTTTATACATTTCTGTTTCTTACTCCTATGTCTCCCATCGACTAAGTAATATCATTTCTATGCAACACTTTTCTTCCAATATTTGTTTCTTTTCAAGATAGGGTTATAGAAGAGTTCGTTGTATTGATGAATTCAAATACAATTTTTAATTTGAGAATAGTATGAAGATACAATCACCCAGATTTTATAAATCTTGATTCATTATCAAAGGAAAAAAACTAAGAAAATATTTCCAATCTTTTCTTTGGCACAAACAAAAACAAAAGAGCAAAACTCACTAATCAGTTAGAGAGCAAACTTAGCTAGAGCAGGATTTGGTGCAGGAAATAAGCAAGTTATTGCTGTTGAGCTGCTACTAATTTCCTACTGCCTTCTATATACAGATTCTTAAGGACAGAAAGTCTACAGCTGTCATTAAATCTCTCATTTAAAAATGATGAACTCAAAGCAGGGCTCACCAAAAAGCTGAACTAACTTCTGTATGAGCATTGCTGGCCCCTTTTGAAAGAGGCACAAATAATTACATTCATAAAGCCCTAACCCCTTCCAAAGACAGGAGATTCTACTTATTCTCCAAACACAAGCTTGTTAATCCTCTATATGTATGCTTTGAATATCGATTTGGGTACTTTATTATATTTCAAATCTGCATTTCATCACATATCTTATTAATCCAATGTTATCAGTGTCCAAGTTATTCCCCCTCATTCTAATCTCCTGAGAGTTATGGATATATGTCTCCATAGTACCGAATCCAGTGTTGACACAGAGTGAGGAATCTATAAATGTATGTTAAATGGAGTCAAACTGATGTAACAAGTGAATGATCTGAACTTTCTAAAAAACTCAGGATAGATAAGCAAATCCTATGTGTGGAAGAGAATGTATGAGGTTCCTGTTCTATATTATGTTTAATTCTTTCCCAAACTCATCCATTCACATTCTAATAATAACAAAATTCATCTTCCCTAAAGCAAATAAAAGAGTCTTAATAAAAGTAATGTACCCCACTAGCATTCAGACCCTGAAAATGACAAATGTGATCTTGGACAGAGAAAAATCTAATGAAAGCAACCACATTAAACATAGCTCTTCCGTGCTCAGTGCTCAATAAGTGAGCAGCAGGCTCTCTCTGTCTAGCTTACAGAAAACAGGAGGTAGCAGTTTGCAAGGAGCAGCGTTTTAATGTGATTGGACTATAACAGACAATCTATTTACAGCATGCTCTGGGGAGCTTATAAACAAATGTTGAGTAATTTCAGCCAGCAGTAATTACCCTTGCAGCTGACAAGGATAGCATGAGACTTTCTCCTTCACCTTCAGCCCAGTCCAGAAGGCAGAGTACACAATGCCACTTCTAATTATTTCTGCATTTCTATGGCCAAAGACCAAAGTGTGTTATTAGAGAACATTTTAGAAGCTTTTTAAAAGCTTATTTATTAGGACAATTAAAAGTCATCACTATGACAGCAAATAAAATGTTGCATTCTCAGGAATGCAGTATCAAATGAGCTTCGGCCCACTTACCTTTAAGGCTATGTGGACTTGTTTTGTGTGATCTATTGTTAAGAGCTGAGACTAGAGCTTGGTAATAAATAGAAATAATACCTGGAATGTATGTGATTTAATTCTGAGATATACCTTTTGCTCCTTACAATTTTCAAACAATTTAGAGCATATGAATGAAGTTATTCCTCAGAAGACACAGAATTTTGAAATTGTATGTGTGTTGCTCAATGATAGTGATGAAGATAAAATGTGTGTGGTCATACTATCTCTCTTTTGCTACATCTCAAAAGAAACACTAGGTTACCGTAGCTGGTTAAAGGCTTTTAGCAGGAGAGGTCACTCGTATTGCATCAGTTTGACATAAGGAAGATGTTAAAAATTCAAGGATCTAAAAATAAACTTTCAGCAGATAAGCTTCTAATGGAGTGCTGAAGGAGTAAAACAATTATGCAGAGCAATCACCCTGAGCATTTGTAATTAACAATCAAATTACTTCCCAGAAGTGTCCAACAAGAGAACTTTTGTTGAACATTTCTATACGTGCCAAACTACCCCAAAGTAATTGGGGAAATCAGTGAACTGTGGTGAGTATTGGTTCTCAAACACCATGGCCAGCTTGGCGTTCACTGAGCTACTGTCCACCTCAGTTAGTTCAGTTCAGACCCCTACTATAGGAATTGACAGCAGATTTCTAATCCCACAAAGTATATTATTTACACTTTTTGATACATTTCATTACATTACATTCTGTCATGTTGCATTTCATCACCAAGGGATGGAATGCTGCATAACCTCGTATGACATGATGACAGGTCTCACTCTTTCTCTGTCTCATAAACACACAACACAAACTTTTAAATTACAAGGTAGATCTAAAGGAATGTTTTGGACTTAGGCCTTAAAAGGATCCTTGAGACCTAATGATAACATAGATAACTTTATCAAAGCCATGGATGGTTCTTTGATGACAATAATATCACATCACCCTGCATGGCAGTGTCTAAGCTTATTTAATATGTATTTGCCAACCATTTGTAAATAATTTTAAATGTATCATTCATTGTGATGTACAGTGGATCATAAAAGTATGTATTCTGTAATGTAAAACAGTAGTATGTTGTTAATTAGCCTCCTTAAAAGAAACACCTGAAAAACAAAATTACAAAGTTTAACAAGACAACAGACTTATATCCCTACCATTGTTCTGTACTCGGTTCTGAAATGTGGTTGGCAGCAGGACAATAATGTGTCCTTGTTCTTGAGAGTGGCAGGTGTCACTTTGGCCAGTGTTGGATGTGAGTGACAGATATTTTACAGCTGAAGCAATGAGAATGCAGAAATTCAAGCATACCCCTGGGATTTCCTGGTCATCTGTGGACAGCACAAGGGCAGGGTAGGCTGCTATCCTAATGCAGGACCCCTTGTTGTTGTGACCGCTGTAGGCAGCTGCTGATTCCTGGCATTTTAAATAATGTTTCTATTAACAAGGCTGTGTTTCTGCTCTGATGGAAGCATGCAGAAAACCACTCTCTAGGCTGTGTACTAAACTGCTCTAATTGCTTTCCTGTGCTTTACTCAGAAATCTGGTAAATGCTGATTTCAGTAGAAAATTGCTTACAGATTTAGTCTTTTTGAACACATGAGTTTTCATTCATATTGATATAATCTGTCAAAAAGCTGGAAGTTTTTTTCTTTATCTATCCCAAAGTGTCAAATATTTTTAGTAAGGCAAAAAGGAAGAACGAGAAGGAGAACAGGAAGAAGAGGAAGAAGGGGAGGAGGAAGTAGAATAAGCTTCTCATTGAACAATATTTAAGTGATGATAATGATAATAGGAAATAATAATAAAGCAGAATGCAATGCAGGAGCAAAAGTAAGAGGATTTCTCTTTTTCACTTTGACATAACTGGAAATTTATGGGGTTTTATTTTGGCCCCAGTCAAATTAAAACTTTAAATTATAATCTAACAGGAAAGATCTGTATAAAGCCTCAACTATATTTAAGTATATTTCAAAACATTTTTGGTTCACCTTTCTCTATGGGATAATAGAGGTTTATAAAAATAAAATTCCACAATAATATGTAAATTATGGTATTTTTAAGAGTTATAAGAAAAAGAATGGATACAATTAGCAACAAGTCCAGAGATTTTTCACAGACAAACTTTCTCCAGAATTAATAGACATATGTTCAAAGGGGAAGATAAAATTATATTTTTGTAAAAAACAATGAAATATCATTAAAGTGCTTTTTATTAATACTATTTACTATGTCAGTATTGCAAAAGAAAATTCTCCTTCCAAGTCTGAATCATCCATTTGCATATTGTAAACACAATATTTGCCTTTTTCCTTACCATTATAGTGACTATACCAAGATAGGCCCTTATCCATCCAATTTGCAGAACTCATGGCATTTACTCAAACTAAACTAATGAAAGGAGCATAATTTTTTTAAATCAAAGCTCTCTAGTGTGATTGCTTAAAAGAATGATTATATACAATGATATACAAGCAATGTGAATACTAGTCTGTAGTTTCAAGGACAGATATCTGCCTTCATTTTCCATTAATTTCCTCCCGAACACTGTCAAGATATTATGTTGCAAAATGAAAATGATAACCATATGTTGATTAAGGAAAACACATAGTGTCACGGGACATTTCAACATTCACTTAAAGGGTTAACAGTGAAACTCCAAAGAGAAAGAAGATATGTTGATTCAGATTGATATTAGAATGTGTTGTTTAATGTCATTTGTCAAATACTGTTTCAATTTTTAAATAATTACTTACATTAAATAATTTAAAACATGCATGCAAGCAGCATGGTTTGAAATTACTACTTTATAGTAATTTTAGGAAGAAGAATAAGGTCTTTCCCAAGAATGGACTAAAACCTCTCCATAAAAACCAATAATGTTCTGAAAATCATGCAGTTACAATTATTTTTCCCTACTTAGTAATGCAAAGATAAATCGTTCTCCTTCGGAAATCAAATATTTTCCTAACCACTGTGTTTCTTTAATTAAACTGTATTCTTTATAGTGATCAAATATAATTAGCAGTAACAAGTATTTAATGAAAACAAACTGCTACTCCCAAGCCTTTACTACATGTTTTGTTTAAATCCCACAGACGCTCTGAGGATTACTATATCTCCATCACAAGTACAAAGCATGTCCTCTCCCCACTCTGCTTACCCTGACTTGCTAGGAGAATTTAAAGCAATAAAAACAATGACAAAAACTTCTGTGATTCCAAGGTCTTTAGTTTACATTCTAACCTTGCTCCTCAGCTCAAGGCATCACTTCCAAACAAGCTTAACATTTAGCCCTTCAAATATTTTATAGATTTATTGCTCAAAAAAATTCCCATTTGATATCATTGTATAATGAAGCATTACTCTGGTATCTTTGATTATTAGTAAGTGACCAAAATGAGAGGAAAGGTGCCCATGCTGGACTCATTGACAGCTAGGTAATATAGCAAGTCTTCTGTAATTAATTGTGAGTGAAAGGGGGTTGGTTTTGCAGCCTCGTAAAACTTTTCCCACATGGCTGAACCCTCGGTCAGGAGACGTTAGGCAACATTAACTGCCTGCACATTTCTGCAGGCTCTAGAGGAATCTCCAGGCACTGGGGCTCCAATCCTGAGAACCTTGGGACATAAGACATCAGTGTCTACCTTTCATCTTAGCTAAGATTTGGAGTGGGTTCAGACCACAGAGGCTCCTTAATTCTCACTAATTCATTTGCTTTCCTGATTCACTTGGCTTGGGATAACCTGAGAATGATAATGAACCTGTATGGGGAGCTCTCAGTCCCTTGCCTTTGAATGTGCTTGGCATGGATGGAGGGCTTTCTCTGAATCTTGCAAGAGGAAAGAATCTTATTAGCACTGATTGCTAGTCATGAGGTTTCCTCTAAAAATTGCTCTTGTGTTTTAACACTTGCTTTCTGTAAAGCTGAATAATGAGAGAAAAATTAGATTATAAAAATGATGTATGTTTCTAGAAACTGGGGTAACAGTGTAGGGTATGATTAAAACTTAATCCTTACAGCCAGCTATTTCTTGGTGTGGTGTCCCAAAAGCAAACTTGATGTTTCCCACTCCGTTTTTGCAACTCATGCTAAGTTCTTTTTTCATTTCAAGTAGATAAAAATACGCTGTGTACCAGAGATGTAGAATTTTTCCAAAGAACATCCAAAGCCTCTTTTACAAAGAATTCATTTTCAGACTTAATTTATACAGGAGTTGTCAAGTTCATAGACATTTCCAGTGGATATGGAATTCTGTTCAACTGATACTTTTGTTTTTACAATTAGTATGCTGTGTACCTTTAACTTCTACCAAGGTAAGAATGTGTGCTTCAAATGAAAAAGTCAATAAGTGAACTGGGCAAAGTGATGTGTTTTAGTAAAGCAATAAAAAGGGCAATTAAGGTCCTCTAGTCTAGCCAAGGGTAAGCATTCTTTAGATTGTGAGATACTAAACTATAGAAGGAATTATTCGGTTGTTCTTTTCTAATTGTGCTTTCACATATTCAGCTGCATAGGCCTTCACATACATATGCTAACAAAGTCACATGCAGAAACTGCGATGTAATAGATACACCAAGGGGCAGAATAGTGCTTGCCTCAAGAATTAGAAAGAGAATCTGGTGGCAGGGCAAAGCTAACATATTCTGCTGTATTACAAAAGGTGTATGACCTCTGATGTCATGTGCTTGTCCTCCATTTGGGGACTCTTTTATCAACATTTAAATTCTTCTTCCATAATCTGAGTGACCAGAGTAACCCATGACACCCATAGATGATGTCAGTAAATCTATAGCACAGGTCATGGGCCTACATGCCCAAACCATAAGTCATCACCACATTTTGAGAATACAGAATATCAGAAAGCTAAAGCAGGGAAAATTCTTAGGGTTCATTCAATTTGACTCCTGAGATTTTAAAGATGAAAAAACTGAGAACTAGTATGTTTGAAAGATGTGCCCCATGTCACATAGCTGTTTAGTGATAGAAGTAGGAGAGCTCAGTAGTCAGGTCTCAATTCCAGCACTGTCTCACACAGCATACAAAGAGTGATAGAACTTCCAAACAAATCATTTTGACATCACAAAAGCCATTAGTCAAGGGCTTGATGCTAATGGAAAGTATTTAGAAAGGTAATCTGTGCTCTTAATGCATAGCATTGCTCCTCTCCATCAAACTCCTATGGCCTGAAACCATCACTTCTGTTTCAGTTTTGACTCTCTCTAGGGGCATCCTCTTTTCTTTCTTCCAAACCAGAGAATTTCTCCAGTTACCAAATAATTTGATAGTAAGGATTTAATTTTTATTCATTTCCTTTTTTCATAATCTCCTACTATTTCCTTCTCCTCCTTTCACCATTGGGACTGTCCTTGTTTCTGGACAACAATAGACCAAGCTATACTAGAATAAAAATTAATTAACAATGTGTTTTTAATTCTATAAAATCACATATTTGGTGCAATTCCATAACATCCATGGTTACAAAGATATGCAATTGAAGAAAAATTTATGTTAAAGAAACATAAATGCTTCCATCAAAGAAAAATGGTTATTTCAACCATTACAGATTCTCAAATAGGAACATATATTAGGAAACTGATAAATCTGAGCTTATAGCTTGTAGCTCTGATATTTATTATGACCTTAAGCAAGGAATTTAACTTCCTCAACTCTCAATTTTCTCTTTTATAATAGATTCTTGCCAATCTTGCCACAATAGTTGGCACATAATATGCTTTCAATAAATATTAGCTATTGTTTTCATTGGTATTATTGATATTGCTCTTCTATTGGTGTAAACATTAAAAGAAAATGTGGATGTCTGAAGCACTGTAAAGGTAAAATAATTGTAGATTGAATGGATTTGGGAGCTGTTCAAGTGGAAGAGAAGGGTAGCAAATGAGAAAGGTGTCTTTCAGCATTCCAGCTTGAAAGACTAAAAGTCATGACATTACTTGTCACACCCTGAAAAAATGAATTTTAGAAGCAGGCTCCAGTGAAGTGGGCTCGATGATTGTGAATGTGTGTCAGGTGAGGGCAACAGAGAGCTATCCAGGCAGGTAACTTTGATGACCTGAAAAACCAAAAACATGGTTATCAACCCTTATGAGAAACAGTGAAGCAGTCTGAACTGAGGAGAAAGGTCACAAAGGACTCAAATTGGAACCCACAGCCTCTGCCAGATACAGAACAAAGTCAAGAGTAGAATTGGGAACAAACTAACTCATCAAACAAAGAGAAAAAAGGAAATAAAAAGAAAGCATAAAGTAGAGCTAGAGTAGACCCAGGCCAGATATCAGTAGATACTGTTATCAAGCTCCCTCAGAAAGCAGTGTCCAGGGGGAAGCTGCTTTGGACCTCCCCACTGAATTCAGTGAGGCTGTCACTGCCCTTCACAAAGATCATGAGTAACTCTAGATTTTAGTATGGAAATGTATGGTAGCAGTGAAGGCCTCCAGTAAAAATAACCAACCAAGAGAAAATATTAAAACTTAGCAGAAAATTCAGCAGCAAACTACACAGGAAAAGTACAGGAAACTCACATTTACCTACTATGCATCACAGAGTCTCACTTAAATCCTATGCATCCTGTACATTAGGTATTATTGCCATTACTTGGCGATGAAGAAACTGAAAGTATAAGAAATTAAGAAATGTAACCAAGATCACATAGTTCCTGAAAGAGCCAGTTAGCATGAGAATTATTACCTGTATGCTATCAACACCCTTTTTACCTATCCTTACTCCTCAAAATTAAAGCTGTAAAAATATATCAGTTTTCCAAGAGACAAAAAAAAGTAGGCAAAAGTCAAAGTCAAGCAAGTGCTTAATGCTACAGTGATTTCAGGAGTTAGGACTGATAATCCACTGTTGGATTTGGTAATTGGGAGGATTCGAGCGACCTTGGGAAGAGGAGTGACCTTGAGTGACGAGAGGAAAGCTGGAAACAGGGCTATTCAGTAAGGAGGTGGTGAAGAAAAGACAGCTAGAACTGTAAATCTCTCTTTGGAAAAAATGGGCAGTAAGGAGAATAATTCAAAAAAGAGTGCCAACAACTGGTTGAGATGTCAGGGGAGACATGAAAATATTTGTGGGCAGTGATGAAAGACTCACTGGAAATCAACATATATTCAGAAGAAATAGGAAATAATTACAAAACATAGTTATGCAGGAGGGAAAGAAAAGATAGCTAAAGTACCTAGGTATTTCTTGAAGTGGTAAGAAGAATAGCGGTATAGAGATATGTGGAAAACAGAGTGTGACGGGACTTAAGAAAACTTGTGTTAGATACCTTTGATCAATCAAGTAGGAGACAAAAGTATCTACTATAAAGGAGACACTAGGAAGTTAATCTAGGGGCCTGAAAAGTGTAGGCGAATGAATGACAGGAGAATCCAGAGGCACATATAGTGTCAGAGGGAAAGGATATACTGAATAGACAGAATCTCATTATAATTTGGAGTACTGAACAACCCCAGTGTGTGTTGAAAGTTAATGGGTCAGAGCTATTATAAAATGATCCTTCTGGGTCCAGCACATTTCACCCAATAAATGGATCCTACTGCCACCCCTGTGTGAGACAGACATCCTGACTATATAAGCAGCATCAACCATGCTCCTCTGAGATGTGGTATTTAATATTTTACATTGAAACCAGGACAATTGAGAACTCTGGAAATGCCTTCTCTTATTACCTTATGAAGAATGAATGACCAGTGCATCATTTCTACAGTCAGAAAATAGCAGTTCCTCTTCGTGCCTGAACTCTACTGTTGAACCAAAACCCTTCCAGGGAATTTAAACTCATTAGTGGGAAAATGATGTTTTACTGAACTCACACTGTGGACATTTAAACAATCTTGACAGGAATAAATAATAGGTAATAATAATAATAATAATTCCCCTTAGGTAATATTCCTTAAACAATGAACAAGCTAAGGAATTAAAAAGATGACACAGTCATCTTGGTGGCACACTCTTGTAATCCCAGCACTTTGGAGGCTGAGGTAGGAAGGTCTCCTGTAGTTCAAGCTAGCCTGGGCTACACAGCAAGTTTAAGGCCAGCCTGAACTACATATGGAGACGCTGTCTCAAAAATGACATGGAGGAGCCAGGGATTTAGCTCAGTGGTTCCACCATCTGGCTGGCAACTGCAAGGACCCAAGTTCGATCCCAGGCACCAAAAAAAAAGAAAGAAAATGACATGGAGTGGGTGGAGTGAAGGTGGATATCTGCTTCCCTTTTTTATCTTTAAAAATATATGGCAAGCCAACTTCCTTTTATCAGTAGAGTATTATCTAACAATTCAGTCAACATTCAAAGTACATACTTGGACAAGATAAGAAAAGGTATTTCCCTAATCTACAAAACAAAGCTTATTAAATTCAGTAATACATCTCCAAATTTAAGGAAAAAACTTTTTTTCTCACAATGGATGACATTTATTCAATTCCATTTGGGTTATGTAAGGTTTTCTTAGCCTGAAATTCTAGGGACATCCATGCATTTAGAATTTTTCAAACACCTCTATAGAGACATATGTTGATTTAGGAAGTGTCCGCATGGCACCGAAACAACCAATCAATTCACTGAAAAAAAATCAATTGATTCAATAAAAACATCAAACAGGCTGTTTGCTGTCATGAAGATCAAACTACTGTTCGACAGAACTTTTACTTTTTAATCAATGGTATTGATGTCCGTAAACACTGTCTTAAGTTTACCCGCCTATGTTCATCATACAAAAGAGGACCAAGTTGGCAATCGTTAAGAAATTTCAGCAAAAGAAAACCTAAATGCTAGGCCAAAATCTTAGCTTCTATTTTACAGTTCTTCCCATACCTAATTTTGTCCTTATTATCATCCTTCTAAAAGAATTTTGTTTTGTGAGGTGGTACCACTTACTATGCAATACTTTATACTTCAGGCAAGGTTGCCATCTCACTGGACATTACCTTAGGTGTTTATCATTAAAAGAAAGGTGGTAGATTTTAGCCTTCATTTCTTTATATGCATCATTCATCTTTCTTGGCTGATATTTCTGGAAATTGTAACATATCCATCATTATCTAACTGCCAACTGTTTTCAGAGGAGCTGTTGCTTTAAGCTCATTATTTCTTCCGATTGGAGAATCTACAGCGTTTCTTTCTACAACACACAGCAGCCAGCATGTACATGTGTACAGATGAATGGTCGGGTTTGTCCTTCAGAGTCTCTTTGTACCCAGCTCTGCCCCAGAACTGCAGCACCTAATGAGCAGCAAATGCATACTTATGCACCTTAAAAGTGCGCAGTGAAAACTGTCAAAAAAAAAAGCCAAAACAAAGACCACGAGTTTCTTAAATAAGTTGTTATATAACCACACAGTTCCACAGAGATTCTTACTTATGGAAGAAATCAAGGATTATCATGACACTCCTATAATTACTTTCCACAGAACTTTCTTGAAGTCAAGCACAGCTGATTGGGCAGCTGCCCCTCAGGAAGAGTTATAGGAGCTACACATTGGGAGATTTCAAATCAAATCTGAGAGGGGATGATGAAAGCCCCAACATGCAGATTTCAGGGAAAGCAGGTTAAGACTCCATGAATACTATTAGTTTAAAGAGCTATGCAAGCATATCCACAAGACACTGAATTACAATCAGAGAAGAAGATGTACATCCCCATGTTTCTTTCTACAACTCATTATTTAACAGCCAGTTAGCAGGTATAGATGCTCCAGAGTTTCAGAATACCATTTTCAGAATTTTAAAGATTGGATGGTCCTTGGAAATATTGAAAATGTAAGGATTGCCATCTGTACTGAACTTGAAAGTCTATTTCGGAACATAGGGTAATAATGGGGAGTCTATCTGCAAATAATTACTAAGTAACCAAAATAAGGGCTTTTCCCTTTCATTTTCCTTTAACATCAGTGAAAGTAAATATGCATAGCATTCCATCATGGTCAGACTTGGTCTTGTGCATTACTTACTGTTATTGTTTTTGTGAAAACAAAGAAAATCCAGTAGTTATCTCAGCTGTAAATATCTGTTACAGAAACAGCTGGAAATTCATGGTTTCCTCCCCTTCCATGGTCTTTCCCATGGCTAAAATCAGCATGGCTCTACTAAAGTCTAAAAGACAAAGATGTATTGTCACTGACCGCCTGCCATGCCAACACTCAAGTGTGCCACCTTACTGGTCTCGAGTTATTTTGGATCCTCGGGTATTGATAACAATTCTTTATGCTCACATGAGTGGGATTAAGATCATTGATATCGTGAGGAATATGATTCATGTCTCCATTATATTAGCAAGGATATTAAGAAATCTAACATATAAAAATAAACAAAAGCATTACACCATAAGCCACAGGACATTCAAGTATCAGAGAGGACAATCAGAAAATAACTATCTTTAGGCTCCCAGCAGGAGCATATGCTGCTGCTACTAATGGTTATATACATCGCAGAATTGAAAGATAGAAGCTGCTCTAATATTTTAGATTTTTTTCACAATCTATCGTTCTATTTTAAAAATAGATCAGTGGAAGATGCTCTTCCTTTGAAGATATTTCTGTGCTGCTTTATACGCAAATTTTTTTGAGGATTCTATTTATGCTCTGACCAATTCTTTTTAAGTTTAAAAGCAAAGATTGTCCCAATTTTCTAGGATCCTATGAAAGAAAGAACAAGCCATAGTAGCTGAGACACTTCATGCCATTTTTCTATGAAATTAAAAGGCCACAGACTAACCAAAGCTTTTGATTATAGAAAATGGCATTGATCAAACATTTTATTTAGATGCTATAGAAACCAATGAGCAGTTGAAAGTGTGTCTTTAAAAAACCTTATATATTTAAATTGCAAGGTCATTACTTTTTAATTTTAATTAAGTTATGTATTGAGAAAATTGTAGGTTTACATTCACATGGATTTGTAAAGATAAAATCATACACAAAGATGCCTTTCCCCCTATTTATTCTGCTAAGTTGTCCCCCCATGGCAACTACTTCTGAAAACATGGTATATAATAAATAACACAATCACAATGTGAATATTGATAAAATCCATTTATCTCATCCCAATTTCTCCAGTCTTATTTATGCTCATTTGTATGTCATTTTATGTTATAATGTTTCAATATTCCAACAGTGGGAAACAGTTTATTAAATTTTCCCAGAATATGTGAAGGTTAAGTGCTCTTTGGTGTCTGGTCTGGAGCTATCTCCCCAGTTTAGTAAAATTAGCAAGTTAATATGCTTAATCATATTTGATTTCAAGAAGTAACGCTTCAGGACAGTGATGGTAACATAGTCTAAGACCAAACAGATGTTCAACAAGAAGACATAAAGGCTTACAAGTAACATAGCTTACTTCCCCCACCTCAAAAAACTAGGTGCTTTGAACAATAATAAAATAATATGAGACAGATCTCTCAAGTTCACTCCTCTGTGCAGCAATGGGTTGATTTTTGCCATTATTTTTATTGCGTTCCCTCTGGGTATATAGTTCTATATGAGTGAAAGGAAACACAGCTTTATGATTAGAAGCATATCAGAAGGACCTAAAGTCCTGGCTTCTCAGTCTTATTATGGACTTCCTGAATATAATACCAAAATGGTGAATTTTATTTTCTCTTTTGTTATATTCACCTGTGCGCTAAAAACTATGAGGTGTGATGAAATACAAAGTATTAATGCAGTAAAATGGAAAGGAATCATTCCCCTTAATTTTTTCGTTCATTTTTGAAAGAATATTTTGTCCTCAGACATAATAGTAGTATATCCTATCATTTGAGTATGATTACAATATTTACCATATGCCATGTTCTATGCTTAGCCTTCTATGTATTGCCTAGTTTTACTACTGCCACATCCCAAAGAAATCTAATAGTTAGAGATTCTTTCCCCTATTTCACAGATGGCAAAATGGAGGCTTAGAAAATCTTATTTGTCCAAAGTCATGTAATTGATAATCAGTAAACCTGGGTCAGAAATTATAGTTTTAAATCACAATATCTGTGCCTTGCTCTTACCTGCTATCTTATATGCCTCCCTTTCTGTGGTTGATGTGTTCTCTCTTTCACTAACTCAAAGAAAAAATGCTACCAGGATCTGCAGTTCTGTTCTGTGGCCAGTATTGAGATTTTCCTACATTTTCTAAGTGATACACAGAGATCTGAAGGAACTAAGAATGTGCAGACAAATCTCCCTAGCCATCATTTCCCACTGCTGCCCAGAACTATGAGAGTAAGACAAGATGAAAGGCAGAAAATTCTGTGTGTGTGTGTGTGTGTGTGTGTGTGTGTGTCTCATGACAGTGAAGTTGCTCAAGAATTACTCAGCGCCTGACATTTTGAAACAAAGTTCCAGTGTCAGTTACAAAAAAAATCTGGTGGGTAGTAAGTCACTTGTGGACCACTTGATAACCAGCAGCAAGAGTGAACTAGACTCTTTCAGCATGGAAAGACCAGAGGAGAACAGAACAGTAGGCACCTACATTCCCTATACTTTAATCTAGAAGCATTGAATTTATGAGTCCTCAGAGGCCTTTTCAAAGCGGGAAGAAGAATCTTGGCTGGTTGTCTTCAGAGGATACTGTGTAGAAAACAAAGCTCTGATGGCAACGAATCAAGTGATCCCACCCCCCTCAGAGCTGGTGATAAATCACAGGAGAGACACCCACAGCACCAAATGGATCTCTCTGGGCGCACACATAAAAATCTCTTCATTCCTTAAGCCATCAAAATTCCTACCTAAAGAGCCTCCATTATAAAAGAAGGTAAGTACACTTCTGTCAGACTCACAGGTTGGCTGCCTGCAGCCTACAATACCGAGAGTAAGGAGTCCACACACCATGGGATGTTTGATGAGTAACTCAGCAGCAAACTGAACCTCATGGTCAGAGCCTGCTGATGTGTGCGCCCCATGGTACAGTGAGACAGATGGAGGTGATGAGCTGGGGAAGGCTTCCAGTGCAGATGGGGTGCTAGAAAGGTGGTGTGTTAATAACACTGCTGCTCCAAGCAACTTCTTGTCAGCAGTCAAAGTTTCAGGATCATGGACTTGTGGCTTCTTGAAAATTGCTGCAGGACTGACATAATTCCTAGTGTAATTCCTGGTGTAGTTCCAATAAAAAATAAGAGAAGTTTTATCGCACTCCAAAGGGCTAGGGTAAGGCCAGTGGTGTGAAGTGACTGACATTTGATGAAATTTTACATTTGGACTGGCAGTACTCATAGTGCTCCAAGAGAAAAAAATTCTTAGAGGTGATATTTGTGTTAGCCATATATTATTTTTTCTTTTAATTTTCAGTTAAAGTAAAGACTTTTTTGAGATCTTTTTTTACAGTTTTCAATGGATGCTACAAAACAATCTCTGATATGGAAAGAACCAACCATATATCTTCTTTTAGGAAGAGTTAATTTTAAAACAAACTATCAAGCCAGAGTACTAAAATTTCTACACAAGGTCAGGTGATTTTTCATTAAAAATATGATTAATGCAAAGCCAAATAGGAAGAGTAATTTGAGCATTGTTGGAATTTGACAATGTAATTATACACTAGCCTTTTTTCCTCACACTGTCACAGATTATACTTTTACAAATGATGATATTCTTCTCTTTTTCAAAGACTACAAGTGCTAATAAACATTCTAAAGTCTTCACAGAACAAACCATAAAGAATAAATATCTAAGACATTTTATACTGAGAACGTTCCGAATTGACAAAGAATATCACAATAATTTGTAACTATTTAATTGATCCTACAAAATGGACAATGCTTAGAGTTCCTAGAATTATTCAAAATGGAGCTACCTTTTGTTAAAAATTAAATGCCAGTCTATATGTATCAATATATTTTGAGATGCACTCTGTAATTTTGGGATTTTTGCTCTCTAATTCTCTCTTTTCAATGTTACAAACCCTAACAAATAGGGAATGCTAAAAGAATACTGAGGGATCCATTTATGTCCTCAGGCCCATGAAAACCTAAGCTTTACGTGCTCAAAATTATGTGAAAACAATGATGATCTTTATAGTCTTGGTGGAGAATTCATACAGGTCAACCCACAGTGTTGTTCTATAAATGTGTTGCTATAACCAAATGAGTCAGTCATTTGAAAACAATATTTTATTATTTAAATTTATTACTCCTTCATGTTGTTAATAAAATGGTTAAGGCAAAGGTCACAAGAGTATACATAAAGTTCAAACATCACCGAGGAAAATGCTGCCAACTGAACCAGTTGGTTACATTCAAGGATTTTTTTTACTTGCTTGAAATCTCCTCTGCTCAAAAAAGGTTCACTCCAGTAGACCCGGTAGAATATGGTGGCTATTTACAGTAGTCAAGACAGACATCTACCTGATCTGATTATAGCACATGTATTTTTTTTTTCACCAGCTTTGTCCTCTGTTAAAATCAACAGGGATTCTAAAGATCTGATTTCCAGGCCTTTTTTTTAAATCACATGACACATGTATGACCTCTAGTTTGATTTGAGCTCTAGGGATTTCAATATTTTTACCTTCAAAAGTCTTGAAATCATTGGAATGACAAAGTGAGATAATGGAAATTATATGTCTTTGATAATCATGAAGCACTTTTTATATAGAGAGTGTTTATTGCTGTTTAACATTAAGATTAAAGTAATATTGCCTGAACCCCTCTTATGTATTGGATACTATGGTAAGCAAGGAAGTATATAGATGACTCTTAACACACTAAATCTATGAGATAGTATCATTATTCCATTTTAAAGATTAGAATACCAGTGTTCTGAAAGGCTTTGTGCTTGCTCAAAGCTACTTAACTAGTAGGATTTTACAGGAAATGTCTACTACCAGAGAAACCACAGGAAAAAAAAACAAAATTATACTGAATGTCAAAGTCAGGGTATGTGCTCTGACAAATACAAGAATAATTAGATGACAATAGGAAAGCATTTTAAAATGCTTTCCTACTTTAGGCATAGGATGTAAGAGAGAAGCATTGCTTCCATCCCCAGCTCTACTTAAAAATTAATGCTAGTACACAAACCCACCTCCTAGGAACTAGATAAGGATAATGGCCAGGTGGGGGGTGGAATCTCCACAAATTCTTCTTATACTCTGTGTTAGATATTTGCTAGGGAGGACTGTAGCCAGAGTCTGTGGTCTATGCGCTGTTTCAGAAGCTCAAGACTTGCAATCAAATGTTAAAAGAAGAAGAAAAAAACCTACTATATAACCTACTAGGGCATTTTATCAAGCTAGAAAACAAATAGACTTCTTTTTTAAAAGAAAAAAATTGACATATTTTTCTCTTCCCCTTAATCTTTGGTTGCCTTTCAGGTGGTGGGGGAAGGGTCGAAGTTAGAAGTGAGAGCAAAGTGATGAAGGGAAGCAGCCGGAGTCTGTCTCTCAAATATTGCCGCTAATCTGCTCCCTGCTGCCATCCCTGCCACTCAGCAGAATCCTAGGGAAGGGAGCAAGTGTTAAGAGGAGCAAAACGGGGAGAAGAGAGAAGAGAGAAACTGGTGCTGTGGTTGGGGGAAAGGCAAGTAGTAAAACCTTGTTTATAGCAATAGAATTCTCAATTTATTCCAAAAAATGTCCAATTTAGTCGTGTCCATTGAATGTCAGTCTCTTTATGTAAGTAACCATGTATGTAGGTGTGTGCATATCTGTTATTTATCTTCAATGGGATATATATTTATAAATTCTGGGTTTTTTCCTTGAGATAATTTACCCATATTATCTTTCTTCATATTTAAGCATTTTATCCCAAGCTGGTTAGGCACCTCTCCATGTGCGTGGAACAGCCACACAAACTGACACACACTCTAGATGATAAATGAATCAGATAAATCTATTTATAAATAGTTATCTATCTGCTTCTCTCTGCACTGGTGTCACTTCGCACAGTAAACTCAAATGATCTATTTTGCTTCTGAACCCTTGGTTTACCTGAAAGATCCCTGAAGTGGTGAGCTGCTAGAAGGTAGCTTACTAGGTCTTGGTCCTAAGGACACTGAAAAACAGGAAAGGAACACCTAGGTGAGCTGGAATCCTCCTCGCATTTGGGTGCAGGACTTACTCCCAGTTCATCTGCAAGACTCTTTTCTGAAATAAATTATCCGACAGGAGTCTGCACTACGGAAGAAGAGCCCAGCAGGTAGTGCACACAGCCTGCAAGCTGCCAGCTTGTTGACAGCCCGTGTGGTGGATTTCATACTCTATGGGGATGTCAGCTTCCAGGGAGTTCAAACAGAAGTCCTAGTGAAGGAAAACTCCAAGACAGTAATTTTGCCTGTCAGGAATGCTATGCCAGATGGATTTAGCAGTGGCTTGACATGTCCAGGCGCTAAAGGAGATTTTGAAAGGACAAAAAAATCACCCTATATTCCTTCTCTAGCCTTTCCCAGCCATTCCTATGTATCAGACACTACAGCCTTAAAATAAAGGTGGTCTAAGTAGCAGAACAAAGGGTCACCAGAAGAGAAATTTCCATGCAGTGTTGTCTATCTTTATACCTAGAGATTTACTCACTTGAAGTTAGCTGACTTCACTTGAAACCAGAATCCCCTATCCCTCTTTGTGTTCCTTACAGCAGGCAAATCCACTCTCTCCCTAAGCACACAATATATTCCATGTGGAATTTTATCTAATGCAAAAATTTCTAGAAACTGCTTTTCTATAAAAGGGGCTTTTCTGTAAATAAAAAAAATCTTCTGAATGGGAAGAAAGATGCTTTCCCTGCACAAAATCTATGTTCACCCACAAATACACAAAATATCCCTACTTTCTCTCAGTTTCTTCCTTTTATACGTAAAATAGAAAACTTTAAAGATTTGATTGTAAAAAACAATTACTAATTAAAATGTGATAAAGAGATTTACTTCCTTAAAGTTATTCCAGACTTGAAACTTTTCTTCACAATGCTTAAAAAATAAGGATAACTCTATAAATAGTATTAAATTTGATTTTTCTTCCCATATAAAGAGAAATCACCACATGCTTGCCAAATTAAGAGTGATTATCCTCTTTATGTACAGTATTTGCTTTAATCAAATCAACCAAGTTCTGCAAACACGATCCATCTATTTGAACACGAAGATCATTTTTAATGCAGAAACGGTTAAAAGGGATTAAATATATATAATGCATATATAGATATATATATACACATAGACAGGGTATGTGTGTGTGTGTGCGTGTGTGTGTGTGGTACCAGTGACAACTGCAACTCCCCAGCTTTTTATCTTCATTTATTTATTTTTAATATTGAGACTAGACATGGAGAATAATAGTGAGTCTAGGTGGGTACAGTATATACTTACAGATCTATATCTAGCTAAATTAAAAATATTCCTCATATTTTACTTTTATGTGACATCAATCTACAAAAGTCCTATATTTGAACCTGAAACCAGCAATTAGCTCCCAATACCAACCACATTCCATCCTCACCTTTACAACTATGCACCCTGGTATTTCTTATAACAATATCATATATTGTCATCCCAATTTTAGCATCTGAACCTCCTGAAGAATAATTTTTTTCCCAAGGAGGCCAGAGGGCTAGATTGCAAAAATGCTACCTGGCTTCAAGAATTCCCAGCTTGGAGTAGAGGTATTCTTATCTTGGACCTGTCTAAGCAGCCCAAAATGTTCTATTTGCAGATCATATCTTTGTATTTACTTAGTATCAATATTTTATTTATGTATTTATTTTTAATGATTGTCATTCTTTAGCTTCATAGAGTCAGTCATAGTTTAATTTCCTATGGGTCAGAGAATATCTTAGCTTAAACCTATTTTATTTCCATTCCATCTTTCAATTTTGTATTTAATTAATGAGTACTTAATAAATAATGTTCATTATAGAACATTAAAATGATGTTCTATAAAACACCTCACTATGCTTTTGGAGCTTATTATATGCTTTTACCTTAGCTAAGTACTTGTTCTGTTATTTTTTTTCTTTTTGTTAAATTCTTTTATTGGTACATTTTAGGTATACAACACAATTACATTTCTCATTGGGAATTGTACCTTTACATAATGCATCTTGGTTCTCATTTTTTCCCCATTCCTAGCCCTCCCT
>NW_004624732.1:1997589-2021350 GCF_000247695.1 Heterocephalus glaber | reverse complement strand
GGTCCAGGTGGTTGAGTATCAGAGTGTTCCATCTCATTTCCCTTTGGGGTTGCTGTAGGTGATCTGGAAGTCTGGTTGTGAGACTTATTTACATGCTTTCTCATTTCAAGTGGGGGGGTGGGGGGTGCGAGGATCACCTCCTCTGAGCTGGGAGAAGTGGGACAGTGGCCGGAAGTGGCAGTAGGTACGGTGGCCCAGAATCCCCTTCCTCTGGGCCAGGAGTGGCAGGACAGAAGGTGGCCCAAAAGCCCTTTCCTCTGGGCTGGAGGCAGTGGGAAGGATGATGGCCAGGAAGCCCCTTCCTCTGGACCAGGAGCAGTAGGACAACAGCTCAGAAGCCCCTAGCTCTGGGCCGGGAGTGGTGGGACCCTGTACCATGGTCTGGTGGTCCAATGTCCTCTGTGTCTTTGTAGTGTGGAACCCGGTGGCTGTACAAAGGAGTGTGGGGGGTGGGGGGAGGCATCCAGTAGATTGCTGCCAGGGTGCAGGCTGATTCAGTGTGTTCCACATGACTCGCAACCTCGGTAGGGCGTCTAATATCTATGAATCTGGTTAACCAGTAAAACGATGTTCAAGGAGAGTTTGTTTTTAACAGTCTCTGAGTCCACTGTTTAGCAAGTATTTTGATCCACCTGCCACCGTTTTCCTCACAGCTCAGCTTTAAATCAGAAGCTCAGAGCTCAGCTTGCAGCCACCGGCACCACCAACTCAGCCACGGCTGCAGCCATTGCAGTACTTGTTCTGTTAAGAATTCTTTTTATTTATCTTGAATTAATTGTTTTATTTTTATTTCCCATAGCAATCCAAACCATTAGGTAAATAAAACATTTAACAAATTGCCTGCTAATAGCAAGGACTCATTATATGATACATAGTGTTTTGATACATGACCTAGTGCCCTCAGGTTCTATCCTTCTTTTATATATATAAATGGCTTCCTCTGTAACTACCTATACCCTGATTTTCTGAGCTCAAAAGCCTCATAAAATATACATATATTATCTCCATTTGAAATTGCTACAGACACCTTAAAGTTAAATCTTTGAAAATTGAGTTCTAAAATATTCTTACATTCTCCCAGTTTAGGATAATGACATCTCTATTTATTTAGTCAGGATTGGAAATAGTTCGCTGGGTTCTTCTTATAAGAAACCTGTAAGTCATCTTCTTTCTACCTCACTTTCCATCTATGATTCATCACCAAATCCTTCAATTCTACATCTGCTTCTCTTCCCTACTACCACCACACTACTCTAATTCCTATCATCACTTACTAGTATTGATTTAATCTCCTAACTAAACTATGTCCTTTTTTGACCCTATCATCCATTCTGCCTCTTAGCAGCCACAATAAAATGAAAATTTGCATACTACCTCTCTGCTTAGTATTTATTTTTATCTTGAAATAAAATCTAAGCTCCTTAAATGTGACTTTAAAAGCCTTGTAGGATCTAGTTTCTGACTCTCTTCACAGTTTTATCTCAGAGCTTGTCTCACTTTTATTCTCTAAGTTTCAGCCACTCTTCTATTCTTTCAGTTGCTTGAACACTCACCGCTTTCTCTACCCTCAGAATATGCACACACTCCATTTGGAATAGTATTCATCCAGGATTCTTAACTAAGATAACCTCATCTTATTCTTCAGGGTGCTGACCAAATAAATTAAATATCTTTGGAAAAAGATTTTCTGATTCTCACCATTAAAGTCAAATTCCTATTATAAGGCTTTAAAACTACCATTGACTTTTCCCCATGGAACTAATAAACATTTAAATTACATATCAATTTTTATGAGTTAATGTCTATGTCATACTGCAAGCTCCATCAAAGCACAGACCATGCCTACTTGTTTGCCACTATTATCTCTCACATAGAATAAGGCAGAGAGAGAGAGTGGGTACTTAGTGCATTGCAGTTGATTGATTATGCAAACTTCCACTTCCAGCTTGATATCCCTCTTGGGTTTCAGACTTCCATGTCCAATGCTTACATTATATAAACAGAGAGATGAACAATAGGCACCTTAAACTTAGCCTTTCACAAACAAGTATATTATCAGCTCCCTCCCATCCTATATATCCTGCATTTTTTACCTTAGTTATTGGTATTCATCATCTTCTATTTTGAAATGTTGATGTCATTTTTGCTTTTTCCTTCACTGTTGATGTACAATTAATTGCCCATATTCATTTCTTCTTTCTCTGTGTTGTTTCTCAAATTGATTCCTCCATTTTTGCAAATAACTTCCTCTTCAGGCTTTTGTAATCATTTTCTCCTAGATCCACTGAATGGCCGTTCTACCTCTAATATTTCACTTGAGCCACAGCTTCTTATGTTGGACAGATTGAGAGATAACAGAAGTTAGCAGCATGGACTCTGAATCCTTCAGGCCTGGGTAAAACTCTTACTCTGTCTTTCCTAGCTGTATGATTGTTTAGAAATTGCTCAGTCTTTCCATGACTCAATATAAAAAGAGGAGAACAGTGGTAACTACACAAACATTAGACATTTAGAACAATGCTTGTCCAATAAATTTTAGCTATTGTTATTATTATATTATTAGCATTAATTTTCTAGAACTTTGGAGTAAATTATGTTCTTTCCCAATTCCTTCTGCACCAATGCTAACAGAAAAGTCCTATAATCCTAATTAAGGTTCTAAAAATCTAGACTAAACCTACCTTCATCATTACTCAGATGAATCTTCAACTGCTAACTCCACACATAACAGATTCAGTGTTTCCCAATGACAACATGCACTTTCATGCTTTTCTGCCTGTGATTTCATTGTTCTCTCAACATGAAATGTTTATTTCATATCTCAAACACTGGCAAATTTAATGCCAAACTGGGAAACAGCCCAAGTGCCCATCAACTGGAAACTGGATAAAGAGGATGTGGTTTTTTTTAATAAAATGGAGTACTACTCAGCCATAATCAATGAGAAACTAGAGACATTTATAGCTAAATGGATGCACATTGAGGTCACACTCTTAGGTGAAATAAATAGGACATACATGTGTAAACACCAAATAATTTCTCTGGTGTGAGAAACTGAAAGTGTAAATAAGGATCAAAATGTACAATAGATAATGTGAAATAGGAAGTAAAGTTCCAAAGGGAAGGGGAAGTGAACAGGCTAGGGGAAAGGAAAGAAGGGAAAGGAATAAATATGAGAAAAAGAAAAAACAGAATGTCTTTGTAAATTGGGAGAGGTGGAGGCATTGAAGGGAGGGCAGGGGAATGGGGAAAAAATAAGAACCAAGATATATCATATACAGGTATAAATTCCCAATGATGAATGTCATCATATTGTATACCTAAAATGTACCAATAAACTCGATGAATAAAAAAAAGCAGAAAAAAATTCAATGCCAAAATTACATTCACAAGGCCATCCCTGAGTCTCTTAGTCACAATTACTCTTTCCTTTGTGTCCCAGAGAGCTTGTGCTTCTATTTAATACTTACAATAGTTTACCTTACATTATAGTTAATTGCATACTCCCTATCCTACTCCCTTATCAGCCACTCCCAATGATTCAATTAGCTTGAAATCTCCTCGACAGTAGTGACAACATCTTAAACACCTTTGTTTAGTACACAAAATTTAGCAATGGTATCTGACAAATAAGCTACACACAGGTAGTCATTCAATGGATATCTGTTGACTTTAATTGGAAAAGAATTGAATAGTTTAAGATTGTGACATGGATAAGACATTTTTCCTTTTCAGAAACACTCCCTAGCTGGGATAATGATAGAACGGCATTTATTATTGATATTGTTCCCAGCCATTTATCATGTATTAGTAAAAATTTTTTCAACATCCTGTTAATATAAACTATTATTTCTACTGAAGAAAATATAACTTTGTGAATATTTAGCTTATTACTAAATTACTAAATTATTAAAAACCAGGAATGTGATAGCAATCATTTAAGCACTTCATACTTAAAAATTAATAAACAAACCAATCTGAAATTATTTTTTTTCCAAGATAAAAAGAATGCTTTGTTCACTTCCCCACATAATCTCTCTGCTAAGAAAATTTCAGAATAGTGAGAGGCTTGGATTTTTCCTTTTAAAGTCAAATTATTAACTTTAAGAAATTCAAAACCTTCAGGGGATCATAATGAAATCTTGAACAAAAACTTAAAATTGCCAAAAGATGTGAAGTCGGTTAACTAGAAGTTTTTGTTTTATCTCTACCCTGCAATCTGACTTCTATACAGAGCAGGATTCTTTGCCTTGTTGGCAGCCCCTGTGGTAGAATTTGGATCCAAGTACCCAGTGCTCCTTTAAAACAGTTCAACAAGGCCAGGAGAGAAAATTGTGCTGACCAATACAAATATTCCAAGACCCCAAATGCTTGATTTTTAGATCCAATATCAGTCCAGTCAGGGTATCTCGTGGTTAGGATCTCCTCTCATTATTTTTTCAATTCATATTGGATTCACTGTTAAGCTATTTTCATTCATGCACAATGACCTAGATTCTCCCACGTGTAAGCTACTCCCCAGGAGTACTCTAGGTACTTAAGGAAACTGCATTAACACTTTCAGGTGTGCTGTGATAACTGGTGTCTCAAAGGAGCTGCCTCACAGGATACTAAACATTACCTTAATATGTTGGAGAGAGTTCACACCACTGCTCTAAGTCTCCTTAGTGCAAATCATGCAAACCCAAAAGTAGAAGACACTGGTTCACTAAATAAAAGGACAACAAATATTTAGATAATGGATTTTTAAAAATCTTCTAATAGACATTACATTTACCAGTTAGATTCTAGTGATAGAAAAGCCTCTGACCCAACACCAAGGCTAGTACCAAATTACAGTTCTGTTTTGAAGATCGTAAGTGATGGATTCTCTGGAGCCTCCTTCCAGCCTCAGTCATCCACTTTTACTTCCGAGGTAGGTTTTGACTTTTTCCCAACTGAGTCTTAAAGGAGGTATGCGTTTATTTCTTTATCTACATTGTTACTTAGCAGAGAAATCTAACTCAGGCTAGCTTCAGGAAAAGTTGCCACTTCTTGACTCCTTTGACTGTAAAATCTGGGGTGGTGGCTTGAAGAATGACTGTCCACTGAGGATCAAATCATACCACTCAGGTCACTTGCTCTCTTCCCTCTTTCTCCATTTCTCCGACATTTTTTCATCTGTGTTTGACATCCTTATTTTCTCCTGTAATGGTGGCACTGGACTTCCCCCAAATATAAGCAGCTTAGAAAATTAGCAGCAAATATAATATTTCAGTAAATTCCTAGCTATGTATCTCACTGCGTCTTTTTACTTCAATATATCATCCTACATTACACAAATTGAGATAGAAAGTAAAGCACAATGCTTAGGAGCATACACCAGGAAATCTCCTGCCTGGGGAAACCCCTGGCAGTACAGCTTCCTAACTGCCTGTCTACCATCCATCCCTGAATGAATCACTGTAGCCAGAAAGCTGCAATGCCTGTCTAGATGAGGGCGGCACTGTATCCCCACCCCCAATTAGGTGAAGGTGAAATTAAGGTCAGTTCCACCTGGTGTGGGGGTCAGTAAAAGGAAAAAAAATATCAAGGAGTTGTTACAGGAAAATTAACAGACATAAACTACAGATGTCTACTAAACTGCTCTATGAAAAATAACTAACATACATCTTGTGGTTAAGCACAAAACAAGGGCTAACAGGGCTGTGGGAGGCATTCACACCACTGCTTTCCTCCTACTGTACTGTGGTTACTTGTTTACAAATGTATCTCCCTCAATAAACCCTGAGCCTCCAAGGTCAGGGCTTGCTTCTAGTGAGGCAAGAAGGAACTGGTACACGGAAAGATTTAGTAAATGTTTGCTGAAGAAGAGGAACATGGCTCCAACTTTAACCAAAATACTTTCAAGGATATATACTTTCAAGGAAATGCATTTGCACATTTCATTTTACTCACAAAAAAATTACATTTTAATCATAAGAAAATAGCTCTTGCTTCTTAAGCAACTGTACAATTCTGTAGGATTTAATAAGTCCCCTTCATTGTTAAAAAAAAAAAAACTGTTGAAGATTGATACCACTATTTTTACTGCCCATTCTAGTACTTTAAAAAATACTGGTAAAGGGACGATGGAGATAAATTAGAACTTGAATTAAGCTAAGGTTGTTGGTGGTTCAAATTTATTACCATCAAAAAAGCTGTTTACTTGCTTCTTTGAAATATGCCAGTGGGCTTAACCCTGTCCCTAAGCTAAAATTTTTCTCTTTTCTTCACTAGAATCTCTTCTAGCCAGAAAGAGAGGTATGCACAAAGGTTTATGACTAGACTTGCACTTTCAGTTTTTGTGGCGTCCAATTTTTATGCCTCCAAAATAAATTCACTGTCTGGGATTATCAATTCATCTTATAGTTTAACTTCTTTTTAAAAATGACCAAACAGAAGCTTCAATAAATATCTGGCTCAAAAGCAGTCAAGACAGAAGCAAAATGTTCTCTTGTGGTGTGGAATAAACTCTCCTAAGCCTTAGAAGTAGTTATTTGCTAAATGTCTAAGAGTTAATGATCTTCCAAAAGGGAAATAAAGATCAAACTCGGTGTCCTCCAAGCAGCACTAATGGCCTGGTACACTAAATCTTATACTCTTCCCTAAGTGATTTCAGTCTCTTTCTCTGCCCTACTAAAAGCAAAATCCTACCCCTATACAAGGGACAAAGGAAGAAAGTACTTTAAGATTGCATTAAAACCATATGCTGCCCAGGAAATTTAGTGTTAGCAGGCAGTAAATTATACCTTTAATAGTTTTGTTGTTTCTGGGTGTTGCCACAAACATATTACAGTATTTGATACTACTTAGTGGCTAGATATCCTGCTCATGCCATTTGGAAAACATGTGTTATATTAATGGTGTATTTCAGTTTTAACTCAGTCCTCCCCTCTGCCCCTTGCAAGCTGGTTTAGATCATAACACATTATTTCATAAGTATGAATAATAAGCACTTTAGTGCAAATTAATTTAGTTTCCACCCCTCTTTCCATTTTGTGAAGCAAAATAAAAGAGGTGGGTTTTTTTCAGCCTAACTCACACTGCCCATTAAAGTTGTGTATATAAATAATCCAGGTTATCTTTTTGCTTGTGAGAAATGCTGTTTTATCTAACAGTCGCTTTCCTAGTAGTTCAGTAGTACTCCACTACTCTAAATTAGGACACTTTATCTTAAGGCTTCATAATCTTACGAGACTATAATTGGAAAGTTTATAAAAAAAAAAAAGTCCTGCTTTGTAAGCTTGGCAGCTGAGATAGAAGGAGGGAATGAGAAGGGCTACAGCAGAATTACACCATCACTGCTAGCCTGACTCTGCTTGACAGAGCCGTTTAATATTTTGACAAGACAAAATATAAAGCAGCATTTTATTCTGTAGAGACTTCACTAGACACAAGCATGGAAGTGCTTGTGATCAATAAAGTTTGCGGTGGAGAGTGATTTATTTACAGCAGGGTATTATGTAGAGAAAGAGCTGTGATATTTCCACAGGCTTTGACGGCATAATGGGCCCCTCTCAGTCCTTACATGGAAGGGTTAGATTGTCATGGTTGCTCAGGCAGTATTCAAAACGTTATCTGATCAGCCTTAAAGACTTCAGAACGAGACAGATGATTAGTTACCCTAAACGATCCTCATCATGCAGAAATTGATGATTTAATATAGTCAATGACAGACGATTCCATTTGTACTAGATAAAGTGTCTGCGGTTTGTATCAATCATAATAGAGTTATTATTGAGCATAAAAGAAAAGCATGTTTAATATCATTAATTCCAGATATGTCGCTTTCCACATCTGGCATTCATCCATAGACAGAACCACTCCAGGCTATCATTCCTGCCTCTGTGCTAGTGACTCCAGTGTTTTTTGTAATTTCAAAATGTTTTTCAGCACCTCCAGCTAGGCGCAATAACAGTTTACAGATTACCTATGTCATCACATTTTGACAAACTTCTCAATCTGATGTGACCTTCATCTTTAGCCATCTGCTTGCCTTTGTTTCTGCTCTTTTTTGATAAACCTCCACAGCTTAAAGCTGTAGTAGTTTGTTCCATACACTGTTCTTCTAGGTCAACGTTTCACCTGTGTAAATTCAGAAACACAGACTGCAGTGTAAAGACGGTGACCTGGGTTCAGGTCCCCAGGTACCTGACCCTCCCTCACCCCTTTAGTTATATTTTTCATCATTCACGTCAAATACATTTTGATTGGATGGAGGGAAAAGCCCACAATCAGAAGAAAGGAACCGCAAGTGAGATCTGGGACGAAGGAAGAGGGAGAAAAGAATAATCAGTATGGTGGAGAAGTTGGAAAAATAAGAGAAAATGTAATTTCTACATTCATCTTATCTGCAAAAATATACAATGGAAAAGGCTTATAAATAAGGAAGAGGCCTAAAGTTTTCTGGGGGAACAACATTATAGTTACCTAAAGTAAATGCTATTCTCTATTTTAAAAATTTTCCAGTGACACATTGAAACAACAAAATGTCCAAGCTCCTAATATTGTTCATTCATCTTTTGTGGAGGAAAAATATATGTTTAGAAAAAAGATGTCTTAGATTTAAGTTATTTTTACTCAAAAATATTTTTATAGCACTCTAGGTTATAAAAGACACTGGTAGTTTCTTTTTTTCTTTTAATAAGAGTTGATTCGGAGACAGTTCTTCAGATGTTTAGCAAAACTGAGGACCTACAATGTGTCAGATACTAGACACTAAGAATACATCAGCCAAGAAGATGTCTAAATATGTCTGCCCTCGTACTGCTTACATTGTAGTGTTCATTGCTAATATGAAAGGAACTGTGAAAATCAGTTATAAATGGAACATGTTCAAAAATTAAGAACAGGATCAGATTACTGACAAGAAGCATAAACAAAAATCAAGATCTCTCTCTCTCTGCCTCCATGGGTGTGAGGTATTAGTAAATGTACCCAGGGAAGTAGAAAATATATCACTCCTAGATGCATTTGGTGCAGTCAAATGTTATCTCAACACTAACATATTTGTTTACTTTTCTTTTGTTTGGTGAAGTAGAGTAAAAGAGATTAATACTGTTTCAGGGTCAGAAGGGCGAATTTTTACCTTTAGTTCTCATTGCTTCAGGAGGTTGCCTTAGTTATGATTGCTTCAATGTAGTTTTACCAGACAAAATCCCAGATCTTCATGTATGATCACACTTTGACCACTATAGGGGCAATTGATAAATTATGCACATAAACATACTTCTTTCCAATTCTTTTGTTTAAAAATATTGATGACATTTAATATTGACATATTTAAGGGACTTAGTACCAGATTAGTCAAATCAGACCTATAAATACAAACCTTATGAGAGGCCTTCTGTAATAGCACAACACTCAAAACTGGGTTTCTAGTGTTCTAGGTTTGACTCCAGCATTTCTTGACTATGTGACAACCTCTCTAAACTTCAGATGTCTTATTTTCAAAGTAGAAGATATTTGTCTGTCTTAACCAGTTGTACAAGATACAAAGAGTGATTTTTAAAAGTATTTTGCAAAAAAAAATGGAAAAAAATTTTCAAGATATGATCTAGTCAAACTCCACTTTAGAGATGAGAAAATACTAGTCCAGAAAACTTAGAAGACTTACTCAAGGTCAGTCTACTTAATAGCGGAACCACAATTAGGTCATTGCTCTCAATTGCTTGTCCAGTGATCTTTCTTCTACATGAGATAATGTAATAAAAAAGCTTTGGAAACTACGGCATGCATAAAGGACATGGTATTATAATGACAGAGCAAAATGATGTGATCTCTCCACTTGTGAGGTTTTAAATTTCTCAAAAAAAGCATTCTGGAATATCTCACAATGAATTTCTGCCAAGAATTAAAAGGAAATTTATGGAAGAAATGTTAAATTTCTGATAACAATGATTTCACTCTCTCTATTGAATTTTATATTCATGTAAAACTAATTAAAGTCCATCAGCGATCATCATGTTAATAGATCGTGACAAGTTTAAAACCTTAGTTTTCAATTTTACACTATATTCGTCTCTCAGTACCAATATAATATTGGAAGAGCCTTAAAAATAATAAATTATGGCTGTATTTTATTTTATTCCATGACCAAAGTTAAACCTAACTGTAAACATCTTTTGGATGATCAAATATTCTCAAAGAAGACAGCAGACACCAGGAAACAAATATTCCATTATTTAGAAAGACTTCTTGTTCAGTGATAGTTTAGCTAAAATGCATATAGTGAAGGTGCCAGTCAACTTGTAACATGCTAAGAGTTTGTGTCAGACACTCACACAGTTTAAAAAGTAAATGACCATAATATCATCTATGCTAAAATCAAAAATGCTCTGAATTTCAATCAAAGACTATGATTTTATCATAGCTATTACTAAATTTATTTTTCAATTCTAGCAATTGAATCCAGGACCTTTGCATTGAGCTACATATATTGCCTTTTTTTTCTTTGTTTTGAGACAAAGTCTCTCTAAATCACTAAACTGATCAGACTAGGCTCAAATTTTCAATTCTCCTACCTCAACCTCCTGGAATACTGGGATTACAGGCATGCTCCACCAGCCCTCATTAAGCAATTCTTTTATCTTCAATATCTCTTAAATGGCCCACACAGATTTGCTTGATCAAAAATCATTGTGCTGCCAATTACTATTTAAATTATATTTTTCCTATGTAGTTGTACATTCACAAGTAAAACAATAAATAGAATCTATACAGTAAAACAGAGGCTGCAGAGTTCTATTTCAGTTCACAAATCTAAAAGTTAACTGCATCTGTCATGGACTTGTTCAACTGGCAAAGAAACTTAACTTAGAACCAAAATTATGTAAGAAGTCATCCTAAAGTGTAGAGAAGAAGATGTAAAAGGTTTTCTAATCAATTCACCACTTCATAATATCACTAAAAACAGCAAATGATAATTCAAATGGAAATAATAAAAAATGTTGGCTTGAATAATTTTTCTTATTTCTTTTTTTTCAATTTTTAAAGTTCCATTAAGTTTATTGGTACATTTTAGGTATACATTATAATCACATTCAGCATTGGGAATTTGTACCTGTACATGATGTATCGTGGTTCTTGTTTTTTCCCCATTCCCCTTCTTTCTCTTCCACCCAACCCATTCACAAAAGCTTTGTTTCCATTTTCTCCTTCTTTTCTCATATTTTTTCTTCCCTTCTTTGCTTTCCCCCAGCATGCCCCCTGATTCCTCTTTCCTTTTGGATCTTTTCTTCCTATTTTACATTATTTATTATATATTTTGGTCCTCATATACTCTTGTTCTTTTGCAGAAAGGAATGCTACTCTAAAATGTTTTAAGGGTTTTTATCATAGTTACAAGTCAGCAGAAACTTGAATCTTTAATACGATTTTTTAAAATCAGAGCTAATAATAAAACTTGCTATTTTATTAAGAGGTTTTTCATTGTGTGAGAATTTAAGCTATAACTTTTTCTTTTCTTGGTGCTGAGGATCAAACTCAGGACCTTCCACTTGTGAGGCAGGAGCAGTTAACACTGAGCTAAATCCCTGGCCCCTAAACTATGACTTTTTAGATGCTCTGTACTCTGATTTCTTTCTCACTTCTGGGTCTTTCTATGTCTTTCCTCCTGGACTTCTTTCCTGTTCCTCTTTTATTTAAATACTTCATTTTTATCAAGTCCTAACTTAAATCGAACCACAAATCTTTCCCTGAAGGCTTTTGGTTTATTTATCTGGTATTATTTTCTCAATTGCAAAAGCAATTACAGCCTGTACTACATCATCTGTAAACATTCATTTATTCACTAATCATATGTTTGGTGTTGGCTTGTACTAGGTACTATATTAGGAACCAAGACTGCTAAGAGGATAACAGATGAGAATGGCATTCCACCTTATTGAGTAAAAGAGGGGAATGTTTGGCATCTGCCTTGATCCAGAAATGCATTTACATATTGTCTCATTTAATTTAGCTGGCATCTCTGTGAGGTGAAATTATTATCCCCCTCTCCTAGGTGAGAAAACTAAGGCAATTGAGTTACTTACCCAAAGATTGTAAAAATAGATCTCGTCACAACCAAAATGATGCCTCAGTTCTCCAGGAATTGGGGTACTGCTTTTTAAGCATTTTCCTTTTTTTGACTTACTGGAATAAAAATTTATATTCACTAAAATATTTATTGACATTGCAGATGAGTTTGATTCAAGGCTTAGTAAAAAGAAAGATTTTTTTCCCAAATATTATGCAATACAGTTGCAGTGATTTTTCTGTGTTATGGGCCAGTGAGTTAGAACAATGGAGATGCTCCACACTCTGTGCCAGATTTGAGTCCATTTATTAAAGCTGGGGCTGAGAGGAGCTAGTGCCAGGAAAGTTCTCTCAGCAATGGAAGTGGTTTGATTTCTCTTTTTAAAGCATGCTTTCAGTTGGGGAGGGCTCCAGGGAGAGGAAGTGGAATCTTACAGAAGCAGAACCATGTCAGATTAGTGGGGGGCACAAGGAAGTTTCACACACTAGGTGAGCTACAAAACATCCTGCAACTGCAGGAAATTTACTGCCAAACAGGATCAAGGGTTTTGGGTGCTTTGTCCAAGCACAGGTGCAAGCTGGTGTTGAGGCTCAAGATGGAGTCAAGTTGGCTCTCACATCTGTACTATAAACAGTACTGGGGCCGGGGATGTAGCTCAGCGGTGCATGCCTGCCTGGGAAACCCAAGGTCCTGAGTTAGATCCCAGGTAAAAAAAAACAAAAAAACCCCAAAACAAAAAACCAATAATATTAATCTCCACTTAGTAGTTTAATCAGTACTCAAGGCTGAAGAAAAAATGTTATAGACAAGAGAACTAACAAAAACAAAATTAACAAAACAAACTTTCTCTGCTGTTGAACTATAAAAACAAACTACTATAAGGGTAGTTTGAAACTTTGCAGATCTAGGAAGTGAAAATGACAGACATCCTATGTTACTGTATACGGAAAAAAAACAGAAAAGTAATATGCATTGTAAATATATCAGCAACTTAGGGAATATATTTGTACTGTTTTACAGAATACCACAGTCACCAAGAGTGAATTTTTTCCTTAAGATTTCTATAAACAAACCAACCTCCAATTTTGTGCCTTTTAAGTGTCTATTTAAGACCTTCAAGAGAAGAGAAAAATCTAAAATGTAGCTCATTATCCTCTAATAATACATTATATATATTTTTTTTCACATATACATGCAATACATATTCTTGGTAAGCAAACATATCACATGTATTTTGAATGTTACAATATCAATGTACAAATGCAAAGACAAAATTTCTAAAGAAATTTCTGAAGAAAACTTGAAGTTATGGAATATCAAGCTATTGTGGATATCCTTATGAAATATTTCCAAAAAACATGTTACTTTTCTGGAAATTAATTGTTATTCTGGTCTCACTTGTACATATCAGTTTTAAATATTCAGATTTCATGATGAAAATAAATTTTATACCTCTTAAACATTAGTTAGAGTAAAAATTAAAAATAGAATACGTAAAGTTAGAAAGAAAAAGAGGCAAGGGTGAAAAATAAGAACCAAGAGAGACTATGTAAAGGTGCAAATTTCCAATGATGAAGAAGCTATATTCTTAACTAGCTATGCAGCTATCTCTAGTCTGTGTATTGGAAATTTCTTTAGAGATATTTAATCTCAAATCACCTTATTTACCCTCAGATTCACCACCCTAGGATTTATTTCTCCTTTGTAAAAATCAATATGCATGTGGCAGCTCCCCATGACTATGTTTTGGGGCAGAAAATTATACACATACACCCTTGACCTGACCCCTAAGCTCTGTGGTCCTAGAAACTAAGGGTGAGGTTCTAAGATTCAGGCTGCTTAATTTTCACTCCAGCCTCTACCATTGATCAGTTGTGCTGCTTAACATGGGTTACCAAATTTCTCTGAACCTTGGATCCCTAATCTTAAAATAATAAACCTAGGTAATTCATTCTTATGAAAGAATAAATATAAATATCTAAAGAGATAATGCATATAAAACATTTAATTTGCCTAATGGCTCACACCTGTAATCCCTGCACTTGAGGAGGTGACACAGGGAGATTGTAAATTCGTGGACAGCCTGAGTTACATAATGAGACTCTGTCTCAAAAACAGAAAAAGGAAACACTTATTTTAATGACTAACACATAAATAATGATAACATTATTAGCAATTATTAGCCAATAGTAGTTTATCAGTCAAGCACTAGAGTCTATGTTTTTCAATAGTGAGGTCATGTGATACTTAGCTTTGCATTCTTGATATAGTATGTATAGATAGAATGACAGGCAGAGTGAATGAGTAAAACAAACAGAAGACTGGTATATACAAAGTATATATATGTGCATGGTCAAATTGTCAGCCAATTAAGTAAATTTAGTGAATTTACCATGTTAGTGAAAATAATAATCAACCACATGGGTATTTAATTAAATTAATGCAATGTTTAACTAAATTCATGGACCCATTCATGTAGTCCTAGTATGAAAAATTTTCACTAACAACATTTAAAGGAATATAAACAAGATGTCAATTGAGAAAGAAGAGTGTAGCATATAAGTCATAAATAAAGCAAAAATAAATATATAGAGACAAGCAGCATATTATATACCATGTTGTTAGGAGAACGCAGAATAAGGCTGAAAGAAGTTTTGGCAAAAATATAGGAGAATTATAAGAAGCAAGGGTTAGAAAGTACAAACTCATTTTCTTTCACAAAATGACATTAGAATGGTAAATAGATTGCTTTGTAAAAATCATACCATGGATTCCAAAATGAAGTAGGAACAATTATTTTTTTCTTTTTTTTCTTTTTTTTTTTTTTTTTCAGTACCCAGGATGGAACTCAGGACCTTGTGCTTGCAAGGCAGACTCAGCACCACTGAGCTAAATCCCCAGCCCCTGGAACAATTACTGAAATAGCCATTACTTGCACATAAAAGAACTCCTTCCACCTTAAGCCTATAAAATTCATGTTAAGAATTACACATATACTTATTAGTTGATCCAGATGAAATCATTCATAAAAGTACTGAAATCATAGAAAGACACAAACAAATAATAACATCTACAACAAATCTAAAACATATTCTCTAAAACAATCTCTATATCTGGAATACTATGAATTAGCAATGTTTCTAATGGCAACACTAGCATAGATCTTGTTGTAGTGACAACTACAACTTACTTATTGTACTAATTTTTCCAAGGTCAGCTCTCCAATGGCCCACCATCTACTTCTGTGAATTTGTTTCTTGTCATGGTCACATCAGATGAAAAGAAAAACGAGTTAACAGTCAGCACTTAGGGGTTGCTAAAGTGGCAGAAGGTTCAGTTCCCTTAGAACAATGGCTCTGGTTTGACATTGTATGATTGTAAAGTAAAATACTGTCTTACCTGAAGAGCATTTGTCTATAGATGAAAGGAAATAGTGTATCTATTCCTGAAAGTGAAATATGGATCTGCAGTTTTACCAGAAAATGTGCTATTAGTCATCAAATACATTCTAGGTTATTTTAAAATTATTTTTGTTGTGTCTCATAAGAAATTATTGACTCTGCCTCTCGTACTTCTCTCACAAAATATACATACACCATACATATACTAAAATGGTGCTCTAGAGCTGGCATTCTGTTTGAAGGAGAGGTGTCACATTCTTTACACTGAATAGCAAGGTTAAATTACCAACAGGATGGTCCCAGAATGTAGCCAGACTATCAAGACTGAAGTAGCACTTATTACAACACAGTTCCACCAAGATGGATATATGTATAATATAGATGTTAACAAGACACCTAGATAATGGTTGAACAGTGAGTAAGCTGAAATAGAAAAGATAAAAGAAATGCTCTGAAGAATAACATAGAAATTACATCCAGGAATACATCCTGGATAGCCAGGATTGGTAGTCTGTATCTTTCTGGGTCAAGTTTTCAAGTCAACATGGGAAATAGTGTTGAAGAACAAATAGTGATTATGCCTGAAGAAGAAGCTATATAAAGCTTCTTAAGCAAATATAAAGAAACATTTTCATAGTAACTCCAATACAAAGTTCCATCCTGATCAATCCCCCCACATTCATTGTCAGTATTGGCCTCTGTGATGAAAGTTAGCAATGTCTCACATCCTATCTGACAAAATTGTCATCAATTTTGGTCAGTTTGAGGGGTAGCACTAACAAGTATAAGTGTAGGAAAACTAATATCAAAATAAACTCAGAAATCTAAATAATAGACATTTAAGAACAGATTTATTTTCTAGTGGTTTGCTCCTGATTAAATAAGAGCACAACTCCATATTTTAATTATAATTAAAGTTAGACTTTTGGCATTAATCTATCATCTACAAACTCATGACTATCTCATAAACTGATGGATCTAGAAAGGCTTTCTAATAGAGCTCATTATCATACTTACTCAAATTCGGACCACTAGGAATGTTCCATAGTACCAGCTCTTCCTTCCCTCCCTTCTCAAACTAATCACTTCTTTTTCTGGCTTACCCTCACCACATGTCTTAGGATGTCAAACTCCTACCACAAATACCCTTTTACCTATTACTGATTTTTCCCATCAATCAAAAACACATTCTTATTTGTAACTTCCCAAATGCCCAAGGGCTATCAAATCTGTGCACTTTCAGCACTGATATGTTCTTCTCCACATTAAATTCAAGTAAATCACTGTTGAAATTTCAGCTTAATTTTTGTGTTTGAGCCATGTTCATGTTTACCTCACTATATTGCTCTCCCCACCCACTCTCTTCTTCTATGTCATTTTGCCATACAGTTCTTTATGTATACTACACCATTCCCCTGAGCAGAGAACCTGGATATTCATTGCTTATTTCTCTAATTATACCTTCAACTAGTCTGTCAGTGTTCTGAGCAAAGAAATCCAATGTCTTTTTCATCATTGTCTCCCCAGCATTCAGGCTTCTACCTGGTAGCTTTGTTTGGACTATTATCACAAAGTACCACAGAATCTTATAGACAAAAATTTAATTTTTATCATTAAGGTTATTGGTAAAATTTAGATATACAGAATGATTTCTTAAGAGTTCTAGAGGCTGGAAATAATAGATCAGGAGCCTGCATTGTAATGTCCTGACAAGGACTGACTTCCAGGTTGGAGACTGATGACTTCCCATTGTATCCACATATGGCAGTAAAAGAACAAGCTAGCTCTCCAATCTGTCCTCAAAAGGGCACTGATCCCATTCACCAGGGCTCCACTTCATGACCTAATTGGCTCCCACTGGCCCCACCTCCAAATGCCATCACACTGGACTGCAGATGTCAACACATGAATTTGGGGGTGGAGGAAACATTCAGTCATAAGAAAGTTTTTATTCAGTAAACAAGTGGCTAACTTATACCCCAAAATCCTCTGCAATATGCATTTTTGTCTAAACAAAAACTGTTTTACATTGCATAAGTTAGATTGACTTTTCTTTGACATGTCTTGCTATATGATTTTAATCTTGAAGATCATAAAACCCTAAAAGCCAAAATTTGTACAAATCATCCACTGGCAATCAGTCATTATGACATATATTCTTAATGTGGAATTCAAATATTTCAGAAATTGTGTTTGTGGAGTCAGCCAGTGTAAAGTTAATATGTACATTCTGTGACGATACAGCTAAAGGTCCGTACACAGGCACACAGACAGCATCCCAGTGAACCAGAGACAGAAATCTATGCCTGGAGTAGAAGAAGGCTAAAGCGACAACGACGTGGCTGACAGTTCGGCAATATTAATACAAGTGGCGTATAAAAAATGTCTTCCCCTTCATTGATGTCTGTTCACATTGTCTTCTATGCTGCATAAAAAAATTAATAAAATGAATGCCACCTCATTTACTTTCAGTGTGTTATATCTCTTACGTCACTGATGACCTGTCATGAACAGAAGTCCTAAGTAAGAAATGCTGGTAGGTTTAGAGGCACTGAATTACACAATTAAAATAGAAAGATACTGTATATGTGGCATGCTCACTTATTGTAATGATTCCATCAATGGCAGCTTTGTGGAGAAGTTGTTGTTTCCTAAATTCAGCACTCTCCAGCTGTACCAATAGGTACAATTCTTTGGTATTTTGTAGAAAACTATATGAAATGAGGCTATTCTGTACCACCATGCAAATATTAATTGACTTTTAAATGGCACAATGATTTGCAACACACTAAAATGCAAAACAATCTGCATTGGTGGGATTTCTACTTTTCATCTTGGTAGTTCTGGAATGGAGTCTGCCACTTTCCCTTGTCAGCCCACCCACCCACACAAACAGCAACATATCCCCAATTTCCATAATCTTTTAAAACCAAAGCCTTAGGTCAGGCTAGTTCAATACCTGCCGAGACAACTCCGAGTGACATTTAACTCAACCTTGGAAATAGCCAGTCATCTCATTGTGTAGAATGAATATCAAAGACTGTCAATTTTATTTATTTTTTAGTAACAATGTAGCCACTGAAAAGAGCAGGTTGATAATGTTTTGTTTTGTTGCTACTGTTATTTTTTTGTATTTTATTGTTGTCACTGTTACTATTTTGGAGATTTTTGTTTTGATTTTTGGTTGTGTGTGGCTTATATAAAATCTGATTTGGAAGATAAATCCAACATCTGTATTTTTTTATCTGAGCTTGTAAAATCTTGCTGACACCTGAAAACATGGAAGTCTCCACATTCTAACAGGTCAGTTTCTTGAAGTGTTGAAAAATTGGCTCCTTATTTATTTATTTTATTTTATTTTTTGGTACGGGGATCAAACTCAGGACCCCGCGTTTAAGAGTCAGGCAGCAGAACCACTGAGCTAAATCCCCAGCCCTTTACTTACTCTTGATAATTATTTCTGCATACTAGTCTTGGGTAGCCCAAATGAACTATCAGTTCTTTGAATCCAAGGGAAAATTTTAATACTCTGTGTCCCTTTTCCATTTAGCATAGATTTTGAGTACATATTTAATCCATAATATAGTCATTAGGGATAGAGAAAAGGGTAAGTTGAGGTATTATCCACAGGAGTTTCATGGGACAGAGAAGGTAGTTGTTTAAATATTGTGTAACAAAATCTATATCATATTAGCAAAAATGTTCCAAAGTATTTGTACAGAAATGGCTAACAAGAGCTGTGTCCTATATCCACAAGTTCAATCAGAATCTGAAACACAAGGAAGGCTTTTATGATGCTCAATACAAGTCCGTCTCCCATAGCACAAAGGGTGCTTAAAAGTGGAAAGTACATCCTGAAGCATAAATGAAAGTTATATATATATAATATACTAATATGCTTTATATATAATATACTAATATGCGCTATATATATATATATAGAGAGAGAGAGAGAGAGAGAGAGAGACAGAGACAGAGACATGACAGGTGCCATGTGTTTATATGATATTCAGTTGGGAACAAAAATACAATACATATCTGAAGTTCAGGAGAGAAAGGTCTAGACTAAGGAAGATTGTGCCTCTATCAAATTATAGATAAATTGAAGACAACAGACAAAATAACTAGTGAAGGTTGAAAGAAAGGAAGGAATTATGCTTAAGTCCAGTATTTAAAATTAACTAAAGAGATAGAGAGCAAGAATGATGTGAATGACATTGACTAGGTGAGAAGAAACATAGGAGACCATTTCATGACATACTAGGAAGAAATGGTTAATTATGATTAGAGAATTCAAAGAAAGTAAGGATTGAAAAAATATTCATTCACTTTGGTGATGAGAAGGTCACTGATAATATCAGTGAAAAGGTTTTTTTGTGTGGTACCAGGGATCAAACCCAGGACCTTGCGCTAGTGAGGCAGGGGCAGAGCTACTAAGCTAAATCCCTGGCCCAATGAAAAGATTTTGATGGAGAAGTGTGAATACAAGGCCTACTGCAGTAAAGAAAGTGCTTACGGACAGACATTTGTAGACAGTGTGTCATAATTTTCTGCAGGAAATAGAGCCTGAGGCTAATCCCTCACTGAGAAGTTTAATCCCAAGGTGCCAAGAAAAAGAGGGAAAAGGAATATAAAGCAGACAAGAGGGAAAGCAAATACAGAGATGCATTGTGAGCAGTCCACAAATTCATGAGAAAACACAGCTGGCTGGCTGGTGTCTGGATGGAGAATATGGGATGACCTGTGCTGTGGAACAGTCCAACAGGGGTTGGGAAGAGAAAGAGAAATTTATCCTCTAGATAGCTAACTGCCCCTTCCTACATCTCCTATATGTTACTGGTCAAAGTTTATCTCAGGGGTATAAACTCTGCTGACTCCTGGGCTGCTTAAGCAGCCTTTCAGGGCAGTCATTACCACACTGTTTTGGCATTGAGTCCTGAGTGGTAGAAGGAGCCTTTTAAAATATGTCAGCTTAGTTTGTTGTTGTTGTTGTTGTTGTTGTTTGTCTGTGGAAGAGCTATGACTCCTTCCTGGGGAAGTGTGATCCAGGCTGGTCTAGAACCTGTTCCTAATCCTGGGGCACCTGCAATAGACACTAAGACAGCAATGGAGGTGGAGGTCTTCTATTGAGCAAGAAGCTGAGGACCTAGGAGTTAGCAGACAAGAAGTCTGGAGAGGTGGTGCATGCTGCATCTAATACAGGGAGGAAGTGAAATTTGATAAGATGAACAGCTTCCAGAGAAGTAACTGAGAAAGGCAACTAGGACTATAGAAGAGATGTCTGACATGGTAATAAAGGAAAATATTCTAGCCACATTGGCTGGTTTGAGATCCCTGCTCTATCCCTTACTACCTGTTTGATTTAGAAAAATTCAGTTAACCTTTCTGTACCTCAATGCCCTCATCTACAAAATGTGGATACAATATTATGTACTTCATAAAATTGTTATGAGTTACTATATATAAAACATTTAGAACTGCATCCAACATATACAAGGCACTTTTAATGTTTGATAAGGGTCAAAGGAGGATTTTTCTTTTGTTTTATAGACATTCGAACATCTTTTTATGCTAAAGGAAAATAAGAAGTTTCCAGGGGAGAGAATGAAAACACACAGCAATAGGAAAGAACTGTGGAGAAAGGAATAATAAAACAGAGTTTGTTAATCAGATAAAGGGATTAGTGCACAATAGGCACTTATTATTGTACAGTTGTTGATGGATTAGAAATAATTATTAGATCAAATAAGGTTTAGATTAAATAATTTAAGCATGAATGATTTGCATGAACAATAATATTAGTAATATTCATTAGTCAAATTTTTTAAATGTGTCCCAGTCATGAACTTCATTGTCTTGGATATATAGGGGCCCTCAATAAGTGATTAATAACTGAAGAAATGAAGAACTGGTTGAATGAAAGTTAATATTTCCTGCTTGTTACGGCTTGTGTCTAGATGTTCCCCAAAAGCCTCATGTGCTCTTAGGTGGGGCTTTTGGGCAGTGGCTGGATCATGGATGTGTGATGCTGGATTAGGGTGTGTGAATATGGATTAAGGGTGTGTGATAACTAAATTAGTCCACTGATTGGTTTAACATAGCTCTGGGTGTGGATAACAGGAAGGCCCACCCTGGGCATGGATGGCACCATCCAATAGATTTATATCCTGGATGAGCTATAATTTCCGAAGACTAACTGGTTGCAGCCTTCTGCCTACCCTGCCATGGAATGTTTCTCATCTGCCATGTCCCTCTACTATGCTGGCCTGCCTTGGAACAAGACTGCTGACTGCTACAAACTGTGAGCTGAAATAAACCTTTCTTCCTTTAATGTGTGGGTATTGAATATTTTGTCAGTTTGTGGAAGATAACTAAGACACTGCTCTATCCATTTACTTGCTACCTTTTCCAACATGCTCCACATTGCAGGATCTTAAGCTTTAAACTCTTAAATCAATCTAAATAAGAAAGGCAGAGTATTCTGTGGGCCAATACAGCTGGCGGAGTATGGAATTAATTTCATGTTGTCTGATGAGTCTGCACTGAACACTGGGCACTCATATAGTTATATTATATACCACCTTTTCCTGTACCTGCACTGCTCCCCTGTCTGTATATCTAGGATTCTGCCTTACAATTGCTTTCTAGGACTTCAGTTTCCCTCCAGGATTAGAATTTGTCCATAAACTTCATCCCATGTATTTGAGTCTTTCATTTCCCGCCTATTTTTGTCAGAAGAGAAACAGCTTTACTCTGTCCATTGTCCTAATGGCCTAGCTCCCACTCCTAATGACTGGAAATACCAAAAGGTAATGCTGCTCCCAATTGGGATAAGCAGGGCCATTGCCCCAGTTTCTTTCTTGTTGGATAAAGGATAACATCAGATTGCATCACCTCAAATTCACCAGGTTCCTTTGGAAACTACAGCAGATTGTTGGCATCTACTAACAGAGCATTGTGCTAAAAATGGGATCACTTTATTTGCAGCTTCTACCCCCAGCTTTCTCTCTTCCCCACTGGCCTATTTTAACAAATTCCAACATACTTGATAATCAAGCCCGCTGCAGCTGAAGCACACCCACTTAAGTCACAACTTTGTGCCAATCTCAGATATAATGTGAAAAAGTTAATTATGTCAATTCATTGAAGGCAGGCAATGTAAAATTGTATATTAGCTTCAATGACCAATGCTTTTAACATCTTAAAATTCTTCCTTTAATATTATATTGAGCAATGCCAAGTTCTCAAGTTCTTACTGTGGTCAGCCTTCTGATTCCAGAAAGAGTTTAAGGTAACAGAAAGACCAGGATTTTGCAGACCAAAAGCCATAAGCTTAAATCCTATTTTTAAAACTTACTCTGTGTCACTTCAGGCAAGTTACTTAGACTCTCTGAACCTCCATTTATTCAGCTGTATAAATAGGGTTGATAATACCTGTTATAGATGGTTGCTTGAAAGGAAATGAGGTAATAGATCAAATCCATTCAGTCCAATACCTGGCACTCAAGGAGAAGTAATTCCCTCTCTTTTTTTCATTTCCTCTGGTAAAGTGAACTAAAGATCAAACGGACTTTAGAATCAATCACAATCAGTTCTATTTCTGAAGACAGCCTACAATTTTTATAAGCCACTCCAATATCAGAAATATGACTATAAAGACTTAATTGTCTGCATTTTTCTCCTTGTGTAGACTAAGCAAATTTGAACAATTTCATAAATTGGAAGCATTTAAAGGTATTTTTAAACAGGAATTTATTTATTTATTTACTTACTTTACAGTCATTGGTCATTTTAAGTGTGTAATCAGCCTTATTGTTGAGGCACAATTTTGCAGCTGTGAATACTAGGAAGGTCTCTTTAAAAGTGAGTGATTTGGAATTTGCTTTCCCTAAAACTATTTTTTTAAAAATCATCCAAAAACCTAAAATCTGGACACTTTTTCTGAGGTACATCTAAATGGTACAGGACCTTTTCAGATTACTAGAAAAAAATCCTATGTTTCTTGAAATGATCACTCAACAACTATATGTCATGTACCTCATATGGTAGCTGGGCATGGCAGAAAAAAAGCTGCTCAGTCCAGAAATCAGACAGTGAAAGGAGCAACAGAGAGGGAGATTACTTCCTTCCAGATCACATCCCCAGTGACCTGCCTCTTCAGTCTCCTAGCTGCAGGTCAGCTCTACCACTCCCATAATTGCATCACCTTTCAAAAGCCTTGTCTAAGGATGCCCACTATCACCACTCCTATGCAATATAGTTCTGGAAACATTAGCCACAGCAATTAGAAAAGAGAAAGAAATAAAAGGAATAAAGATAGGAA
>NW_004624732.1:1943038-1986425 GCF_000247695.1 Heterocephalus glaber | reverse complement strand
TATATCTGAAATTCTGTCCTCACATTGGCTCATTCTGCTGTGTAGACTTTCAATGGAGTTTTTCATGTCCTGGAAATCTGTTTGCATCTGTTTTATGTATTCCATTTGTTTCCTATGTTGGGATTCCATCATGTTCCTCAGCTCCTCTCTAGATTTATTGATCATGTCTTGCACTATGGACACAATCTCTGCTGTTTTGTGAGAAATTATTTCTGGTTTCATTTTTCCCAGATCCTCTTTTGTTGCCAATTCAGGGAGTCCAGGTGTTTGAGTATCAGACTGTTCCATCTCATTTCCCTTTGTGGTTTCTGTAGGTTATCTAGAAGTCTGCTTTTGAGAATTGTTTACATGTCCTCTCATTTCAACGAGGGTGGGGTCGGGGGTTGGGTGGTGGGGTGTGTGTGTGTATGTGTGTGCTGCTGGCATCCACGTGGCTCACCTCCTCTGTGCTGGAAGCAGTGGTACGGTGGCCTGGCACCCTCCTCTGTGTGGGGAGTGGTGCTATGGCAGCCCGGAAGCCTCCTCTGAGCTGGCAGCAGTGGTACAGCGGCTCAGAAGCCCCCTCCTCTCATAGCAGCTTAATGAGACCCTGGCTTGAGGTAAACAATAGAAAGAGGGCTAGGAATATAGTTCAGTGAAAAGGCTGTGGGTTCAATCCAATGTGCCACAAAATTAAAAAAGGAAAGAAGGCATACCATTCCTGAAGGCAGCCTCAAGATTTAATGTTCACATCCCATTTTTTTAAATTATGTATAGCATTAAGGTAGTTATTGAGAAACTTCTAGATGCCAGATAATATGTCTTTAAAGTTTCCAATAACAAAATATCCCCATTTCACAGGTCAGAAAATTGGGTAATTTATCTGCCATAGCTAGTAAATGGGAAAATGAGAATTGGAACCTAGGTATCACTCAGTCTTCTTTGTCCAGTGTTTACCACTGTGCCAAGCCCTAGGTGTTAATATTATACCATGTTTATTTTAAAGCCTATGGAAGTTCAGAAGTTAAATACTAACAGACACTTATCTCCTTTGGAGGGGTGTCTGAAGTGTTTAGGCACCTACTCTACTTCATTTTCAGTAGAGGTGCACAAGAAAGTTTAACTCCTGTACATCCAAGCATACAGCTGCCTTTTGTCTTATCAAAGAAAGACCACAACTTCAGTAGTCTGCCTACTTTAGCCTACTTCCTAAAAGTGATTTTTCTGGCCTCCTGGAGTTATAAAATCCAGTCCCCGGATATGTACTTCCTCTTCCTGACTCTTGAATTCTGGGTCCTCTCTGCACTGACTTTAGTGAGATGCTTCAAAGTTGAAAGAGCTGTTTCATCAGGGCTCTGTTATTCAGTTGGCCTGTAGCTGAGGTGGTCCTTCAAATGCCATCTATATGCTGATGACTCTTTATACTCCAATTTTAAATCTAACCCCTGGGTTTCAGATTTTTAGATCAATTGTGAAATATGTCTTCAATTGGGCATGCAACTCATCCCAGCATCTCAACCTCATATGGCTAAAACAGAAATCTTCATTCTATATTAGGTCTTCAGGCAATAAATGGTCAAGCCCTTTCCAGTCCTTCTCTAGTTTAATTAAAGGGAACATAAACATTCTGCACACTCCATTCCATACTATTTGTCAGGTCAAATATCCACATGTTATTCTTGATTTATTTTCCTACTATTCTAAACTCAATCCATAAGTATCTTCTATTGAACCTTCTACTTCGTACCAACTCTACTCCTAAAACTAAATGCAAAGTCCACATTGTCACCTACCTAAAATACAGGAGTAGTTCCTAATGGCTGCCCTAACCTCACCTGTGTCCTGTATAATTCATCCCTTACATAACACTTCTTAAAACACAAATTGTTGCTCCCTTGATTAAATCTCTCAAAGCATTTCCCATATTGCATACAATAAAACAGAAATATATAATACTTTCTATAAGATCCTAATTAATCTTGGCCTGCATCTCCAACCTCATATGTGTACACATTTTCTATCTTTTTTTGCTCTCTTGAAAAGTCCCCAATATACTCCTCTCAATGACATTTTCCAAATGCTATTACTCTGCTTGCCTTCTCAAACAAGCCTTGTCATTCTACCCTAAATAAAGCTCCCCACACACACCTGTACTATCCCTAGCACTTTCTCCCATCTGACCTGTTTCTAGGTGCTTATTAAGAAATAAATGCAGCTTAATTTCTCATTCACATGTTTATTGTCTACTTTCACCATCTCTTCTTTGGAATGTATGTTCCTTTGGAGCAGGAACTTGACTATTTTGTTCACTGCTGGATCTCCTGTGCCAAGAATTGTGCCTGGCGTAGTGTAGACACTCTGCATTTCCCTGTTCATTCACTCTACCTGGCTGATGCCAAGAAATGATATATCGGACCCCAAGTCAGAGAAATAGTTGAAAAAGAAACACTTGAAGACAACAGGTCCTACTTACCCTGACTTGAAGTATACTTTAGGTATTCTTCAGTGTATGCTTCACGAGGTACATATACGAAACAGGAAACTACTCAGCCATAAAAAAGGAATAAGCCCTGCCACCCTGTCACTTGTAACAGTATGGATGAATCTGGAGGACATTATGCTAAGTGAAATAATCCAGGCAAAAAAAAGACAAATACCACATGATATCCCTTTTATGTGGAACCTAAAATAGTTGAACTCATAAAACTAGAGAATAGAATGATGGTAATCAGAGGCTCAGGAAAAGGAGAACATGAAGAAAGGAAAGAAGATGATCAGATATACAAAATATCAACCAGGAAGGAATGAGCTGCATAGATCTATGTGACACAATGATGACTACAATAAATAATATCACATTGTATGTTTCAAAATTGCTAAGAATAGATAGCAAATATTTTTGTCACAAAAATAAGTATTTGAGGTTATAGATGTGTTGAGTCTGATTTAATCATTCTTTATTGTAAATACATATCAAAATATTGTACTCCTTAAATACATGCAGTTATTATTTGGCAATTGCAAAAAATATACAATTCCTAATTTTTAAAAACGTATACCACAAGTACATGTTAGATCAAAGGCAGGAACTCTCTCTCATTAGTGGAGCAAGTGAGGTAAGTCAGGGACTATTTTATATCCCTAATAAGTCTGAAGAAATATTTGCCCCTGAAAATTAATTTGATGGATTATTCACAAAAAAATTGAAAAATATTATGACTTTGCCACCATTTAATGGGAAAGAAAGCCTTCCAGAAGAAGCAGCCTCAGTTTTTCAGCCTTATCCAATGGCACTCCTGATTTCTAAAGAGTTCCTAGGATTGCTGTCACATCAACAGCTCATGTCCCCAAATGCCTTGTTAATTTCCAACTCCTGCACTCATCTTAAAATACTATCCAAAACAATCTCATAGAATAGAAGGAATCCCTTAGGTCAGTGGTGGCACTGACCTATGGCACACGGGCCACAGCCTGCTGTTTGTTATCAATGAAAAGTCTAAAAGGTTCACCATTAGTGCCTTAGGTCTTTCACACTCTTTACCATGTCAGAATACAGCTCTGGAAGATACTCACCTCTCCAGCATCTGAGGTAGAGCCTCTGAAGTTGAGCTGAGAGGATCAGAGGCAGTGCAATAACCTTGGGACTCTGCCCCGAATCACCACAAGTGATACAAAATCTGTAATGAAAGAGGAAATAATTCCATTTCAGCAGAATTTGAAGCAATTTGACCTCTTATCCATGTTGGGACATTATTTTACTTATTAATTCATTTATAGTTGGCAGTATAATGCAGTACAGGACTGTTTGGAAAAAAACAAGTATCTGACAGCTGTGTGATCTTGGAAAAGTCATTCAGTCCCTCCTATCTGTCAAATATGTCACCATCCCTGTGTCTTATTGATAGAGAGACTTAACATTTGTCCAGCTTTGTCTAAAAGATGGGCCTCATGTGCTCCGTAAGTACTATTTGATGATGATTACCATCTCCCAGCCACCAGCCATGGTTGCTCTGTTACTATGAAGTTATTAATATTTGGTACCAGATGGCACATTCAAAATAACTTGGATTGAAATTACTACTGAAATGCTAATGACTGTTTAGTTCATTCTCAAGACCAATACATAACATTGTAACTCAGATTTAAAGTCAGAAGGCAATTGATGGGGCCTGGAGGGAAGGGGAGAACAAAAAGACCCTTGCCCTGGAGGTATAAAGGGACTGTACAGCATAGTTGTCAACATTCATCCACAAAGAGTCCAATAACAAGTATTTAATTATACAGAGTACTAGAAAGAGGTGACATAGAGCTACAGACATCACTTCCTGATTATTGACTTTAGAACTAAATACTCCTGAGAAGAAAAAGACATTATAAATGAAAAAAAATCTTTAATAAATGAAAATGAATCTGATGAAATAAATGTGATGAAATGAATATGACTTCAACTTTAGTCTTCACAGCATCTGCAACACCTGGAATCTTTGGAAAATGTGGGGGTCCCCACTCCGACCTTCTTAATCAAAATATTGGGTTCGCCCAATCACTTTCCTCTTAAGTTGCACAGACAGTTCTTATGTATTTGAGAAGCACTATTAATGCACCAGGAGCATGAATAGTATTAGATTCTCACACTGAAATGCTTGCAGGCTCAAAGTCAGTGATGAAGTGAGTGAGGCACCCTGGCTGGGACCTGTGCTAACCTGGAAAACATGCCCTACTCACCGCCCAACATACTCATAGCCCTCCTAATCATATGTTATCAGATGTTTCTGACATTTCAAGAGAGCCACAAACAATTAAAATTTCACGTAAAAATTCTGCATTTCTTGTTTCAAAAGTGGTAGATCTCTGGCCAAACAAAAGCTCTGTGGTAAGAGTATGTGACTTGTTTGTGAAAAAGCCAGGAAGTCAGAGTGGCTGTCCCATGGAAGATAAATAGAGAATGGAGCAAGAAAAGTGGAAGATGAGAGTTTAGAGACAAAGACTGGGAGCTGTAATGGCTGGTAGACATGGAAAGTGTTTAGATTTTTCTGTGAATGAAATAGCAAGTCAGCGCAGAACTTGGAGCTGAAGAATGACATGATCTATTTCATATTTAAAAGAATCACTCTCATTAGTGTTTTTAGTTGCAAAACCAGGACTAAAACTAGATCACCAGTGTCTCATCCTCTCATCTCCAAAATGCTCTCTAGTATAACTCTAAACGTGAAAAATTCAATTACCCAGCATTAGATTCAGACTTTGCTATTCATTCTGGACAGAAACTTGTAATGTAAATGGATTCCTGGCAAGTGTCTCTCTAGTCTGTAATGAACACCTCCAACAATGTGCTATTTCAGGGCCGCAAGTTCTATTTTCAGACTCCTCTAATCCTCAGAATTAAACCTCAGCTTCCTTTTTTCCTGTCCATGTTTCCAGTGTTGTTCTAGCATTTAAGTCCATGGTAAGTCAAATCTATCTCCCATATGTTTATGCTCTATTTTTTCTTCAACGTCATTCAACTTCCCAATAAAATATGGTCTCATGCTTCCTCTCAGAGTTCTTCTCAAAGTGACTGTCAGAAGTACAAATCCCCAGTGAGGCCCAGTCATCACAGAGTGAACCAGAACTATTGTCTGCCTTAATCAGGACACTGTGCTTCTTTGCTCATCATGGTATTTATTCTTATTGGAAATGTGCTTTAATTCAATTCCTACATATTTTTCAGGATTATGTGAAGCTGTGCTTCAAACCTCCAAAAATTCTACACTGGATTTTTCTGACGCAAGTGTAGGGCTCTAATTTACTCTACTTTCATTTAATGTTGTTAGAGCGATGCTGCTGGCTATAATTCACTCTGACATGATTATTACCAAACTTACTTATATTCTATTACTTTCCATTATCTATAACTTAAATAAGTATGATTTTTTATGTCCTCAAGTTATTCATACAGAGGACAATGATCAACAACAAGTTTGGGAAATTCTCTAACCTCCTACAATCACAATACCTTTTGGTACCCATGAGAAATATCAATAAATGATCATAAAGTATTTTACAAAGAACTCAGGTATGGGTTTAAAGTCTTTCCGAAGACAGGATTCAAAGTTGCCATTACTCATCAGTGATATTTGGTACTTGAGATGGAGATGACTCCGCATGCTAAGGCCAGAACAAATCACAGTACCATGCTTCTCATTCATATCACCAGTGGCAAAGCTGTGGCAAAGCTTACAACATTGTCTTCATTATTTTTCTCATTGCTGAGACAAAATACCCAACACCCACAAGTTAAGGGAGGAAAGATTTGTTTAGCTCACAGTTTGAAGAGATTTCAGTCCATAATCAGCTGGCTCCAAGGCAGGGTGGTTTGGCAGAGGGGCATTGCAGAGGAGAAACAGTTCATGTACACAAAAGACAGCAAAAGCAAGCAAGGGACAGTCACAGATCTTTCTGTCTCTTATATGTTATCCAAGTTACTTAGGGCAGGTAGCACTCACACCATTAATCCTTGATTGGCCCTTGATCCTAGCACTGCACCATGAATCAGTCATGTACTCTAGATTCAGCCACTTCTGAAAAAGCCCCACCTATGACCAAATGGAGGCTTTGGGGAGACATCTAAACACAAGCCATAATAAACCTTAGCTTACTTGCCTCATGGGCTGTTTATTCTTCCTTCTCCTCTCTCTCTCTCTCTCTCTCTCTCTCTCTCTCTCTCTCTCTCCACCTCTCTGTTTCTTTTGTTGTTTTATTTTTGTTCTTTGAGACAGGGTCTCACTATGCAGCCCCCACTGGCATTGAATTCACTATGTAGCCCAGGCTGGCCTAAAACTCACAGTGGTCTTCCTGCCTCAGCATCCCAAGTGCTGAGATCACAAGCACATGCCACCACACCAGGTTGATGCTCTTCTTGTAAAGCTCTAAACCACTAAAATTTAATTAACTTTAAAAATTTCTTAAAATATGTATTATTCACCTAATTATTACATTTTTAAAAATTAGATCCTCATGAATTCTCAGCTGCATCCTTTCTAAAGTGGTGCCATTTTCTCATGTATCACCCCTGTCCAATCATTCTCCATGTTGTCAGCAATGATCTACTTTCATGCATCCATCCAGTTGTCCATTTCATAAATAAGGTTTGTGTTTCCTCTGAACATTAGATATAGTGGTAGACTCTTGAATTCCAAAGGTAAGGGAGAGTCAAGACTTATTTTCATGGGATTCATAATCTAGGGTGACAAAGAGACACATAAGCTGTTCATTACCTTGTAGTATAGAATAAATAATAGTAAAGAAATGTCCAACTTCATAACAAGACCATCAAACTGAGCCCGAAGGAGCTCCTTGGATATGACCAGGTGACCTTATGAGTGGACATAGTTAAGGAGCCATGAAAAGTGTAGAGGAAAGAAAGGGTAAGAAAATAGTAAAAACTAGTAAGACAGACTGAAAATGTAGCAAGAGACAAATTTTGAGGTTATGGGAAGGAAAATGAAAAGTCTACTTAAATAACTTAAACAATGCCCATGAGAAGTAATTGAATAGAATAACATGGTTAGGTCTGAATCTCAAATCAATCACTGAAAACTATGTTCTAGATATATTTGAAGCAGGCAAGTACAGAAACAAGGCAACAACCTAAAGATCATTTCAGTACTCCAGGGAAGAAGGAATGGCTAATCTTTGATAGTAATAGAGTTAGAACATAGGTGTCAAATATTTTGGCTTGCCTAGGCTTCTCTGAGTGAAGAGGAATTGTTTTGGGCCATATATAAAAATATATAGTATAGTTGATTGTACAAATAGCAAAACTTTTTTTATATTTTTATTATAACAGTTGTAGTATTAGCAATGCTGTACATGTAATAACAATGTTATGAGCAAAAAACAATTTGATACATTTTTATACTTCCTATACCACAGCTGCTAAATACCTATTTTACTTATTAATTTCGTGAAATAACAAGCCCAAGTTCTATAATTAAGAAAACATACATGTGTGTTTAATAACAATACACATCTTGCTTCACAGGTACACACGCATGTAGGTAAGTTAAAATACTATTATCGGTGATTGCTCCATTTTGCTCACCAAGCTCATATGATATGTGATATAAACGAGGTGCAGGAGGCAGAGTTAGCACTGCACTGTACCTTGCCCACAACAGAGTTCTGTTGGTCCCCTTCCGCATCTACACCTGAGCCCTTGCAATCCAGTCATGAATATTATCGCTAAAATGTTGAATAAAAGTTTATGATCTTTATAAGACCACATTATTAGCTGTCCAGAGCACATGCAGCTTCAGGCCATGGTTTGGACAGACCTGGATTAGAGAATTTAGGAAGTTGCTGGGCGTGATCCCAGGAGGCTGAGGCAGGAGAATTACTACCAATTTTGAGGCCAGCCTGGGCTGCATAGTGAGTTTAAGGCCAAGCTGAACTACATAACAAGACCCTGTCTCAAAAACCAAACCAAACAAACAAAAGAATAAGAGAGAGAGAATTTAGGAAGTGAAAAAAAGCAACAAAACTTTTGATTGGTTCAATTTGGAAATGTCAACAGAAGTATAAAGGGTAAAGTTTCTAACTGGAGCACCTCAGTGAATGGCATAGTCAATGGACAAAGAATATGAGAAAAGGATAGGGACAAATTTGAAGTGGGTTTAATTTAACGTGTTTGGATAAATCCAAATAGAGATGCTTTGCAAAGAGATTTTTTTAAAGCCCCGAAGTGCAAGAGGTTAGGGCTGGAGAACAAGAAGTTAGCTCCTCTCCATGGCCTCTAGGATAAGGTCAGACTTAGTCTTTCATTTCAAATCTGCTCTTCATTCTACATACTCCCAACCAAAGGTATACACTCTTAATCGTGTCAACACATTTCACTCCACAGCTTTGCATCTTGAATCTTGCCTGTGAATAGATTGGCTTTTCCTTTTAAACTACCACAAGTGTTTCAACCTTGAGTTTTACCTCAATATCTACATACTTTTGAATTTTCCATAGATGCCTCTACTTAGAACTACACTTGTTGCCATCATATTTTGCAACTTCTTCATATTATTTTCATAGCTTTCTTGAGATATAACATATAAGATGCGATTAAAATATAGTGAATGTTTAAATTTTTTAAAAAATATTCCAGTAAGACACATTGCCATTCATCTTCCTCAGAATACTCCCTCTCACTTCAAACACATTTATCCCATTATTCTTGCCACTTTCTGAAGCAGTTCTGGAGGTTTTCTTTCATGAGTATCTTTATGAGCTGTGATTTTTAAAAATATGGTGACTGTGGCTGCCACATGCCATTCAATGGAAAGACAGGTGGGTAAAAACATTGCTGAGTGTCTTCATCCACCTTATTCATTGATCTGGCACTTTTCGACTCTGGCTCTTCCCCAAAGTCGAAACAACCATGAATGGTAAACATTGGGATTGTTTCAGGATAGCAAGGCAGCCGTAATAGTGCAACTAAAGACACTTATGAAGCTGAACTCCCAAAACTGCTTCAAGAAGTGGCAAGAACAATGGGATAAATGTGTTTGAAGCAAGAGGCGATTAATGGCAATGCATTTTTACTATACTAAAACTTTAAAATTATAAGCATACATCATATTTTTCTATCCCACCTTGTATACCACAATTTAGTTATTTTAAGTGTACAGATCAATGGTTTTAATAAAGTTATAGAATTGTGCAACCATCACCACATTCAAATGTCAGAACATTGTCAATTACTCCTTAAAAGTTCTCTTGTGCCCATTTACAGTTAACTTCCATTACCAACCCCAGCCTCAGGCACTGACTTATTTTCTCTATATATACTTTAATTTTCTGTAACTGTTATACAAATAAAATTACACAAGATGTCTGTTGGTTTTTGTCTAACTTTTTACTTAGCATAAAGTTTTTAAGACTCATCCATGCTGTAACATGATGTACCAGTGGTTTGTTCCATTTTATTGCTGAAAAATATTTCATTATATAGATTTTGTTTATCCATTAACCAGATATAGGATATTTGGGTTGGTTCCAATTCAGGGGTATTATTAATAATGCTTTATGAATAATCACATGTAAATGTGTGTGGACATATACTTATTTCTCACGTGTAGATATATAAGATTGGTAAGTTCTATATTTAATTATTTTTTTAAAACTCTTCTTGTAGTTTACATTTCCCCCCAGTCATTTGTGAGTTCGGTTCTGCCACACATGCATCAGTACGTGGTAATGGCAGTATTTTATTTGTTTGTTTGCTTATTCATTTATTGATGATGGGGATCGAACTCAACTTCCCATACATGCTAAGCATGTGTTCTACTACCAAGCTGTAGCTCAGTACATATTTTTATAGATATTCTAGTGGGTTTTTATTGGTATCACATTGTGGTTTAATTTGCATTTCTCCAATGATTGATGATGTTTTTTATACTTTTATGTACTTCCTATGCCATTCATAGGACTTCTTTGGAGAAATATCCATTTAAATCTTTTGTCCATCAAATTAGTTATTAACTCCATCATGTGGAACAAACTGTTCCAAATTAACTGACCTTGATGAGCAATCACTGGAAGCCATTTGGAAGTTGTCACCACATGTATATTTAAACTGAGTTGTCTTCTTGTTCTATTTTAAGAATTATTTATCTGTTCAGGATTCAGGTCCTTTGCCAACCATATGATTTGGGAAATATTTTTCCTACTATAAGCTCCTCTCTTCGCTTTTTAAAATTGTACCTTATCAAGAGCAAATTTTAAACTCTTGTGAAGTCAAATGCATTTGTTTTCTATTATAGATCTTGCATTTGATATCTTATTTAGGAAATGTTTACTGGACCCTCAAAAATGTTTTCTCCTGTGATTTCTTCTAGAAGTTTCATACTTTTAGATATTACATTTAGTTCTATGATCTATTTTGAGTTAATTTTTAAGCAGGCATGGCCCGGGTTTATTTATTTTGCATATGATAGTCAATTTTCCTGGAACCATTTCTTAAAAAGATTATGTTTCCCCATTAATTTGCCTTGTCAACTTAGTTGAAACTCAATTGACCATAAATATGAGTATAAATGTTTATTTCTGAACTTTCAATTCTATTCCATTGTTTCATTGATCCTACACCAATCCCACTGTTTCGTAATTCACTGAGTTTCTCAGATTTATATATTGTTGTATATCATATTTGAGAAGGATTTCAGTAATTTTTCTTCAGATGTGTGTGTTTTCTACTTTCCCCTCCATAAGTCACTTCATAGATCTTTCATTATACAAATGTTGGTATGCTTGTGGCTATCTCATGTGTCTGTGAGATGCTATTCATTTTTCATCAACTCTTTTGCTATATTTCCTACAGACTGGACTATTTCTATTGATCTATAAGTTTACTGATTCTTCTGTTACTTTACATCTCATGTTATATTTGCTAATAATAGCATCTAGTAATTTTTCACTTTCATTACTGTACTTTTCAATTGTAAAACTTTCCTTTGTTTCTTTTTAATCATTTCCATTGCTTTACTATATTTTAAAATTTATGAGTTATTATCAGTATACTTTATTTCAATTATTTAAACATGGTTTCCTTTAACTATTAAGAGTAGTAACGATAACTGCTTTGAAATGTTTATTGGCTAAATTAAAGTTCTGTGTTCTCCAGTCACTGTTTTCTATTTTTTCCCCTGGATGTCCATCACATGGTTCTTTATTTTTTATTTTTGAGAAATGGGTATTTTAGATCATATTGTGGCAGCTTTGAATTTCCCCCTCCCTAAAGACTGTTTTTATTTTTCTGTTTTTTGGATGATTTCTCTTTTGTGTTTGTATTGCTTTATTTTACTATCTTGTCTGTGATTAATCTGTGGAATCTGTTTCTCCCATGTGATTACTAGTGACTCAGCCTTTTTAAATTTTTAGCCTAGACCATAATTGGGTCACTTATGTAATTTTACCTAGCTTAGTGTCAGCCAATGATTAGATAAAAGTGCTATCTAATCCTTGAGTGGGTTGAGGAGAAGTCAAGGAACTAGGTATTTGATTTATCTCTAGCCTAGATTTCCAATGTATAGGCCAGGTCCTGTAACTCAGTCTTTTTCTTATTGATCTATTCCTGTTCTTCTGCCTCAAAAACCTGCTGCTTAGTAAAGTCTAGGGCTGGTCTCATCTTATATTCAATCCCAGGGACACTCCAATACTGGCCTTTTAGTTTTGATCATCACCTGCTAGCTGTCACTACTTTTCTCCTTTTTGTCTATCCGGTCCTAGTTTGGCCTGTACCTGAGCAACTAAAGTCCCATCCTATGTGAATAAGGACCAGAAATGATAGGAAATTTCAAAGAGAACCTGCTTCACTTATCATGATATTTCTTGTGACTGTTATAGTGTTTTGTTCTTTCTAATCAGTCAACAAGTGTTTGTTGCATTAAGTAAAACTACTAACAGTTTGTTATAGTTTATATCTAGATGTCCCCACAAAGCCTCATGTACTCACAGGTGGGGCTTTCGAGAGATGACTGGATCATTGGTGTATGATACTCCACTGATGGATTTATAGCTGGGTGTGATGCTGGGAGGTGAAGCCTGATGGGAAAAGGTGGGTCTCTGAGGGTGTGACCATATCCTTTCTCTTCCCTTTATCTCTCTTTGAATTCTGCCTGCAATGCTGTGAATTGTTTCTCCTCTGCCATGACATACTGCCTTGGGATCAGTCAACTATGGACTGAGACATCTACAAACTGTAAGCCAAAATATCCCTCTTCTCTTTTAACTTGTGGTAGTCTGGTGTTTTGTCTCATTGACAGTTACTAAGATGCAGTTTCTCTTAAATATCACCTTACTCCCTCGTAAATTTTTTAATTCTGAAAAGACTTGAGGAAGCTTTATAATTTCTAAGTTCATTGTTTCATGTGCTACCTTATAAATCAGAAAACAGACAATTTAAGAGTGATATAAAACTTTTATATATTCACAACAATATATTCACAAACTTCTGTAAGTATTTTAAGTTATGAAACTAAAATAGCATATCTAAAGACTCTGTATTAAAGACAGACACTCCTTAGTAATTAACCATCATGGCTGCCATACTCTCACCGATATCCATGAAATAATGATTCTTTCCTGGAATAATATGCATATTAATTAGTTCCTGCGGCACTTGAGAGACTTCTAGACTATTCCCACCTTAGTTAGAAGCAAATTTAAAAATCTTGAAGCAAGTTGGGGTCACAGAGAAGAGTAGGCACACCAAGGGGAGGGCAAAACCAGAGCTAAGAAATTTGTACAGCCCTGAAATGATACCATGTGGCCTAATCAATGGATTTCATTTGTAAGCATCCTAATCGCCAATACTGACAATTGGAATGGACAGTTCTGTTCAATTAGTACATGGCCAGAGTGGTTTTGGATTTAGTGCTGAAAACGTAGGTGTTCCACATTAAAATTCAAATATTCAAATGTAATGCCTCAGGGGGGTTTGGATTTAACAACTGGTGCTGAGCTATGTATAATAATACAGAGAAGTTTGCCCATTAGAATTTTAAACTTGGGTTATGATTTACTCTAAGGCAAAAATGCCAAAAATACTCAACTTTGTTCACAAATTGCTAGTTAGCTTTTAGATCCAAGGGTCTAGGGATTCCTTGAACATAGAAACTTCCATTTTAAATCAACAAAGGATTTCTTTTTTCGTTTTTTATAACACAAAAATAACATGCTGATATTTCACAAAGGATTATGTACATACCTATTAATCATTTACTTCTAAAAGTCTAAACCTCATCAACTGAGTTATATAAACACATGAACTGATTTGAAGCATTTTAAGTTAATGCAAAGGAGTTTATTTATGTATGTGAGGACCCTGAAATATTGTGTTCAGCTGACTAAGTTGTCATTAAAAATATCCTAATAAACTCAAGGCAAATAATTCTAAAGGGTAAATAATTCAACTGTGATACAGGTTGACGGGTGAATTTATATGTTAAGTGAAATTATACAAACTTCTTACAAAGTTACAGTGGTAATTTTTTAATCAAGTCCTCTATGCAAATATTTCATATGGGAGACTTAGAAAACTAGACAATTATATAGTGTCATAATGTACATATTATATCCATGACCTGAAGAAAATAATATAATCCCAACATGATATGTATGTTGATGGGAGTAAATAAGCAGAAATGGCCACAGGTATCATTCTTACACCTTGAGCCTGGAGACGTGGGTTTACTCCTTGTTTTGCCAATAACTCAACTTAGGAAAGTCATCTGATCCTGTGGGCTTCTGTGTCTCCATTTGAACATGAGCTTATTTGCATCAAATACTCTAGCAGAGGGTCTAGGGCAGCAACATGAAGCCTGGATATATACACTCAATATACTTTGTTTTTTAACTTAAAGATTTCACACAAAAAAATTGGATTTTTTTTTTTTTGGTAGAAAATCTGAAGATCTGGCCTGACATAGGGCCAAAATTTCCACATAGCAACACTGAATTTGAGCTGCGTAGTGACTGTCCTCTACAGACACAAACTATTTTACTTCAGTTCTAGTCTTCACCCTTAAGTGTGCCCTCTCTCCAAGCCCATCTTACCCATGTACTGTAACTGCCTCACCCTTTTAGCTTAAGGGAGCAGGCAGATAGAGTACATTTTGTAACACCTAATTTAATAGTCCCTTCAAGTTCTAAGATTCTATAATTATTTAAGTTTATATACAATAATGAGTTAACCTGTTGGCCCTTAGAATGGAAAGCTTCTGTTTAGAAGAGATTATAACCAGAGAGGGTGGGTAAAAGAATAATTATGCTGTGGTAGAGAGATACCTTCAAGGAACATTAGAGCACAGAGTATTTCTCACTTGAATAAACTTGGATTCATAGGACAAGTCATAAAGTCTATGGAAAATATAGACATTGGTAAAATAAGCCACTTAGAATTTGGACAAGGAAGAGTACCACAAAAATTTTAAAATGTTACCAGGAAAAGGCCTGGGATTTAGGTCAGTGGTGCCGCCTGCCTTGCAAGCGCAAGGTCCTGAGTTCAATCCTCGGTACAGGTACCAAAACAACAACAACAACAAATGTAATCAGGGAAGAAAGGAATAACTCATTTTACTAAGTGACTAAGTGTCTGTGATGACACACACTATTCTAGTCTTTTCATGTCATTATTTGATTTGTTAAACCTCTGGTTTATGAGTGGCTAAAAATCTTTCCCATTACACAGATGAAAAAATTTAGGCTTATGAAGATTTACTTGTCCAGGGGCACACAGCTTGTAACTATCAGAGACAGAATTTGAATCTTTATTTATTTATTTAAAAAAAATTTTTTTTGAGACAGGGTCTCATTTTGTAGCTCAGGCTGGCTTGAACTCACTATGTAGCCCAGGCTGGCCTGGAACTAACAGTGATCCTTCTGCCTCAGCCTCCCAAGAGCTGGGATTACAGGCGTGTGCTACTACACCTGGCAATTATTTTTAAAGCACTTGTTAATTTTATTTCCTTGTTACATGTTTTATAAGTTTACAAGTATTTTTTTTCCAGTACCAGAAATTTAACTCAGGACCTTGGACTTGCCAGGCAGGCATGGCACCAGGAAGCTACATCCCCAGCCCTAACACTAAAGCCATTATAACACCAAACTACACTATTATTCTTTCACTCTGCCTATGATCAACAGACTTGAAAGATTTAGACATGAAGGAGAATTCATTTGCATGAATCGAGTGGGTTCTACAGTTTCATTAAAGATGTCTTTTCTGAGAAGTGAAACATACATATATAAGCCTGTGCCCTAAAAAAATTAACTCAAATATCTCCCTGTAAATTATAATAGTGCCCCTACAATTAGCAACATCTTTATAATCAGCTATGTTAAGGGAATTCATTCAATTTGAAAGTTTAGATGTTTCTACTTTTGAAAAGTAAAGAAAATTCAAGAGGACACAGATTATGGCAATGTCAAACTACCAGGAAGCAGCATGTGAACGCTGGTAAATAATTTACCTAAGTCTAATTTCACCTATATCTTGGATGTTCATTTCTGAAATGCTGCCCTCCAAAATCTCAAGTATTGAAAGCCTAGTGCCCAATGCAGCAGTGTTCAGAAGTGTTACCTTTAGGAGTGATTGGATCATGAAGTCTCAAACCTCACCATTGGGTTTATCCATGATGTAAATGGGCTATTGAGCGTTGGTAGAAACTTTAGAAAAAGAAGTATAGTTGAAGGAAGTAGGTCACTAAGAGCTTGGCTGTAAAAGTCACCCCCCCACCCTTATCTCTGGCTCTGTTTTTGCTTCTTGGCCTCCATATGATAAGCACCTTTGCCTTGCCACACCCTTCCATCATAATATTCTGCCTCATGACAGACCCAGAGTGAAGGGGCCAAGTGATCATATACTGAAATCACTGATACCGTGAGCTAAAATAAACCGTTACCCCTTTAAGTTGATTTTCTCAGGTATATTTTCACAGAAACGAAAAGCTAACACAATGTCCTTTCAATCAAATTCTGTTTTCACAAAATTGACAATTATGACAAAATGTCTCTGAAGGTATGGCCAAAACATATAAAATAAACCCCAAATATACCGCTTTTCTGTGTTTTTAGAAATATCATTCAAAATATAATATGCACCGTAATTCTCTTAATCTTAAAAAATAGGGACTCACGAATCACATCAAAAGGAGAAAAATGTTATCTAAGAATTATTTTTTAATTGCTAAATTGTGTTTGTATTGTTAAAAGGCTCATTTTAATCTATTTACCTTTGTTGTCATGGTCATCACAAACTACAATGCAATCTCAGCAAAATAACCCAGCATACAATAGGTATTTATTCAGTCATGTGTATCTTTTACCATGTTAAACTGTTCTAGCATTACCATGCTCTGAAATATTGATTTCATTAGATAATCAGCCACAAATACCTTACATAATTAATTATTTTCTATATTTTAAAGATGAAGAGTATGAAAAATATTTATTTATATTGTGATCCAAATTTAAATCTGATTTGCTTTAAAAACAAGATCAAATGGCAAAGCTTTCCCTACTGCCTGTGCTCTATGGTGTAACATTTCTTGATTACTCTGACAGAGTTCCAGTCACAGGTTGTGAGTCAGAAAGAGGATTTTCAATGTCCAGCAGCTAAATGTGTCAGCCATGACATTTCTGAAAGTTCTATTTTTATATACAGAGAGCAGGAAAAATCACTTCTTTGTATCTGTCCTTTGCAAAATTTTCAGTTTAACTCCAGCTTTAGATATGTACAATAGTGAATGCATTCTTAGTTAACATGACAAGCAACTGACATTTTTAAACTAGAATAATGCATGTAATGAAAAAATAATCTACACAAGTTGGTCCCTTCTGGATCCTTACTTCCTTTCAATCACAAAGCCTGTTAAAATGCAATTTTTGAAATAATACCAAAAAATGCAATTTATATCTCACTATTATCCTAATCCTTTTTTCTACTATTATACAACTTATCTAAAAATGTTGAAATGAAACTTGCTTGAGTTATATGAATTAAGAATCAGTATTGTTTGGAAGCTCCTTTTAATTGGTCTACAGGGAGATTTTCTGTATATATTAAAATGATTGTATGTCTGAATTATAACGAACTTACCTTTAAACTTCTTCTGTGGTTAAATTCATATTTGAGGCAAAATATTTTAATATTTCTTAGGGTAGGCTTTATTGCTAAAATTATTGGTTTGGCAATCTTGGCATAAATGGAAATTTCTGATTGGTTGTCATATCAATGTCAGTGAAGCCCAGGAAGTGCATGGCTCTGGCTGTTTTCCTTATTTTTATTTATAAATTCTGTTTCATAACTGCAATAAAATGCTTCAGGCCTTGCAGTTCTAGGGGATTATTGCACTTGTCAGGTGGTAAAAATCACTGGCTCCTCTTCCTTCTGTCTCAGAACACTACTAGAGGCATGTAATCACTGAGAAATGCAATTTCTGGAATTTCTTAATGCTTTATTATGACACATGTAAATTTTTAAATAAATGATTTATTTTGAAGGCCGGTGGTGTCATGAGAGTATCCAACCAGTAGCTAAGGAATGGAGAACAAATCTAAATTTAGATAATGGAAAGAGAGAAATGGCCAAGCACTGACCATCTTACAATGAGTTCTGAATCATTTGAAAATCTAGAATTAAGTATACATTATAATAAAATAGAGAGGCTGAGCTATGATTAGTCAGTATATTTGTATACTGATATAAATGGTTTTATTATAATATCCTAAGTTGTTTTCTGCCTTTCAAACAAATATCAATATGTTTATATACAAAAACATGTACAATATATATGGCATGTGTAAATATAACCAAGTCACAGATGGGAAAATAAAATGTTCTTACACTAAAGGAAACGCTATACACTGTTTCATTGTTTTCTTTATTTTAAAACATCCTCTGTAATGAACATAGAATTTACAAAATCAAAAATGTAGAAAAATAGTCTCGAGAGTGTAAGCAGTCTGGCTTTTTAAATAAATGGAATGTAAAATTCTAGATCTGATTATAGAACTGGGGATAGAGATTTAAACTTACAGATTAAGTTTCATTAGTTTTTATTTTAATGTTTGTTTGCTTATTTACTTATGTATGTGCTGGGGGTCAAATCCAGGGCCTCACACATGCTAGGTATTTGTAAGTGCTCTACCACTAGGCTACACCTCTACCTTAAATTTCTATTTCTGAATTATTATTTTGAACTAAGTTTCCATTTCCTTGTCTTAACAATTGTTCCAATGAACAATGTAAACTGAAAGAGGCCAAATTATCTTTTCAGGGAAAGAATAGCAAAGTTTTTCTTGGAAAAGAGCCAGTTTGAGATAGGGGGTGTTTATGGTCTGGGGAGTTACTGTAGCAATAGAAAAAGATTAATAATTTGCACATGTGAGATTCTTGGAAGGAAGGATACAGCTGTAAAGAATTAACCCCTCTTGAGAGATGTAAAAACAGAGCAGCTGAGAGGAGATCTGTTGGGAGGAGCTAAAACTATCCTAACTACAAATGTCCTCAAAGAGAAGCAGAGAAAGTACATTTAAGAACTGACAAGCTTTTATCTTTGCTTATAAATGAACAGATAACTTAAGAAAATTCAAAAGACAAAAGGAGCCAATTGTGACCAATTAAAATGTATCATTGAAATGTTAAGTAAGCACCAAAATGAGTTGTTTAATGAAATTAAGTGGCACAATGCTTTGCTGATAGGATTACTTATACTCTCTTTGTGGAAGGAAGAAGGTGATCAAGTCCCTGTGGTGATGCTGTTTGCCTCTATTGTTCTGAAAAGTCACCTTATTGACTGTTAGAATACTCTTCCAGAATCCACAGACTAAATTTAGATAGAAAAAAGTAAACAGCTAAAACATTTTGTCAAAGATAAACAATAGGTCCATCTTCCATTTTCACTGAAAATGGTGGTTGATTTTTGCTTTGAAGCAGGGAAAAGTGGCAGTTATGCTTCAATGAAGGAAAATACTTTAAGAATCTTAAAGTTTTAAAGAATGAAGATATTAGTAAAGACAGTTTGTAAAATCTCCTTGAAGTATATCTTTCTCATCATTTTAATTGCATTTGAGCCTGAAGCAGAGGTGGAAAAGATAAATACTTAACAAAATGTATTATTCAGTACCATGGTTTTTCCACAAAATAATAGGTCAATGATCCTTAAAGTATGATCGTAGGTCCTCTGAGGGGTCCCTAAGACTTTCAGGGGCTTCAAGAGGTGAGCCTTATTTTCATAATAATACTAAGATGTGTGTGTGCATGCAAGTGTGTGCATGTATGTGTGTTTTAACTTTCATTCTCTCATGAGTCTTCAGTGGACTTTCTAGCGGCTACACAGCATGTGGTGATAGCATCTCTCTGGCAGCCAAGGGAATATGTATTTGTGTGTTCTTGGACATTTTTAGACTTTTCTAGATAAGTTTTTTGGGTCACCAGTAACTTTTAAGAGTGTAAATTTTAAAAATCCATGCCATTAAAATTATTTCAAAAAGTTGGAAAAGTATGAAAATGTGGTCACTTACCCCACCTCACAATAACATCCTTACCTATATCTTTGGTGTTTTCAGAGCTTTCTACATAATGTTAAATACATTGCAGTTGATATTATTATGATTAAAGAATGCATCTGTGCTCTATGTATATTTCAAAGGCTGACCTTAGCAGTAGAACCTTTATCATAAATGAAATGAAATCATATGTGTCAATAATACATAAAATGGATGAAAGTAGTGCTGTCCTGGAAATGTGGAAACATAGATCTTCCTAGCTGATCTCCAGAGACTCCCAGAGCTTCCTTGATTTCCTTGATTGAGACATTATGAAAACTACCATACCGTGATTTTCTGTACAAATTTAGTATCTCTGAGTATTTTATTTGAGCACTCTATGAAGGTTCACTGAATTTAACTGATAATACAGAGATAAAAAAGAAAAAATGTATTAACATGCATAAACAGCCGAGTCATACAAAATATGGAACTCAAAGAAAGGGCAACTGGCTGAAGTTTAATACCCTTCTCATAGGAAAGAGGGACCTGGGAGAGTAGGAGCTGTAGGCAATTAGAGAGAATGAGCGTAGAGAACAGACTAGCTTGAGACAAATTTTCTCTGTGACCTAGGTTTGGTATTTGGTTTTCAGTCTCTTCCTCTGTGATATGAGTGTAATCTTCCAAGCAAGGTAAAATTTCACCAGGGAGTCTTCTGTTAGCATTGCCTTCCCATAGGAGAAATAATGGACAAATTAATTGATTAATTGGAGATGAAATCCAGGAGGGCAGTAATCATTAAGGAAAGTATGTCCTGAGATGACAATGATTTCTACTTTCCTTTTTGCTTGCTCAATCTACCCTTTCTTTGGGGCATATAAGTTGGGGAAAAAGGTATCAATAATTGAACTTCTTCATACATTATACATATGAAAATTATTGCCCAGAGTTTTTAAAATAACTATTTTTTAAGGGAGTATGCCTCTTGGACACTTTTTACAGGTAAGTGAAGGTAACAGTGTGCCTAGCTTTCTAGAGTCACAAATGCAAGACAACAACTAAACAATGACAGTCACTTCCAAGGCTTGCCTGTTCTATGTTTTAAATATTGCACTGTATTTCCTCATTAGGCAGCTTTTGTGTGCGTGTGTGTGTGTGTGTCTGTGTGTCTGTGTGTGTGTGTGGTATTGGACATTGAACTCAGGACCTTGTGCTTGTGAGGCAGGCACCTCGCAGTGCCACTGAGCTAACTCCCCAGCAATAGGCAGCTTTTACTAGACCATTTCCATAAACCTCTTCCTTACTCAAGCTCCAACACTGAAACCTTAACTTTTATGTGCAGCTAAGTTATAACGTGTTTGGTGGTGGAATAGGACTTCAACAGCAGAATGATCTTTGTGAGGAATAGGTCAGTCTCCTACTGAGTTGGAATTTGCAACTCTCTTGGGGATACTTGGTCCAAATATTTTTTGCTAGACTAAGAACTGATTGTGGTTATTACTTTCAGGCTTCAGTAAAACATTTACAAGTAGCTCTGATTTGTCTAACAGCTACATTAAAAGCTTTTGAATACTATTCCTATTAACCAGTGTATTTCTAATAATTTTTCTTCGCTGGAATTAGCACCATGCATACACCCAATAATGGAAGCATTTGTCAAGCTGTGTTTGTTAACAGTAACTCTAATATAAAGTCCACAAAATGTTCAAGGAAAATTAACCCAATGATTTAGCACAAACCTATGTTTAATTAACACAATAATGTTTTGTAGGCCAATTCATTCTATTGTCTAAAAGAGCATTTTGTCAAACAAAATAGAAAAAAATATAGACATTTATCTGATACTTTTTTATAGCCATGGTGTTTTACATTATTTTTCGAATGTACATAGGGCCTTTGAAAGGTGGGTAAAATTTATTATCCCATTTTACGAATGATGGTAATAGACATACTAGTTAAGTAATGTTCCTGGAGTCACTTCCAAACCAATGATGCTGATGAAATTGAAGCAGAGTATTTTAAATTAACAATTAAGTTCTTCGTTTCTTCATTACTTGAAATTATTTTATGTTCAGAAATGTTTTCTTTTGTCCAAGGAATTATTTATCAAATATCTACTGTGTGCTAGAGACTTTTACATATGGTATCTCATAGAATCCTTATAAACCCTCTGTTAAAAGTGTTGTATAGCTAAGTTCACTCATGTTCAGAGATATTAAATAATTTGCCAGGCTTGAACGTGACCAAATTGCAATCATAGTCCCACGTTCAAGAATCCTTTTCTCACTACTTCATTTTAATTTCTTCTAAGACTAAAAAAAAGTATATTTATGCAAACTAATACATAAGAATAACCCACAAAAGTCAGTACATCCCAAGGCAATCTAACAACAATAAAAGATAAAACAAAAAGCAAAACCTAAAAATAAGTTTCTAGAAAAACATGAAATTAAGAGCAATGTATTTCAAAGCAGGAATCATAATTTAGTATATTATTGCTATATTGATCTGGTTTCAGACACTATGCTACATGCTTCTTCTCTGGCCTTGTATGGCTTACTTTCTAGGGTGTTTTGATGTACGAATAAGAATACTGGAAGTGAGGGGATGAGAAAAATTAAACACAAATACATGCATATAGATTAAGAAATTTCCAGCTGACTCCACCAAGGAAAGTTCCGTCCCATTACGCAAAACACCGTAGAGGTGATACTTCAGAAGTTTTAGTCAATGAAAATTTAAAAGTGTTTATATTTATGAATGAAGATTAAGACAGATTTTCAGAAATTACTGAATTATCTGTCTCTTCTGTTTAAAAAAATCATTCACACAAACAGCAACATTGCCCACTGCCCCCAACCTTAGAAAGTGCAAGCTGCTTTTATTCCCTTCTCTGATTGGTTGCTTTCTCCACAGGAAGTTTCGCCCCCTGCCGGAAAACAATGGCTTCGGAGCTCATCTGCAGACCGGAGCGGGTGAAGCACAGAAGTTAAAATGTGGTTGAATTGTGGTTATAACCTCTTGGTAGGTTTATCAGCTTTTAAAACAGTTTTTCCAGTAGCTAGTTTCGTTATGGCAACGCCTTTCCTACTTTGAAAGTGTGAGTGGGACGTAGGAGTGGTTCTTTCCAGGAGCATCCTTCAGGACCAGGGTGTGGGCGCAGACACTGCCCTGAGCGGCTGGGCCAGGTGGCTGTTCTGGCCAGTGTAACTTACCAGGCTACAGACGCAAGGGGTTTGTGTTTTGTTTTGTTGTCTTAGTATTAGAACAGAACACCCAGATTTTAGCTGAAATTTTAGCTGACACTACTAGTAACTGGGCTTGGCAGAAATAGTCCTTTGAGTAAACACATTAACTTTACTTAAAAAAAAGAAAAGTCTCAAGCATTTACCTACAATACCCTCTTCAGTTAAGCACTTCCTGAGGAGGACTCAGAGATCTATTTATTTTTCCAACTAACAAAAAGATGAGGGAAGCTTTCTGACATTTTTGCTTGGGAAAAAATCTTTGGATGCTTGAATTTTTTATTTTATTTTTTTAAATTGGGGATTGGAGAGAGACTTAAGCCAACTCAGTTAACTCTCCTTGTTCGCCTTACTGCTGTAATTACTGCTCAAGAGGGAGAGCAAGTTGTTTGCTCATAGCTCCTGGGCGGCTTGGAGGTGGCTGTGCTTAGAGTCCTCTTGAGATAATGTTTCTTCTGAGTCGGTCTGAAGAAGCTGCCTGCAACAATGGCAATCCCAGGGTGACACTCCCTAGGGGGCCTAGATTCAGCTGTCAGTCATCTTCAGCCCGGAGCGATCACCTCCATTTACACAAAAGCTGGGTATCACAAACCTTTTGAAGAGCTAAGTAAAGAGATTTACCCAACCTTGAATCTTCTTCTTCTTTTTTTTTTTCCTGAGTCCTTCATTTCTCCCATTTTTGTCTTTCCTTTTTTTCCCGTAAACCACCTCTGGGAACTTCTGTGGTTGTCTTTTGTTTGTTTGTTTATTTGTTTCTTTTTGTCCTTTTGTTCAACTATAGAATTTACAGTTACTATCTTAAAACTGGCGCTTAAGCTTGAATATCATTCTCAAGTTATATAACTAAATACCTAGTTTTCTTGTGTGAACTGTTTTAATTTTTAAAAAATTATATCTTCAAAAAGATAGAATTCTCTAGTGATTGGGAAAGGGTTGTTTGATGTTATAATGTTGAAAAACTCGATTTTTGTAGTATTTAGTGTTCTTTAAGCATACATTTGTCTATGCACAGACATTCATATATGCCTTCTGTCACACATTTTTTCTTTTTTAAAAACTTGTGCACTAATAACAAGATTAAATTTGAAAGGCTGGATTAGCTTGCAGCTGAAATGAACTTGAACAATTTTTACAAGTGTTAAAAACTATCTTGTCTAAATAGTACTAATTTCAAAGGTAACAGTTGTTTCTGCAAATTCTATAATTCTGTGCTTATAAAAACTAATTTTCTTTCACTTGAGAAAAGCAGAAATTCTCAATTTTTATCATAGCATTATTATAAAATATTGAATTGAACAAATTGAAAGCTTTGATTAGTGCAAATTTTTAATAAAATATTACATTAAAATGCAAATATGTAAGCTGATGGCACAAGTCTGTAATCCCAGCTACTCAAGAGGCTGAATCAGGAAGATTGTTAAATTCAAGGACACTCTGGGCAATTTAAGGAGACCCCATCTGAAAATAAAATTTTTTAAAAGGGCTGAAAGTGTAGCTTAGTCATAGAGCTCTTGCCAAACATGCTTAAGGCCCTGAGTTGAATCCCTAGTACTGCCAAAGAAAAAAAAGTTTATTTCATTGATTGGTATTAGACTAACAGTATATTACCTAGTAAAATGCCTGAAGAGCATTTTTATAGTTGTAATTAGTTTGTGATTTGTAAGAAATCTTGGTGTCATAATTAGAGATGGAGCAGCAGATACCCTAAATTTGGCAGACCTATAATAGGAGGCCTACTCTGGAGAATAGACCTGGGAAAAGTCTATCCTCACAGCCAAAACTTTATAGAGATCAGCAGCATGCTGAACATACCTCCAAGGCCAGTAGTAACTAGATCAGTTGAGGCTTTTCAACCCCCCATGGTACCAGGTCTTTCTTTAGTTACAACCCATTGTTCTGAAAAATAATTAAGTGCTTCATTTGTTCATTTGGCATTTCTTCAGCATTTAGTCCTACTTGCCAAGATACAACAACAAAAGGAACTTGTGTAACTTACCATGTTTTAGAAAGAACCAAAACCAAATAGGGAATTGAGGATGCAGATAGCTTGTTGTCCAGTAATTTTAAATATCCTGAAATCTTATTTGTAATATTAACTTGCCCACTAAAACTATGTAGCAGTGTCAACTTCATTCCAAGAATAGTTTTAGGATTGAAGCTATAAAAATCAACAAGATAGGAACAGTGTACCAAAGTAAGTCATAGTGTAGGGCACTGTTACCTCCTGCAGTATTTGGCTCCATCCCATCTTATTGGCCCTTTTTAAATACTGTGTTCCTCTCACACTACACTACAGACACAAGACATTTGTGGTTCTTTTTTTGCCTTTGGTTTCTAAAATATGTCATCTCTTTTTCACCTCAAGGTCTTTGGGACAATTATTGTCCAAGTTTATAAAGTTGAATTATATGGCTCACCCCTGTACTTAGAAAAAAGTAGAGGGAGGTAACTAGCTTTTATGTTTAGATGTTAGCTCTAGTGGAAGATTTAGAACAGTTAATCCACTGGACTCATAACATTATGTAAAATGCAAGAAATAAACTTTTCATATTGTCACTTTTTTGTGTAATAGTTTAGTTGATGTTTTGAGCTTTTCTCTTCCTGTCCTCTTATCACTGGTACCATAACACGTGTATCTTAGTGCATATTATATCAGTATATTTATTTCCTGAGACTGCCATGACAAATTACGACAATCTGGGTGGCTAAAAACAATAGAAATTCATTCTCTTACAGTTCTGGGACCCAGAAGCTTGAAATCAAGATGTTGCCATGTTTCTCCATGGACTCCAGGGGAGAGAATCCATTCTGCTTCTCATCTAGTTGTTTTGTGGCTGCCTGCAGTCCCTTGCAATCCTTGGTTTGTAGTCACATCGTTTCAGTCTGCCTCTGTCTTCACACTGCCCTCTCCTCTTGTCTTGTGTCTCTGCCTTGTGTGTACTTTATAATGACAGTTACCATTGAATTTAGGATCTGCTCACATAATTCAGAATGATCCTCATCTCGAGATTCTTCATTTCATTACATTTGCAAAGACCCTTTTCCCAATTAGGTAACATTCATGTTTCTGGTGATTTGACGAGGACATAACTTTTAAGGCCACCATTCAACCCACTGAATGTTGGCATTTATTAAATTTTTTTTTCTTGGTACTAGGGATCAAACTCAGGACCTTGAGCTTGCAAGGCAGGCACAGGCCCCACTGAGCTAAATCCCCAGCCCCTGGCATTTATTAATTTATACCTCAGATCTTTCAGATGTTTTATTTTTGCTATTGAATTTTTGTTTTCACTTTAAAAACAATTTTTTGATGCCTTTAATGTGTACCTTGAATGGCTAACATACATACGTGTACATTCAATATTTTGCTTGAAAAGTATATGTAATCTTTCAGGGCTGGTGATTAGGGTTTTTTTGTTTTGTTTTGTCTTTTCCCTTTTCAGTACTGTGTCTTGAACCTGGGCCCTTTGCACTGAGCTATATCCTCAGCCTTTTAAAATTTTATTTATTTTTTATTTTGAGACAGAGTCTCTCTAAGTCAGAAAGTTGCTCAGGCTGGGTTTGAACTTGTGACCCTCCTGCCTCAGCCTAGCAGAGTGCTAGGATGGCAGATGTGCCACACCATGGCTGGCTCTGATTAAGAATTCATGTAAAAGTTTGGTGACTTGGTTCCAGGACCAGTAAGAATTTTACTGAGGAAAATATTTTGATCACACATTGGGTGTAGGAAATCATATTTCTCTTTTCCTTTTCTTTTTAATGAAGTTTATTTTTATTACCTATGAGGCTGAGTAGTGCCTATCAAAATCAACTCTATCGTGTTACAATCATTTGTTTGAAGTGCACTGACAAGGAATTAATCTTTTAATAATGGAAAATACATATGAGAGACACGCAACTTTCAGTTAACAATAATTGGGGAAATGTAGCAAATTCAGCACCCATAATTACCTTTTATGTATTTTTAAATTCCTTATATTTAGGAATGAGGCTTACTGATAAAATATTAGACAAATATTTCTTTAGTGTAAACATATACAATAATCGTGGATAAAAATAGAGGCCAGTGTTCATTAGCTGAAATATTGACAGATTACAACCTGATTGCTTCCAAGAATGATTTCATTTTTTATGTTTTTCTTCCTTTTTCTTTTGGGATGAGTGGGTAAATCACATTTAGCCAATATCATTTTAAGGATAAGGAAATGAACTTGGAAAGTAAAGAGAAGAACATTAGGGAGGAAAACAGTGGTGCAGAAAATTATACTCAGGGACAATGAAAATAACATTAGAAAGAAAAATGTAATGGAATCCAAAATAGTTTTTTTATGTATGAAAAATGTGTAAAGGTACTAAATAAAACAGGCACTAAATTTAAAAGGTAATTAGGTTTAAAATTTCACAGTCTAATTCACTATTTTATTTGACTGGAAATAAAGTGATAGTTTTTATTTCTAACTCAACTCTATAGGTAGTTATGGTCATCCCAACATTAAACGTTATATCAAAGTTATAGCAGTCCACAGTTTACAAAAACCTTTTTATGGATTATATAGGGACTATTTGATCTACTTTGATTCTTAGATTTTCCATTTAGTAAGAGAAGTATATCTGTCAAGAAAGATTTTCATGTTCACAATTAAAAGGCAAAAAGTGATTGATTTTCCCATCTAATAGCAAACCGGGCTCTTATGGAAGCATATTAACTATATCACAGCAATAGCAATTCACCAAGTCAGACTTGAAATAGTTTCTTCATCCTAGATCTTTAACTATTCAATATTTGAGTTATTAATTTAGGAGGAGGAAGTAAAAAAGTCACAGCCGAGTAACCCAAGAACAGGTTATGACTTGAGAAAGGTTTTCTGTTTAACAAAGATTGACTAACACAGTTTATATTTAAAAAGAAAAGTTGCTGATAGAGAAACTTGGAAACTGAAGAGATCAGAAAAGTAAAATGGGAAATGAGAGAGGGAGGGAGGGAGGGAGGGAGAGAGAGAGGACAGAGAGAGAGAGGCCTGAGAATCCCAGGTATAAGCAAGAGTAACAGAAAACAGAGGGATATGTTGGAATCTATTTTGCAGGCTCAGCTGTAGTGTCCCAATATATTCTTTGTAACTATTTCCCAACTATCTCTTTCTTACAGGCCAGCAACAGGATTTACTCAATGTCATTTCCAGAAGTAACACCTCAAGAAACACTTTCAGAAACAGCTTCTCAATTCCAAGATACTGATACTTTTAGCAGCCAGAAAAGAATTTCTCAAATCATTTTAAAGGCAGGTTTTTTAAAAATAGCAAGAGACCTTTTTTTCTAAAAAAATTGTGTATAAATTTTACAGGCATTAGATGAAGAAAATTAGTAAAAAGAAGCATAGATGTCAGCAAACCTAGTGTTTTGCCATGTACTTTCAAATGTCCCTGGATTTTATCTAAAACAGTCATTCTATTTCAGTTATTCTTAGAACAAACTATATTAAATTTTTGTAAGTGACATGATTTCTAGTAGAGCTGGGATAAAGGTCTTCTTTAACAAAAGTTTCATTTTACTTGGCCAGTTAGGTCTATTCCTTCCGAAGTTTACATTGGATTTTTAAAGTATTTGTTCCTAGGGTCTTAAAAATCGAAAAACAAAAATAAGCTCCTAATTGAGTTTATTTAGTTATATAGCTTACATGGATGGGAGGTAAAACTTTTTCCATTTTAAGAGAACCAATATAAATGGAGTCTACTTGTTGAAGGTATATTTATGTGTGTGTACTATTGGTGTTATTTTCTCTTTCCAAGGGGAAATGTGTCTAATGTAGAGTTTAATCATAAAGATCATAATTTTGATCCAAAAATACATCAAGAATCCTAAAAAGCCTTTTAGTTAAAATTATAAAATAAAGCTCAGGTCTGAGATCTTAACCATTTAAAACTTTGAAATCTCATAAATTAAGCATCATTGAGCCTAGGCCCATGTTTCATAACAGCTCTTCAGAGAAAATCTAAAAGCCAGGACACTCTGAGATGAGCTGTAGATGATTCAGTAGGTGGCACAATTTTCACTGAGTCAGTACTGAACCGATGCCCCAGCATGGTATGAGGGGGCACCGCACTGCTGGAGGTGTCGTCTAATGGATGAGGGTAAAACCAAGGTCCTGACCACCAGCAGTTATTAAAAATCCCATGGCACTTTTCAAAAGAGTAAAGATGATGTTAAACCCTGTGTCCTGGCTAATTTCCAAATTGGGCAATTATATTCTGCCTACTTAAAATTTCTCTGTAATTTTAGTTGGATAATATATTCTTCATCTTCTGCCCTGTGCTTTTGCTATTTCCAGCTTAGAGGTGGATGCATTTTCATGGTGAGGGAAGTGATGCATCTTTGAAAAATGTCTTGCAAGGTCTGAGATCAGAGGATGAAAGGCACAACATCCATCTATCAGAACAGGTGTCATATTAGTTTGTTTCTCCTGTGATTAGGCTGACTATAAGAAAATTGCCAAATAAGTGTCTTTAAAAATAGCCTCGTCAGGTAGTCAGAGGTGCTATGCTTGCAAGGTTTCCAAGATGGGTATTTTAATTCTATTAAGTTGTGACTAAGAAATGAGGCATCTCTTGAAGTGAATATATTATGTAAATATTAACAATTTAAGCATAAAATTATAGATATTTAATAGGAATAATTAAATTTCCTAACATTTGCCTAGCAAGTTCTATTGCATTCACTCTAAAGCATTAGTCACTCTATCACTTTTACTTCTAATATTAGAATTTCCTCCAAATCAGTAATTCTTAAAAGAAAAAAATCACTGTTGGGGAACAAATGAAAGCATTTCTTTAAAAAACAAAATAAGATAGTTCTTGCTTAGTGTGCTCTAAACTTAGTGAAAATCTATAGAATGCATTCCTAAGGAAAAGACAAATCGAGGCATGTATAAGGCCAGACCTATGCCCCTTAGCTGTTTCCAACTTTACACAGTCCTTAGGATAAAACCCGTAGAGAAAAATGTGAAGAAGGTATTTATGTTATAAATGATGACATTTACATTTATCTTGATTGTTTAGATTTAAAGATACTTAGCAAGAAAATAATAAAAACAAACTACCAATAATTCAGCTTCCTCAACTGCCATATTCTAGCAAAAACAAAGGATAAATCCAATCTTTTCTAACAGTCTTAGAATGACTTTCCTATATTACATTTTTATAGTCTTTCAAAGTAGTCTTACAAAGTTGTAACCTTGGTTTCTATTTCTTACAATTTTAATTGTATTACAAACACCCTTCAAACTTGCTTCCTTAAATCATTGTGCTTCACAGATACAGTAAAAACCTATATTATGCTTATTAGTAATACAGTTAATATCAGAGATGCTTCAAAGCAAAAGCAAAATCTGCCAATGGTTGATGATAGTAGTAAACACTGTAGTAAATAAACATGGTAATTCAGTTTGCAGAAACATGGTTGCTGAGTAAAGAAATCATTTGAAAAAGAAATGGCATCTTTAGAATTTGGCCATACTTTTAGTAGAAAATAGTACAGTGTTTTTAGCCCAGCTTTGGCAACTACAACAGACTTTGCTCAGTAACAGTAAGAGTTCACTTTGTAATGAAAAAAGTAGTTACTCTGATCACTTTGTCTTTTTAATATGCAGCCCAGAGGATTCAGGAAAAGATTACATTTACCATAATTAACATATATGTAAATGGAGATCATGGCTATGAATGATAAATTTTCATAGCAATTTAAACCTTGTACAAATTAATCAACCATACAGACACTTGATTAATGAAAAGCAGTGTCACTTTAAAATGCAACATGTTAATATATATTACTGTTATCGCAGATCAAAGAATCTTTAAATGTAAACCAATTAGCAAAGTTCAATCTACATTTTTAATAAATGTAATCCTCTTGTAATTATGATGACAATTTAAAAAAAGTAATTCTGCTTTATATCAATTTACTAATTTTAGTGAAAAGTCATATAAATGAATTTTAGAAGTTTCATTACTGTATAGTGATTAGATTCCCAAAATATAGGACGCCCGTGTCATCTAAGGATAGAATGAATGCACAAAAGCAATTACAAATTAGATACAAAATGTTTCTTCACATATCAGTCTAAATTTAGACGTTTTCAGGGCCAGGGATTTAGTTCAGTGGTGCTGCTGCCTGCCTCACAAGCGCAAGGTCCTGAGTTCTATCCCTGGTACCCCCCCCAAAAAAATTTAGAAGTTTTCTTTTATAATGTGTGATCAGCAATTATACTGAATTTTAATTTTTAAATTTTTTCTTAGAGTAAAAGTCACGTTGTTCCATTAATCCTTCTCAAAATGTTCCCCCTGTCTTTGAACATACTTATCCCATCATTCTCCCCACTTTCTAAAGCAGTTCTGAAAGTCCTCTTTCTTGTCTTAGTTGTCTTGTCCTGGCTGCTTCAGTCTCTTGAATTGAACTTTTTTGCTGTTGTTGTTCTGAGACAGGATCTTGCTATGTAGTTCAGCCTTGCCTCAAACTGGTGGTGATCCTCCTGCTTCAGCCTCCCAAGTGCTGGTTCCACCACCATTCTCTGCCAAAATGTTTATTTTTCATGGTCATTTTGACTTTGAGGAAGAGCTAGAAGCTGCAAAATGCCAGATCTGGTGAATAAAGTAGAAAAGGCCATCATAATGTTTTTATCAACCTGCCTTTTTATTGAATGGCACTTGGCAGCAGAATTCACTTTTTGATCACAGCTCATAAAGAAGCTCAGAAAAGAGGACTCTTAGAACTACTTCAGACAGTGGCAAGAACAATGAGATATGTGTATTCAAAGAAAGGAGTATTTTGAGGGGGGTCAATGGCAATGTGTTTTTTACTATAATAATTTAAAATTTTTAAGGATTTACTATATCTTTTGAATATAACTCAGTTTTTTATTTTTATTTTTGGTTAAGTACATTTAAGTACTAAATGATATCTACATAGAATGTTTGAGATGAAGTTTTCAGTATTATTGTACAAAGCATCATTTTTATGAATTGTTGGAGAATAGAAGTGAAAATTCTGTGATAGACTTGAATTTATGAAAATAATTTCTATTTTCATTGTGAAAATGAATACATAATTTACAGAAAATTTTAAAATTTACATTTAATACACTAGTATGTTAAAATTTAAAGTCTGAAACACAGACCTTAAGGTTTTTAAGAGTATAGACAGTTTTTGCAAACAAAATTTAGGCATAAAGATAAAAATACTACTTTGCATAGTCAAAGTACATTTGTTTTACAAAGGAAACCCTACAATGGGTTTTTGATTTTCATCAATAAATTGCAATTATAGGCTGCTGCCAAATTTTACCAACTTCAACCAGTATATTATGTAATCTGTTGTTGATAAAGAATTAATAAAAGTGCAAATCAAGAAAGCCTCTACCCCATACTAGTCAGGAAGATGAAATATGTGTCACATTGACTTCTATGCCAAACTCCTAGTAGCAAACTATATGCAATATGACTGTTAATTAATGAGCATTTTGTGTGTGTCAGATATTAAGAATTTTGCACTTTAAAAATAGAATGTATCTACTAATGAAAACACTTCTATGAAGTGGAAATGCTCCCCTTGATAGTAAATACTAAAACTGGAATTTAGGTCTTTAGCTATCTTATTTCAAAGCTTATATTTTTAAATACCAAATATTATACTGCCTTTCTGTGATTTTGTAACACCATTAAACATCATCATTTTAACTAACCTCTTAAGCAATCCCAATGAAGTTATAATGCTGCTGACACTGGTACAGAACCACATTTTTAGAACCACTGCTAACATACTAGAAATTATGTGAATGGTTTAAGTGGCACTACAGTATCACCAACCTGTTAGACTCCTGGAATCGTAATAGAACCTGCCTTGAATCTGCCACTCCTGGAGTAGATACATGAAGAAAATCAGTGAATAGATAAAACATTTGCAAGCCTGTTTGGTTGTTTAATGAGCATTTCACATCTGGCCAACAAGATTTCTATTCACTATGGATATAGTGTATATAGAAAAGCAGACAGAAAAGTAAACAGCCAATTAAAATATATTGTGATATTTCCTACCATAAGGGTTAGTACATGATGTTTGTGAGTGCAGAAGAGGACCTTCAAAGATAAAGAAAAATTAAACTTTAAACTAAAGCAATTGTGTACAATATGTTATATCTTGGAACACTAGAAAAGTCTGTATTGTAGTCCTTCAGTCCTTAAAAGGATGGTCAGAAGAAAATATCTTCAGGTAAGCTAATAATTGCAAGGATAACAGACGGTTAAGTAGCAGGCTATACAGTCTTTCAGTGAATATTACAAAAGTGCTACTTGTCTTAGTTACTTTTCTCATTGCTGAGACAAAATACGTGACACCGAAAGTTAAAGGAGGAAAGGTTTACTGTAGCTGATAGTTTATAGAAGTTTCAGTTATAATTGCCTGGCTCCAAGGCAGGGTGGCATGGCAGAGGGGCAACAGTTCATGGTGGGCAAAGGCAGAAAAGCAATGAAATAGTAAAGAAGCAGCAGCAGCAGCAGCCCTGCCTTCTTTCTGTCCCTTTATATCCATCCAGGCTACCCACCATTCAGGTGATGCACCCATACCCAGCATGGGCCTTCCCATTATCCATACCCAGAACTATGTTAAAAATTAAAGGAGGAGAGGTTTATTTTAGCTCACAGTATGTAGAGGTTTTAGTCCATAGTCAGCTGGTTCCAAGGCAAGGCAGCATGGCAGAGGAGAACAAGTTCATGGCATGGCAGTGAGAAGCAAGGGAGGATCAAGAGAGGAGGAAAGATACGTGTTGTTCCAGGCCATGCCCAATGACCCACCTCTTCTCATCAAGGTTCACCTCCCAACCTCACACTTAGATATAAACCCATCAGTGGACTAATCCACTGATGAGTATCACACACACACATGATCCATTCACCTCCCAAACGCTCCACTTATAAATGCATGATGTTTTGGGGGAACATCTAGATATAAGCCATAGCACTACTTATCACTGTATCTGTTAAGGATCAGGAAATCCTAAGTAATAGTGATCTAAACAAGTTTCTTTTTTTATTTATTAAAGATTAAGGAAGTCCAGTGCTGCTATATCAGCTCCATGAAGTTATAAAGGATGCAGGCTTGCTCTTTCCAGCTCAGTACTTCACCACTGTAGACCGTGATCCTCATTCTCATGATCCAAGGTGCTTATTAGAATCTGAAACGTACATCATGTTTCAGGTAAGAGGATGGAAGAGCAAAGAGAAAAGAAGCTCAATTCCCTTTCCCTTGCTATTATTAACAAGACCTTTCTAGTATGTCAATAATCACTCTCTTTGCCTACTTGCCAGAACTAAATAAAATGGCCGTAAAGTCAGCTCAAATTAGTCTGAGAAATGTAGTCATTTAAATAGGTGAAAAGAGTATTTACCTAGAATGTGGGATCCTGTTCACATAGTATAACAGAGGAGCAGACATTAGAAAGTAACTAGTAGCCTCTGTCACAGTCAAGAATTCATTTTCTTAGCTCTCAGAGGTGCTAATCAACTGTTAAAGAAAAATAATATTTTATATTTTGTTCCCTAACCTTCCAAAAGCTTGACATTCTTTTTGAAAAGCTTGAAATCTTTGCTACACCATCTGTCTAGAATGTATGGCATAGATCCTCATTGTTTCTGAAACAGACGTAATCAGTAAACACAGGATATCTTTTCATTATATATTTAAAGTCTTGGATGTGTCAGTATGGAAAATAAGATCTAATGAACATTCCTTAAAAAAAACTAAATGCTTTCTTTTTGTGACTGTTGACTTTCTATGAAAATTTAATAGTTACAGGTATGAAAGATTTGATAAGTACATTTTTCATTAAATTTATGTTTATTCATTCAACAAATATATACCACATGGCTGCATTTGGGGGGGAAAGGAAAAGGGAGGTAGAGAGAATGGCCAAAACATGTTACATGCATGTATGAATATGCCAAAATCAAACCCACTCGTTTATATTATTCGTATACACTAATTAGGAATCATTTACTCAACAACTATCCATGGTACTATGGAAGGCATTGTAGACCTTAACCATAGAGTGATATAATAGTTCATTAATACCATAATGACTGTTTCATTGTGAATTGTGCTGTGACTATAGCTGTTATTGACTAACTAATACAAAGAATAACTTTACATTTGAGGTATAAATTTCAGGAATGTATTAGGCATTAGCCAAATTCTCGTTTTGCTTTTCAACCACTAGTACACAGACCTTACTGTAACTGTGCTGACTATAGAAAGAAGGAGGTCTTTTAGACAATGGAATCATAGAATGAGAATATGATACTTATTCAGGTCCTTTTTTCCTTTGAAGAGTGAAAGGAGCATTTATTGAGTAATCCCCAAACAGACTTGGGATACAATTATTATAATGCTTATTTTACAGATTTTTAAAAAATTGAGGCTCAGGGAAGTGAAGTATTTCATTCAAGACCACACAGCAAATGATTATCTAGTAATTCAAGTCTGCTTGAAGTTATGACCCTGTTTCTCTCTGTAGGAAAATTTAGGCATGCGAAGTTATGGACAGCAGTCATAGGCTGCAACCGTGCTTCTCAAACTCTGGTGTGCATATGAAACCCTGGGATCTTGTAGATTCTGAATCAATAAGTCTGAGCTGGGCCCTGAGAATCTGCATTTCTAATAGGCTAGCAGGTGATTTGAGGCACTTTTCTTAATGAGCTTTTTTTTTTTAACAGACTAGTGATTCATTCAGTAACTAAAAATATAAGGTATTAAGTGGCTTTATGTTTTCTCAAAAGGATAAGTGAAATGATTATTATTATTCTTGTGTTATTTTTTCCCACGTTATTAATTTGAATTTCATCTTATGACTTTTTTAAAAGGATGTTTGTTATGCAAAACTATCTCTTTTGGTTTGTATTATTGCTTTTTGTTGTTATGGCTTCCACTCAAGTCCTAGAATTCCATACACAGATACAAAATAATAAGACCCCATTTTGCACATCATTGGAATTGGCAAGCCTCTTAATGTATGGTGACAGACTTGAGTAAAAGAAAGCAAGCTGTAATTTAGTCAGTATTAATGTAAACAAACACTTTCTTTAGAAATATATAAAATCAGTGAAAATAAAATACATTTGTTAACATGAAAAAGTTTCAAGGCCTAATTCAGAGTATCTGAATATGCTCCATTAATAATGAAATTTCTGAATGGGTAAAAATCCTTACTTTAGCCACATTCTTTTAAGAGATGAGAATATTTCATAAGTACGGAGATGCTAAGGACATATACATATTTTATGTATTTTAAGTATTTTCATTATTTTTTGTATTTTCCCTCATATTTCAAAAGGGAACATCTCTAAATTATACCTCAAAATCATTTTAAAAAATTAAAGTAACAATTCTAAGCAGCATTGACTCAGTTAAATACCATTTAGTGGTCCCAGTGTACTGTTTATATCACAAAAAAGCCATCATAATTTGCATCCCATTGACTATTCCCTCATCTCTAAAAAGCTATCATGCCACTCCTTGAGTAGGTCTCTAGGGTTGAAGCGTATTCCATCACTGCTACGCTAGGTCTATTTGGTAGTAAAATCAGGGTTACTGGCCTACTGCCCCCTTACCTGGAAAAAAAATCTTCTGTATTAACCCTGTCTTTCCTCCCCTGGCATTCTAGAAGTTGTTGCATTTGCCTCTCTGACATTACATGCTAATATTCTGAATTTCTTCCAGTTTTTTTGTTTGTTTGTTTGTTGTTTGTGCGCTTTCTTTTTCATGGTACCTGTTTAATATTTTTCAAATTATGAACATCTATCTCTCAACACGTTCCTATATGTTTTTCTCTCTCCTGTGTTATTGTCCTCATTATTTACCTCTTTTATCTACTGCCTGCATAGCCTGTAAATGGGCTCTTGTACTCCTGGATTTACTTATTTATTTTTGCAGTGCCAAGGATTGAACCTAGGATCCTGAATATACATGCTAGGCAAATTCTCTACAACTGAGCCACATTCCTTCAACCCTCTTTTAAATGCGTGTGTATATGTGTTTGGTGTGTTTTAGAATTTTGTTCTAGTGTTGGCATTTTCACACCCATGTCTTATATCAGATTAACTTTGCTGCCCTAACCAAAATTATGCTGGAAATCATAACCTTTGCAAAACATCAACAATTTCAAGGAATTGGAGGAATTTTATAGCATCAAATATGAATTCAGTAATAATATCGTACAGCTTGGAACAGCATAAATGATTATTTTCTAATTATTTCTGCTCAGTAATTACTCAAAAGCATTAAATTCCTTTTAATACTAACAATATTGAGATGAAGAATAAAATGATGATTTATTTACCATATCTCTGTAAGATCCCAGTCATTTATGCAAAAGGAATTCTAGCCATTTGAATCCATATATTAGTTAATTGCTTATGGCGTGTAGAAAATATGGCTACCATCTTATACTGTTGAGACAAATACCACCCATTTCATTGCTCTGCCACTTACAGATCTGTCACCTTGTGTACTGATTTCTGTCTTTCTCTTTGCAGTCATTGAATGGATTTTAATGAAAGAGGTTTCCCATTCAAAATATTGACATCTAATAATGAGAATACCTTCAACCACATTGATAATACATTGTAATTTTCTTTAAACACTCTAGAAGAGCATTAAAGTTTCATTTTTACTGTATCTTCATAAATGAGATGCAATTATTAGAAATTATGATGATCAAAACTTGAAATATATGTATAAATTCCTGTCATTTACCTCTTTCTAAATGTAGAACAGTATTCAGGTTGGACGCCCCCAACATGATTACTCTCATGTTAAAACTCGATGGGCAGTATCTAAAACCCCTCCATAGCAACCTGTCTTTTCAATCAAGGAATCCTAGAAGTCTGTGTTAGTACTATTAGGATTAATGTCACTCAGTATATCACACTAAGAGTTTTTGTTGTCATTTTACACCAAACAGTTTAAAACTATATACGCAGGTATAGGCACTAGTTATCCTAAAAATAACAAGGCTTTTTTTTGTTAATAGAATGTATTTTATTTTGAAAAATACCATATCTTACTAAGCCTTTTAGATGTAAGAGAGCTGATCTGCTCTTAAATCATTCTTGGTTTCTTAGGATTTAACTATTACCATTTTTGACAGTTTTCACCCAAATTACCATGTCCATATACACCTATGCATTAAGATGAATCTCAGTAGCCATGAAGAATCAGAGGAGTAAATCAAGTGATTGCATCTTTGAAAAATTGAGGTGCAATGGCATGACAGTTGAAGAGGTGTAAATCTTTAATGAGTAATTTTGAAAATATTCTATAGGGTAAGGAGGCATTTTGGAGGTTAGAGGTCATTCCTTTATTTTGGGGGAGTCACTAGAGAATTTGCAGAAATACTTTTAAGTTTGTTAATAGAAATCAAGTAGAGGGCCAGGGATTTAGCTCAGTGGTTTCACCACCTGCTGCGCAAGCGCAAGGACCCGAGTTTGATCCCCGGCACCAAAAAAAAAAAAAAGAAATCAAGTAGATAGCCTTAATGACATAAAGCAAAAGTGTTAGTCTTTATTTATAATTTCATCAAAACAGCTGTTTATACCTGTTATATATATTGCCTAGTATTATGGTAAATCTGGAGAAATAAAGGGTAAAAAAGACATAATTCTAGGTCTCAAGATATTTTGAAGACATTATTAAAGACAGGCCAGTTTGGCCTTGCGGTTAGACACGGGTGGCTGCACCCTGCTCCTTTTGGCTTGCCCCCCCCACTTGCATCCAGGGGACCATGAGAGCCCCCCCACACACACACACGCAGGCCCACCAGCCCCCTGCTTGGCCTCCAGGACGCCTGCAACAACAGCTACCACCCATCCACACAAACACACACACCCGCCTCTGGCCACTTGGCTGTACAGCTACCTGGTTCCACACTACAGAGGCACAGGGGGAGGCCATTGTCCTGAGTTGCAGAAGTGAACAACAGAGAGAGGGCCTCTCTCAGGCTCCCTGATGAAAACTGAAGCCCACTGGAAAAGTGAAGAGAATCTCTGCAATATAGGTGCACCAGACCACCGTACTTGGTAAGTTGGAGGACTCATAACCTCCCATTTGAACCTGGACTATTTTCAGGGGAAAGACAGCTGGAACCTGTAATATAACCTTGCAGAGTTCAAACCTGAAGGAGGACAAGGAGCTCAATTTGGGATTTGCAGCCAGAAATCTGCCTCAATCTCACAGGTCTGTGACTGGTTTACTGAGACTCATTGACTTATAACTGACAGTACCAAAAACAAAAATGAGAAGACATTTAAGCAAGTCACAAACTCAGACTTCACCCCACAAAAGTCAATTTCTGGGGAAAATGAGGTGGGAAAGTCTGATAACCACCTGGACACCCTGAACGGATAGCACAGGAAGTAACAAAACAGATGTATGAGGCTCTAGAAAAATTCAAAGCAGAAATAATCTCCCAGATAACTACAGAGATGGTTAGCAGACTGAAAGACATAATTAGAGGCTCTAGAACAGAAAGAGATTAAAAAAAAAATAGATGAGCTCACAAACATGCTGGAAGCCATGAATGCCCAGCATAAGAAAGAAATGAAAATGATGATCGCCCAACATAAGAAAGAAATGGAATCCATGAAAAACATTCAAACAGATATTCAGGAGATTAAAAACTCCACTGAAAGCATGCAGAGCAGATTAAGGGAATCTGAAGATAGACTATCAGATATATAAGACAGGATTGTGGTTAAGGACCATGAAAACAGAGATTTCTTAAAAATAGTAAGGGACCACAAGAAATCAATCCAGCAGCTCCTAGATGATGCAAGGAAGAATAACGTAAGACTGATAGGAGTCCAAGAAAAAACAGGAGAAAATACAATTGACATTTTAAAAAAACTGTTCACAGAAGTAATAGTAGAAAACTTCCCAAACAGAGGTGGAGAATTGAACATAAAGATAAGTGAGGCATATAGAACTCCAACTAGCAATGATCAACAAAAGAATCTACACCTAGACATGTAATAGTCAAGATCCCAAGAAACCCAACAGAAGAACAAAATCCTACAAGCAGTTAGAGAAAAGAAACAAATCACCTACAAAGGAAAGCCCATCAGAATCACGGCAGATTTTTCAAAACAAACCCTCAAATCAAGGAGAGCCTGGAATGAAGTATTTCAAGCCCTAAACAAAAATATCTTCCAACCTAGACTGTTATATCCTGCAAAATAATCTTACAAAATCAATGGGGAAATTAGATACTTTCACGACACAGAACACCTGAGAAATTTCATGAACACCAAACCAGCACTCCAAAAGATCCTAAGCAATATCCTAGAAAAAGACAATGAAGATCACAACTCCATGAGGCCCAACAGAGGGAAGCCACCAGGTAAGGTAAGAAACTAAAGGGAAAGGGGGTAAAAAAACCGCAAGAAATAAAAGAGCCAACAGTAGTAAAACATCATGACAAGGATGAGTCAATATCTATCAATTATAACTATCAATGTTAATGGTCTCAATTCACCAATCAAAAGAAATAGTCTGATAGAATGGATTAAAAAGCAAAATCCAACAATATGCTGTATACAAGAAACACACCTAACTCAAAAAGAAGTACATAGACTGAAAGTAAAAGGATGGAAAACAGTTCTCCATGTCACAGGAACCCAGAAAAAAGCAGTTTTATTTGCAGACAAAGTAGATTTCAAACCAATACTAATTAAGAGAGACAGAGATGGTCACTACATCCTTGTGAAGGAAACAATCCAAGAGGAAGAGATGACAATCCTAAATATATATGCACCAAATATGAATGCACCAACAAAACAAATATTAATGGACATGAAAATCCAAATAAGCTGTAATACAATTGTAGTGGGGGATCTCAATACCCCATTATCACAATTAGACAGATCATCTAGACAAAAGGTTAACAAGGAAATTCTAGAACTGAACCAAGCTATTGAACAAATGGACTTAATAGTTGTTCACTGAGTGTTCCACCCCACAAAATCAGAATACACATTCTTTTCAGCTGCACATGGGTCATTCTCCAAAATAGACTACATCCTAGCTCATAGGACATCTCTAAGTAAATGCAAAAGAATTGAAGTTACCCCCATATATTATCAGACTGTAGTGCAATAAAATTGGAGATCAATTACATAAGAAACTGCAAAACTCCCACAAACACATGGAAATTATATAACACCCTCCTGAACAACTAATGGGTCACAGAGAAAATTAAAGAAGAAATTAGACAGTTTCTACAAGTAAATGATAGTGCCAGTACAACATACAGGAATCTATGGAAAAATGAAAGCAGTTCTACTCAGGAAATTCATAGCAGTCAATGCCTATATTAGGAAAACAGAGAGAACTCAAAAAATAACCTAATGCAGAACCTCAGGCTCCTAGAAAAAGAAGAGCATAACAAACCCAAAGCTTGTACAAGAGAGGAAATTATAAAGATGAGAGCAGAAATCAATGCAATCAAGACTAAGAGAATGATACAAAAATATTAGTGAATCAAAGAATTGATTTTTTTGAAAGAACAAATGAAATTAATAAACCCTTAGTCAACCTTATCAAAAAAAAGGGAAAGAATAAGGCTTAAATCCATGCAATCAAGAATGAAAAAGGTGAAGTCACAACAAACCCAGCAGAAATCCAAAGCATCATCAATACCTACTTTGAGAACCTGTACTCTAATAAAATGGAAAACACAAAAGAAATGGACAGATTCCTAGATACATACAAATTACCAAAGTTAAATGAAGAAGATATAGAAATTCTAAACACCCCAATTACAATAAGTAAAGTTGAAAATGTAATTAAAAAATTTACCAACAAAGAAAAGCCTAGGTCCTGATGGCTTCATTGTGGAATTCTAAAAGACATTTAAAGAAGAACTATCACCATTATTCTTTAAACTCATCAAGGAATTTGAAAGGGAAGCAAAGCTTCAAAATTCATTCCTGGAAGCAAGTGTTACTTTGATTCTAAAACCAGGGAAAGACACAACCCCAAAAGAGAACTACAGGCCAGTCTCCCTAAGGAATATTGATGCAAAAATCCTCAACAAGATACTGGCAAACAGGGTCATAAGAAGATCATACTCCCTGATCAAGTCAGATTTATCCCAGGGATGCAAGGATGGTTCGACATTTGTAAATCAATAAACGTAATACACTATATTAACAGAGTCAAAAACAAAAACCTTATGATCATCTCAATAGATGCAGAAAATGCATCTGACAAAACTCAACACCCATTCATGATAAAAACCCTACAGAAAATTGGAATAGAATGTCTTTATCTCAACTTGATTAAGGCTATGAAAAAACAACAGCCAACATCATACTAAATGGTCAAAATCTGAAAACTTTCACACTAATATCAGGAACAAAACAAGGATGCCCACTATCACCACTCCTGTTTAATATTGTTCTTACAACATTAGCCACAGAAATTAGAAAAGAGAAAGAAATAAAAGGAATAAAGATAGGAAAGGAAGAAGTGAAACTGTCATTATTTGCTGATGATATGACACTGTACATAGAAGACCCAAAAAACTGCCAAAAGACTTCTAGACTTAATTGACAGAGTCAGTAGAGTAGCTGGATGTAAGGTAAACACTCAAAAAACAATAGCCTTTTTATATACAAATAATAGACTCACTGAGAGAGAAATTTGGAAAACAATTCCTTTTACAACATCATCCAGAAAAATGAAATATCTAGGAGTCAGTCTAACAAAGGAAGGAAAAAACCTCTACAGTGAAAACTATAGCACTCTGAAAAAAGGAGATCAAGGAGGATATAAGAAAATGGAAAAATACCCCTTGTTCCTGGATAGGAAGAACCAATCTAGTGAAAATGGCCATACTTCCAAAACTATTATATAGGTTTAATGCAATGCCAATTGAAATTCCAACAATGTATTTCACAGAACTAGAGAAAACAACCCAAAACTTCATTTGGAACAAGAAGAGACCTAGAATAGCAAAAGCAATTCTAGGCAACAGAGATATGGCTGGGGGTATTACAATCCCCAACTTGAAACTATACTACAAAGCTACTGTGATAAAAACAGCATGGGAC
>NW_004624732.1:1909538-1941918 GCF_000247695.1 Heterocephalus glaber | reverse complement strand
TAAATAGGACACATATGTGTCAATACTGAATAGTTTCTCTAGTGTGAGAAACTGAAAGTGTTATTAAGGATACACATGGATGAAATTGCCTAATAACATATTTCTCAGATTGTGTTTCCATCGCGTGTCATATGACTGTATCGAAATTTAAATTAGGGAGGTTTTTTTTCCAAACCACTATTTGTTCAATGTTAGTTTTGGGGATCTTTCTGAAACAAATCACACCCTCTGGTGTCTTGTTGGTACTTGAGATGTTTTTGTTTTTAAGTTATATCAAAAAATGTTTAAGTGCTTTTCAGTTTTGCTTTGGTTGAGTTCTACTCTATTTGAATATTATTGTAGTTTTTTTCCTTGCATTGTTCTTCTTTGAATGGTTTTAATTTCTATATGTTTTTGTGTTTGATAATAAAGTTATTTTTAAATAAAAAAAGACAGGCCTATTGACAACTAATTCAAGGTAGGAAAGAGGCATAATCCATGTGCATTGATATGAAAGAAAAACAATTAAATGTGATTAGGTCAATTAAGGAATATGTTATAAAGGAAATACTATTTAATTTTATCTTTGAAGGATGAAAAAATTAAAGAAACCAAAGAATTTCAAGATAAAGGCATAGTAGGCAACATGGAGATAAAAATATTCATAGCAGCCAGGCACAATGGCATATGCCTGTAATTTGCAGTACTCTGGAGGCTGAGACAAGAGGATTGCAAGTTTGAGGCCCAATTGGGCAACTTAATGAGACCCTGTCTCAAAGTAAAAAGCAAAAATGATCTGGTGATGTAACTCTGGCAGACTGCTGCCTAGCATGCAGGAAGCCCTGGATTCAATCTCTAGCACCACGGAAAATAAAGATTTAAGAAAAGAAAGAATGTACATAGTGTATTTGAGATATGAGGATACAAGAGGTAAAGATCTTTTTTTATGGTTGATGTTGTCTTGTTTTGTTCAAGACATTCTTACTGTGTAGCTCAGGCTGGCCTAAAACTCTCAGCAATTCTCCTGCCTCACCCTTCTGAATGCTGGAATTACAGGTATGCACCACCACGCTGTGCTCAACAAGAGATAAAGACCTTTGAATTAAGGTTGGATACATATAATGTTGGTTGGCTAAAGATTTAGGAAGATACCCCATCAACACTTTTTAAGATGAATTAGACAATCAATAAGTAAGATTAATGTCATAGTTTAGGCACTACAAAAAAGTGCCATAGATTGGGTGGCTTAAGAACAATAGAGGTATTTCTCACAGTTCAGGTGGTGAGAGTCAAAGCTCAAAATGCCACCAAGGTTAAGTTCTAGTGAGGGCCCTCTTCCAAGTCGGAGACTTCTCTTTATATCATTCTCTTGCCTCTTATATGGATGCTACTCTCATTTATAATGGCTCCACCTTCTTGACCTGTTACCATTCATGGACCTACCTCCAAATTCCATCACAGTGCTATTAAGGTTTTTACATATGAATTTGAGAAGACAAAAACATGCAATCTTTTGCAATTAAGGAATATTAATAAACCATGCAAGAAATTCTGAGCCAGGAAGATATAGAAATTAAGAAACAGATTTGAGACATATTAATATTGAATTTACTTGACTTGGTAGAATTTAAGGTTTACATAATTTCCAAACTTGACTGCTAAGTGATTATTGTATCATTACTGAGATAACAAATACATAAATTATAAGCAACATGGTTTGGATAGAAGGGAGATAATGAATTTATATGTGGAAACATTGCATACCAATGTTTTGGAATAGCTATGTGAAAGCAGTAAGTTGATACTGTATTTATGCATGTATTGATTTATTCGTATATGCAAAATATGTGATAAAACCTAGTAACATCATACACAAAAAGTGAAATCATGTATAATATAATTGAATATTGGCCCCTGGCCCTGGGAACTCCTTACCAGCTGGATACCTGTACTTGTTGTAGTCATATCCTTACACGAAGTCCTCATTAGTGTACCACATTTAAAGTGTTGTATTGGACTTTATTTATTTATTTATTTATTTATTGGTACTGGGGATGGAATTCAGGTCCTTGCACTTGCCAGGCAGGCATGGCACCACTGAGATGGGCTGTGTTTATTGAGCATCCACTGGGAAGTGGATACTGTTCTGTATTCTAGGGTAAAAAAAATGTACAACAGATGTACTCCTTGTCTTTATGGTAGTTCATAGTCTAGTGGGAAAGATAGAAAATAAACAAATCAATAGGTAATATACTTTTGAGTAGTGAAGAAAAATAAAGCAAGATAAGTGAATAGAGAACGGTAAGGGTATGTGCCGCTTAGATATGGTAGTCGTGTCAGAGAAGACCATTTGACCATATGACATGACATGATGTGACATGATACAACACATTAGAATTACACAGTACAAGAAGTGATTGAAGACCTGAGGATAAGCAGTAGCAGGAATAGGAAATGCAAAGACCTTAGGATGGTGTTATGGCTTGTGTTTAACCCCAAAGCCTCATGTGATCATAAGTGGGACTTTTCAGAGGTGGCTGGATCTAGGTTGTGTGATGCTAGAATTAAGGTTGTGTGATTACTAAATTAGTCAAATGATTGGTTTGGCATAGTCCTGGGTATGGATAATGGGATCACCCACACTGGGTATGGGTGCACCACCCAAACGGTGGGTAGCCTGGATGGATATAAAGAGGCAGAAAGAAAGCAGGGCTGCTCCCACTTCGTTACAACTTCATTGCTTTTCTGCCTTCTGCCCACCATGCCCCTCTGCCATGCCACTATGCCTTGGAGCCAGCCAATTATGAAATGAAACCTCTACAAACTATGAGCTACAGTAAACCTTTCCTCCTTTATCTTTGGGTGTCAGTTATTTTGTCTCAGCAATGAAAAAAGTAGCCAAGATATATGGTAATAAGTTTAATATGTTTTCTAAGAACAGTAAGGCCAGTGAAGGAACTGTGGTAACCAAACATTAGGAAATGGATCTATGTAAGGCTGTTATAGTTTGAATCCAAAGGCTGGCCAATGAGCTTTTGGGAAATAATCAGATGATGAATGTGTTTCATCAATAGATTAATCCTTTGATGAGTTCCTGGCTGAATAGGCTATTAAGAGGTGGGGCCTTTGAAGGGAGTGGGTCATAAGGGTGTAATCTTGGAGATTATATCTTGTCCCTATCTTAGCATAATTTCCAGCCCTCTCTGCTTCTTGGATGCCATGAGATGAGTAGCTTTGCCCCACCATACTCTTTCTCCATGGTGTTCTATCTAGCCTAGGGCCAAAGTAATGAAATCAGCCAAACTATGAGCCAAAATAAACTTTTTCTCCTTTTTCTCAGGTATTTGATCACAGCAATGAAAAGCTGAGTAACAGAAGGGCCTTGTAGATCAAGCTAAAAAATTTGAATTTTCTTACTGAGTTTAATGGGACACTATTGAGAAGGATAGTGATGATCATCTGATCTACATTTTTAAAAGCTTATTCTGGCTTTAAATGGATGATAGAGTTTAGGAGACCAAGAACGGAAGCATGGAGTCAAGTTGAAAAGTTACTATAATTGTCCAGTTCAGTCATAACTATAACTTGGAATAGAATGGTAGTAGTGGAGTTAATAGAAGTGTTCTGATTTTTTTTTTTTTGTACCGGGGATTGAACTCGGGTCCTTGCGCTTGCACAGCAGATGGCGAAACCACTGAGCTAAATCTCCCTCCCAAAGTATTTGGGGTTTTTTTGTTGTTTTGTTTTGATACTGGGGATCAAACTCAGAACCTTGCACTTTCAAGGCAGGCGGCAGAACCACTGAGCTAAATCCCAGGCCCTGAAGTGTTCTGATTTTTGATATATTTGGACTCAAAAGTGACAGAATTTGATTATGAGTTTAATGTGTATAAAAGACAAAAAGAAAAAAATTATTCCTAGATTTTTGGACTAGAAAATTGTGGCTGTTTTGTTGTCATTTATTAAGATGGAAAGAAAGGAAAGGGAGAGATATAGGTGACAGAAAGGGCAAAGCCAAGACTTTCATTTTAAACAAGTTAAATTTGATATGTGTAATAAACATTGAAGCAGAATGTTTAGCAGGCAACTGGATATAAAAGTCTGACTGATGAGAGAGATTGGGTTTGGAGATATTGAGTTGGGAGTAATCAATATTGTACTGGTTAGCTTCTGTTTCTTCTCCAGTTTCGCTTGATCTATGTCACAAGAGACAACTATGGATTCTCTTGTACCCTGGCTTCTGATTAGTTTCTGTCAAAGGGAAACCTCTGCAGTGGAGAAGGAAGGAGAAGCTGAGGTACTTATTACCCTGTGCTCCCTTACTATTTTACTATGAGCTGTCTGATTCTCTCAACCAGATGCTATAGCTCCTCTCAAGTAGCCTATTCAACCTAGCTATCTCCTATTTCCACTATATACCCACATTCTTACTCTTTTAGATCTCAGAATGGTAACAGATTACTCTGGGGCAGGGGCAGTAACAGATAGAACCCATGGCCTTTGAATTTTTTTCTGAGACAGGAACTCACAAAATCACTGAATTGTCCTGGCTGGGCTCAAATTTACAATCTTCCTGCCTCAGCCTCCCAGAGTCTTGTGATTACAGGTGTGAGTTACCACACTTGTCTATCTTATTTCCTACCTTATAGTATTTTGTTTTCCCTTATGGGTTCCTTACCCCTTGTGAAAGAAAAAAAGCCCTATATATTGAAACCTCCAATGATTATCCTAATTTTAGTAGGCACTCACTCTATTTCCTGTTGGGACAGAAAATTAAACAGTATTTTCCTGGCTCCTTCACTAGTGTGTTAAGAATGATACAATAATCATTACTAGAAGTGGCCTCAGGAACTGACTCTCACAAGGGATTCTGGGATTGTTTCACATATTTAAGGATATTGATAACACTTTAGTGGGGAGATTATGATACATGGGTAACCCATAATATGCTGTGACATTATGACTACTCAAATTATCACCAGTCAAGGAGCAAGGTATTATGCAATCAAGTAGCCGTGGCACTTATCACTATGACAACAATGATGACTACAAAGAAGATGACATCTTCTGATTCTTTTGATGACCCTGCAGAGTATATACAAAGGGAAGAAAGAGAAACTGAATATCTCACTGAGATTACACATGAGAAAAATCAAGTCTCTGAAAACTTTGAAGTTATTACTCAGCTCTTGAATTTGGGAAGTTAAGGATATGAGGCTAGCCCATGGCTTGAGTGTAAGAGGTGAAATTTGATAGCCAACTAAATCCTGTATATTTTTTATACCAAAGTAAAGAAAGTAGAAGAAAGGAGAAGGATCTCATGTTTTGGAATAGTGGCCCTTAGACAAAAATGCAGCTGAGAACTTTGAATCCCTGCATCCCTTGGCCTTCCCTTTTCAGAAAAGGTAGGTTTTTTTCTTTTTCTGAGAGAATCAGCCATTTACTGGTTGTTTAGTTGATTGATTGATTGATTGATTGATTGAAGTTCTTGGTATTAAACCAGAGTCGTTGCATTCCCAGCACCCCACCCCCTGACCCCATTTTGTTTTTGACACAGGATCTCACAAAATTGTTAAGCTACTCTGGCTGGGCTCAAATTTGCATTCCTCCTTCTTCAGCCTCCCACAATGCTAGGTTTACAGGCCTGTACGACCCTGCCAGCTTTGGGAATCGACCCTTTACTCACAGGGTGTAGGGTAGCTGCCTTACAGCTTTTTCTTTCTAGACCTACTCTATTGCCAATAATTTCCTCCAGATTGACAATAAGCCTAAAACTCTAAGGTGACCATGGTGGCATACACTTGTCATCTCAACTATTGAGAGGCTAAGGTAGGGGATTGTAAGTTGGGACCAGCCTGGGAAACTTAGTGACACCCTGTCTCAAAAAATAAAAAGAGCTAAGTATGTAAATAATTGGTAGATGATCCCTGGGTTCAATTCCCAGTACTACAAAACAAAACAAAACAAAACAAAACAAGTGCTAGAGTCAGATCTAGCCAGACTGATCTTGTACAATGGAAAACTTCTTAAACCTTATTAATCTCTTCTTTCCAGAGTTTAGAGAGCATCTTAAAAGGTAAATTGTATAGGTATGAGACCACAGAAGAAAAAAATGTAAGGTTGAATTAGGTTGAATTTCTTGACAAACGTTTATTCAGTCAAGATTTGGGGTTTAATATTGTCTTGAGCACCTAGGGGTCTTGTTAATATTCTATTAGGTCAATTATTTAAAGCCTGAACCCATCAATTACAGTCTGTATTCAATGAGGTTGATAAGATAACTTCCTGGCACAATTTAGAAAAATCAAGTCTCGGGGATTTAGCTCAGTGGTTTTGCTGCCTGCTGCGCAAGCTCAAGGACCCGAGTTCGATCCCCAGTACCACACACAAAAAAAGAAAAAACAAGTCTCAGGAAAATGGGAATATTGGAATTTGTTATGTGAAACCTGGTCAACTAAATCGTTACATTACCCAAAAGAACCTTGAGAACATGCTCTTTTCAAGACTTTAAAGAATGCATGGTGGGCCGGGGATTTAGCTCAGTGGTTTCAGCACCTGCTGCCGCAAGCACAGGGACCCGAGTTCGATCCCCGGTACCAAAAAAAAAAAAAAAAGACTTAAAGGGCCGGGTATTTTTTCCAGGGTTTCGGGCCCCTCCCCCCAAAAACAAAGAACCCGGGTTTATCCGGTACCAAAAAAAAAAAAAAAAAAAAAAAAGAATGCATGGTAAGTGGGGCTACTGGAAGCCTTAAAAACTGAAATAATCCTCTATGGTAGCTTCTCTGTGTTTGCCAGAGGTGAGGATAAGACACACAGTAGTGGGGGAAAAAAATGAATTTTTGACGACAGTGGGAATAATAGAGTGTCAGAGACGTAGAGACCAGGAAGGCATTGTAAATCAAGTAGGCACATTTGCTGTAATAAGCCACAGAGACGGAATAGTAATCAGGATGCTCTACCTTCAGAAGTCTTTGGCATCAGCTATTCAATCATGAGGTCCTTAGAAACAACCTTAAAAGCCAGCCAGTTAAGGAGCTGCTTGGTGTTACGGTTTATATCTGGATATGCCACCTCAAACCCTCATGAGCTTTATGGCATGGGCTGTGGAAGATAATTGGATTATGGGGCACCACAGCTGGCTTCATGTGAGAAGGTGGGAGCTAGTTGAAATATGAGTTTTGGGGGTGTGATCTCGTAGGATGTGTCTCCCTTCCTAATCCTCCCTTCACTCTCTGCTTTCTATGTGCCATGAGGTGTGCAGCTCTCTTCCACCATGCCCCTCTGCCATGTCATCCCACCTTGGAGCCAGCTGACTATGGACTGAAGTGTGAGACAAAATAAACCTTTCATTCTTTAAATTGTGAGTGTTGGGTTATTTTTCCCCAGCAACAAGGGAAATAACTAAGACATATGGCATATATAGGGAGAAAAATTCTAGGAGGACCAGTGGGCATAAAAGTAATTTGTGTTACAGAAGTGAAAATTCCTTCCTTCTTACTTTGCTCCCAGACTTGAGTCAGTTTATAGACCTAGAGTCCTTCGAGAAGGAAGCTAACCCCTATAAGGAGTGACTTGGCAACAAGGTCACAGATATATAGTGTGAGTCTTCATTCATAAGTGCCATAAAGTTACCTTCTGTTACTTGACAATGATTATGCACTGGAGCAGTGGTTCTTAGATTTTACTTTGTGTTAGACTCACCTAGAAGCACTTTTCAAAGATAGATTGCTGGGTCTTAATCACTAATTCAGTAAGTTCACATCTAAATTTATGTTTCTAGCAAGTTCTTAGGTAGTACTGATGCTATTAGGCACTGAAGAACCCCATACTTAATGACATGATTAGGTATTATTAAGTACTACTTTTTAAATAGTATGAGACCCTGGAGATTTAAAACACTACTTATGTCTAATATTAAGAAGTCATTATGGAGATATACTGGCATCTCTAGTGGAACTTCAAATCTATTTTTTCTATAGATCAAGAAAATTAAAAACAGGAAAGTTTAATAACAAAAAATTCCTAGATGTAGAGTAAGTTTTATTGCAAGTCAACAGCTCCATCAAAGCCTCTTTAACTGCCCTTCCTATGCTAATAAGCCAAAAGCAATCCCTAACCCTAAAAGGATCTGGCAACCCAAATATTTGAAAGATTACAGTGTTACTAAATATATCCATTTACTCATTTGCATGGTGGTCTATGCAAAAGCCAGATGGGTTTTGAGAATGAAATAATATTGTCAGAAGCTTAAGTGAATAGGCCAATCACACCTGAGATTCCTAATGTAGAATTTTTACTGGGGAAAATCAATATGATCCCCACACCAATGACTTAACAAATGCATTTTACCTTCTGCTCTGTTAGTAAAGTTAAACAGAGCAGTTTCTTTCACATGGGAGGGACATCAATATGCCTTCATTCTCTTGATCTAACCTATATTAATTTATCTCTTCTTTGTCATAGTACAACCTAAAGATACTTGACTACCTTGATATTTCACAGAACATTATCATTTGACTTATTAAATCAGAAGAAGAAAGTATCTGAAATATAAAAGAGACATTTGCCAAAGGGTTGGAAATAAACCTTATGAAAATGCAGGAACTTGTCATTTTGATAAAGTTGTTAGGGCTTTTGTGGTGTATTATGTAAGGATATGCTTTAATTTTTTTTTAGTTTTAAAAAGTATTTTTGAGACAAGGTCCTTTATTGTGTAATAAAGACCAGCTTTTGAATTTTTTATATAGCCCAGGCTGGCCTCAGATCAGTGGTCCTCCTGCCTCCCAAGTGCTGCTAGTATTATAGGCATGTGCTACCATGTATAGCACAGAATGTTCCTTTTTAAAGTCTATTTTCTATATCACAAGGAAAGGACCAGAATATTAGTGATCATTTTTGGATCTGGAAGAATCAAATACAACACTTGAGGCTACTATTTTCATGAATTTAGTGTAATCCCTAAGTTCACAATATGTGAGTGGATCGTCAAGCAAGAAAACAGATCTACAACTTGGCCTCGTGACCTGTGGTGCTGAAAGTGTCCATAGCTGATTGCAACATTCACTACATTATCCATTTTGTCCTGTGTCCTATGAGGCTAAACTACAAGAACAGAAGTGCAAAAATGGCAACTGTTTTATATTATTTAACTCTATTCCCTGTTCTCCTGTTACTTTATATGATTAACACTGGTGATGTGCTATTAGATTTCATGTCAGAGTATGAAAAACTGACATCACCTAGTTGACAATATGGCATCTGAGGGTTATGCTTTATTAGTTTCTTGCATCTACTGTAACAAATTATCACAAACTGAATGTTTAAAACAACTTAAATGCATTTTCTCAGAGTTCTCCATGCTAGTCCAAAATAAGTATTACAGGGCCAAAATCAAGGTGTTGAATTGACTTCACTTCTGTTAGAAGCTCCAGAAAAAACTGTATTCCTTGTTTCTTCCAGCTTCTAGTGGTAGCCAGCATTCACTGACTTTTGGTACATGCTGTGTGCATAGCTCAGTGATAGAGCATTTGCCTAGCATATATAAGACCCTGAGTTCAATCTTCAGCACTAAATAAATAAATAAATAAATAAATAAATAAATAAATAAATATGAATAAATATAAAGTAACAAAAAATTTGGCTTGACTGCCAGGGTTATGGTTAACTCATCTACTACACATCTACTCTTCATCATTTTGCATCATGGCCTGTGCTCTGGAGGGCTAAGCTATGTTGACAAGTTCTTCTGTCTTTAAATTTATGCTCAGGATCAACCCAAAAGTGAAACCCAGATGTAAGATGGAAAGAGAGTGAGGTAAAAATATTTATCTTTCCATCTCCCTCTTAATTTCTAAACCCTTCACCAAAGTCGTCTCTTGCATCCTCTATCAAAAGTTATGGCTCCTATTAGATTGCCCCCTCCACCTGTTCTCTTTTCTGAAGTTTCTATTAAGCTTTTGTTCCTATTACTCTCTCAGATCTCAAAGTAGTGATAGAGTAGTGCTATGCTGGTAAATATTTAATTACTGGTTCTCCTTAAAAGGAGTATAGATACATAGACAGGTATATAAATTTTCTATGGTGTTTTCTCAAATAAATGATATGTAGAACACAATTTACACATGAAAATAAAATACACAGTACAACAAATTCCTTAGACCAGATTGATTTTAACAGAATGGCTTTGTTGATTTTTGCTGAACCCTTATAATTGACAAACATGTATAAATCGAACAGGAATTTGTGGTTGATATTTTCATTTATGTTAATGCTTAAGATGAAAGTGAAATAAAGATGGGTTTTGTTATTCATTTGTAAATTATGTGATTGCCTTCTTGACTGAATTGAAAAATAGTTTATTTATTTATTTATTTATTAAGACAGGGTCTTGCTATATAGTTTAGGCTGGCCTTGAGCTCACTGTGTAGTCTAGGCTGGTCTCAAACTCCTGGTAATCCTCCTTCCTTGGCCTCCCGAGTGCTGGGACTATGGCCATGTACCATTACACCAGGCAGAATAATAGTTTTAGACCACTGGAAGAATATGTTAGCAAATTTAAGATTATTCTTTAAATGTAATAGTTACAGACATTAAACACTTGAAAGTATAATTTCGTTATTAACATTTTTCTCCATTACCTTCTATTCAAGTGACAAAACAATAAATTAAGCCCTGAGTTATGTATTTACTGATTTCTGTGGTGTAAATATGACCTCCGTAGCAAATTTTAAGGTCCCAATGTGAAATCATTGATTATTAACTGGGAAGAGATGCACAGAGCCTGTATGATAATGTGAAGTGAAATAAATCAAACATACAGCTTAAAAATTACATGGTTTCTCATATATGAGAAGCCCCAAATATATGTAAAGAACAATGTAAAAGATAGATAACAGGAAATAGAGAGACAGATCTTTTGCAGATGAGAAGAGAACCAAGAGATGGAGGAAGGGTGAAGGAAGGAGAAAAGAGGATGAAAACATAACTAAGATGTATTATGTGCATTTACCAGTGCCCCATAAGGAATGCAATCATGTACTGCAAACATGTGCCCCAAAATTAATAAACAACATACATAATAGCAAAATATTTGGGAAATGATAGATTTTAAAAATTTATAACTTCATTGTAAGTTTAGATACCTTAATTTTTAATGATGGCTTTGTTTGACAACTGACTTACAAACTTCCAAAAATTTAAGCCTGCATTTAGGGGCCAATACAAGCCTATTTCAGCAAACCATTGTAAAACAGAGCTCTATTGTTATTTACTCCAGCGTACTGTATTATCTTCTGTTTCCATCTACATCCTGCCCACATGTTGTAAATAAATATTGCCTTAATTAAATTTTCCTCAAATTATCTATATAGAATGTGCCATGGTTGTTCTGTAAGTGCCCTAGTTGATAACAATAGTATGTGAATGTTATTAACTTTACAAAAATGAATGACAAGTCCAAAGATTAAAAAGAAAATGGAGAGGGCTGGAGATTTAGCTCAGCGGCAGTGTGATTGCCTGGCAAACCCTAGGTCCTGAGTTCGATCTCTGGTACCCCTCCCCCCCCAAAAAAAAGAGAATGGAGAAACAAGTTGACTAAAAATTAGTAGTCCAAGAAAAAGGAAGAAAATTGGGAGAATGCAATCTCCTGGACATAAAGAGAAGAGTGTTTTAAGAAGGAAGCAATGATCAACTCTATCAAGTGCTTTGAAGTCAAACAACATGAGGACTGAAAAGTGATCATTAGTTTTGGCAAGGCAGAGATTATTTGTAAACTTGAAAACTGTTGTAGTTAACTGATGTGTCATTTTGAGCAAGAGACACCCAATTAAATGGGATCAGCATAGTTCTGAGTGTGGCTGAGGGGATTTACTGAAGACAGGAGACCTGTTGCTTGAGTGGTAAAAGGGGAAATGAAGAATGAAGGAAGACTCACTTCTATTTCTTTGGAGGAACTCTAGTCTTTGCCTCCACCCTGGATGTCATCTCCAGTCTTCCAGTGCAGATTCTTCAGCCTCCAGTGCAAAACCTTCAACCTCCTGATATGGACTCACATGGGACACTACAATGAGCTCCAGGCCTTCAACTGGATCTTTTGGATCTAGAGCACAGACAGCCCTTCTCCACTCTTCCACACCTGACTATGTGGGCAGATATTGTAATCCAATCTTGCAAACTGTTATATAGGTGTATATCTTGCATTAAATCTGTTTTCTCTAGTAAGCACTGACTGATATAGTTTGGTACTGAGAGTAGCACTAGAGAAACAGAATTGTAAAGATAAAATCCTTTGATAGCTTTAGAGGTTCCTGGATTTGGCTCTCTAATTTGATGAGACCTAAAGATGGCATGGTTTCTCTTTCTAATAGTGTGAGAAATACTGACAGTCCTTGATGTGAACTGTTTAAAGTAATATATAATGTAGATCCATTTGATTATCATAATTCACCACTTATGAAATGTAAGGAAATTAGCGATTCTGTATACAAACTTTTGAATATTTTTGTCAGAGTGGGAAATATAATGATGCTGGCTGGTTGCTCTTAGCATCTCTGGACAAACTAGAGAAGAAACACAATGAGCTCCAAACATCCATCAGAAATCTAAAGTCTTCTAACTATGAGGACAAATTAATAAAGGAAAATCAGGAGCTTAAAGAGTCAAATACCCAGGACCAGACACATAAAAACATTTAAATGTTTCAAGTGTGTCCCGAAAGAGAATCTCCTCTCCTTTAGCTACAGGGCCAAGATTACAGAAACCTAAACATGGCCCTTCATAATTTGATTGGCTGAAATGCAGGTTAAGTTTAATGCTCAGCCTCAAAGGGTAGCTGCAGTAAAGATGAGGGCACTGATTGAAAAAGAATGAGATCCCATAATTTGGGACAGAGATGCTTGGAAGGATCCTGATGAGACTGAGATGTTGAGCTCCTAAACTCTAATGAGATTATTTTCCTGGAGGAAGAGATTTCCCCACCCACAGTGGTAGAGGCATCCCCATCCCTTCCCCCTGTGGCATTGGCCTCTCATAGTATACTCGGGGAAGCTAATCCTCTGTTGACCAAGCATGTTAATGTTGACACTCCTCTCCACCCACTTTTGCCTCTAAGCCTGTAACCAGACTCAAATCCCAGAAGGCTCCTGAGGATGAGATACATAGTGTGACCCATGAGAAGGTCCACTATTCTCCCAAAGAACCTCTTCAGTTTTCTAACTCTTATAAGCAGAGTCTTGAAAAGCAAGTGAGGGAATGGATTTTATGAGTGAGGGATAACTGTGGCAAAAACATGCACCTGGATGAGGCCGAGTTTGTGATATAGGCCTGTTAACCAGAGATTCTGAATTTAATGTTGCAGCTCATGGAGTAAAGAAAGGTGTTAATCGTTTATTTGGCTGGATGTCAGAAGTATGGATCAAAAGATAGTCCACTATGAATTAGTCAGAGATGCCTGATATTCCATGGTTTATAGTTGATGAGGGACTTCAGAGGTTTAGGGAAATAGGAATGCTGGAGTGGCTTTATCATGTCAAACCTAATCCACCACACTGGGATGATCCAGAAAATGTACCCTTTACTGATGCCTTAAGAAACAGATTCATGAAGGGAGCACTGGCTTCCCTGTAGAATCCTGACATTGCTCTTCTCTGTTTGCTAAACCTTACAGTGGAGACTGTGGTTACTCAATTGGGAAACTTAAAGGTAATGGATTTGATTGAATATTGGAGTGGCAGAGATCAAGTGGCAGCACTTAGTTGCCAAAGGCAAGGTGTATGCACTTACCATAATGGAGAGCAGAAGCAGAATGGTCTAACATGTGTAAACCTATGGCATTGGCTGATCAGCCACATTGTTCCCAAAAGTGAAATAGATGGGAAGCCTACAAAATTTTTACGAGATTCATATAATAAAAAAAAATTAAGGGCAAATGAACAGAAACCTACTTCAAATCACAGTAACAGGAAATCACAGCCCCTCAACCAATTCCTGGATTTGAGGCAGTTTACAGACCCAGAGCCCCCTGAATGAAAAGGAGGCAGGTCCCCTTGAGGAAGGACCCTAGTGCACTACCAAAAATTTATACAGCCAGTCTTTCTCTCATCCTTCTCCAAAGAAAACTAAGGCCTTTCGCCTGAGTGACTGTACATTGGGGGAAGGGAAATGATCAGATATTTCAGGCTCTACTGGACACTAGCTCTAAACTAATGCTGATTCCAGGGAATCCAGAACATCACTGTAGCCCTCTGGTAAGAGTAGAGAACTTAGGGCCAGGGATTTAGCTGCAGCTGCCTGGCAAGTGCAAGGTCCTGAGTTCGATCCCCCAGTACCCAGAAAAAAAAGAGTAGGGGCCTTATGGAGGTTAGATGAGCAGTGGAGTTTTAGCAAAGGTCTGACTCATAATGGGTCTGGTAGGTTCTTGAATCAATCCTGCAGTCATTTCTCTAGTTCCAGAATGCATAGTTGGGATAAATATAGTTAGTACTTGGCAAAATCTTCACATTGGTCCCTTAACCTGTAGTGTAAGGGCTATAATGTTTAGGGAAGCCAAAAGGAATCCATTAAAGTTGTCTTTGCATGGTAAAATAGGAAACCAAAAATGGTATCACACCCCTGGAGGAATTGCAGAGATTAGTGCCACTATCAAGGACTTGAATGACACTGGGGAGGTGGTTCCCAACAGATCTCCATTTAATTCTACCATTTGGCCTGTGCGAAAGACAGATGGGTCTTAGAGAATGATGGTAGATTACTATAAACTGAATCAAGTGGTGACTGTGATTGCAGTTGCTGTACCAGATGTGCTTTCCTTGTTTGAGCAGATTACTACATCTCCTGGCACTTGGTATTCAGCTACCAATTTGGCAAATGGGTTCTACTATATACCTATCTATAAGGTCCATCAGAAACAATTTCCTCCAGCTGGAAAGGCCAGCAGTACACCTTCACTGTCCTACCTCAGGGTGTCACAGGGATCTTGATTGCCTTTCTCTCACACAAGGTAAACACTAGTCCATTACATTGATATTATGCTGACTGGACCAAGTAAGCAGGAGGTAGCAACCACTCTGGATTTGTTAGTAAAGCATTTGAGAACTAGAGGATGGGAAATAAATAAAACTAAAAGTCAAGGTTCTTCTACCTCAGTGAAATTTCTAGGAGACCAGTGGTGTGAGGCATGCAAAGATATTCCTTCTAAGGTAAAAGATAAGTTGTATCAGGCTCCCCTTACAACCAAAAAAGAGGCACAACATGTAGTGGGCCTATTTGGATGTTGGAGGCAACACATTCCTCACTTAGATGTTTCACTCTGGTCCATTTAACAGGTGACTTGGAAAGCTGCTAATTTTGAGTGGGTCTCACAACAAGAAAAGGCTCTACAACAGGTCCAGGCTGCTGTGTAGGCTGTTTGGCCACTGGGGCCATATGATCCAGTAGATCCAGTGGTACTTGAAGTGTCAGTGGCAAGGACAGTTGCTGTTTGGAGTGGAGACCTTTAGGATATTGGAGCAAGGCTCTGCCATCATCTCAGACAACTACTCTCCCTTTGAAAAACAGGTCTTAGCCTGCTGCTGGGCCTTAGTGAAAACTGAATGCTTGACCATGGGACAATAGGTTATCATGAGACCTGAGTTGCCTATCATGAACTGTGTATTATGTCATCCAACAAATCACAAATTTGGACATGAACAGCAACAGTCTATCATTAAATGGAAATGGTACATACGTGATCAAGCCAGAGCAAGTCCTGAGGGCACAAGTAAGTTACATGAAGAACTTGCCCAGTTGCTCATGATTCCTATTCTTGCTGTGTTGCCTTCTGTTTCTCAGAATACACCTATGGCCTCATGGGGCATAAAATGATCAGCTTCCAGAAGAAAAGTCTAGGGGCTGGTTTACGGATGGCTGTACTCATCATGCAGGCACCACCCACAAGTAGACAGCAGCAGCATTACAGCCTCCTTCCAAAACATCCCTGAAGAACAATGGTGAAGGCAAATCTTCACCTTGAGCATAACTTCAGGCAGTGCACCTGGTAGTACATTTTGCCTGGAAAGAGAAGTGGCCAGATGTCTGACTGTATAGGTTCTAGCCAATGGTCTGGCCAGATGGTCAGGAACTTGGAAGGAAAATAATTGGAAAATTGGTGACAAAGATATTTGGGGAAGAGGTACATGGGTAGATCTTTCTGCATGGACAAAGGATGTAAAAATATTTGTATCCTATGTAAATCCTCACCAAAAGTGACCTCAGCAGATGAGGACTTTGGCAATCTAGTGGATGAGAAGACCTGTTCTATAGATAGCAGTCAAACTCTTTTTTCAGTCACCTCTGGCATTCTCCAATGGGCTCATGAGCAGAGTGACCATGGTGGCAGGGAAGGGGGTTATGTAAGGGCTCAACAACATGGACTCCCACTCACCAAGACTAATCTGGCTACAGCTGCTGAATGCCAAATATGCCAGCAGAAAAGATCAACACTGAGTTCCCAATATGGTACCATTTCCTAGGGTGCTCACCCTGTGTGCTGGTGGCAGGTGGATTATATTGGACCACTTCTGCCGTGGAAAGGCCTGCACTTTGTTATTTCTGGCATAGACAATTATTCTGGATATGGATTTGCCTTCCCTGCACAAAATGCTTCTGTCAAACTACTCTCTGTGGACTCACAGAATCCACTATATGCTGTCATGGAATTCCACACAGCATTGGCTCTGACCAAGGAACACATTTCATAGCCAAAGAGCATGAGCAATGGGCTCATGCTCATGGAATTCACTGGTCTTAACCATGTTCCTCACCATCCAGAAGCAGCTGGATTGACAGAAAGGTGAAATGGTCCTTGAAGATACAGTTATAGTACCAGCTAGGTGGCAATAGCTTGCAGGGCTGGGGCAAGGTTCTTCAAAAGGATGTATGTATATACAGGGGGTAGAGCTTTAGCTCAGTGGTGCCATGCCTGTCTCGAAAGTGCAAGGTCCTGAGTTTGATCCCCAGTACTGAAAAAAAGAGGCGTATATGCTTTGAATCAGCATCTAGTATATGGTAACATGTATCCCATAGCCAGGATTCACAGGTCCAGGAATCAAAGGTGGAAGCGGGAATGGTATCACTCACCATTATGCCTAGTGATCTACTAGCAAAATTTTTGCTTCTTATTCCCAAGATCTTATGCTCTTTTGTCTTAGAAGTCTTAGTTCCAGAGGGGGTAAGGCTTGTGTACCAGGAAGCACAACAATGATTCCAGTAAATTGAAAGCTAAGATTTCTCCCTGGTCATTTTGGACTCCTCCTGCCTCTGAGTAAATAAGCTAAAAAGGGAGTGACAGTGTAGACAGGGTGATTGACCCTGGCTATCAAAGAGAAAGTAGGCTATTACTCCACAATGGAGGAAAGGAAGAATATACTTGGAGTGCAAGAGATCCCTTGGGAATCCCTCTTAGTATTACCATGCCCTCTTACTAAAATCAGTAGGAATCTACAACAACCCAATCCAGGCAGAATGACAAATGGTCCAGAACATTCAGGAATGAAGGTATGGGTCACTCCACCATGGAAAGAACCAAGACTTGCTGAGGTGCTTGCTAAAGGCTAAGGGAATACAGAATGGGTAGTAGAAGAAAGTGAATACCAGCTACAACCCTGTGATCAGCTACAAAAATGAGGATTCTAATTGTAATAGTTCTCTCTTAATAAGCTTCCTGTGTACCATAATGTCAATAGACTTAATATTGGTTCTTAAACCTATGTTATAATGTTCAAATTATGAAATGTTAAGAGCCTTTTATTCTGGGGAGGAAATCAGTGCATTTTTGTTTATACATAGGATTGTTATAACATGTTAAGTGTAATTATGAACTTGTCTTTGTATTTGGAGAGTATGGTTTAAAGAAATGTGTCTGGTTGTCAAGTTGACAAAAGGTGGATTGTGATAGATAACTGATTGTGCCAATTTGAGTAAGAAATGCCTAACTAAATTTCAGTATAGCTCTGAATGTGGCTGAAGATCCACTGTAGGGCAACTTGTTGCCCAAGTGGTATAAAAGGAAAACAAAGAAGGAAGGCTCACTTCTGTTTCTTTGGAGGAGCTCCAGTCTCTGCCTTCACCTTGGACATTATCTCCTGGCTTCCAGCACAGATGCTTCAGCCTTCCATTGCAGACCGTTCAGCCTTCTGATATGGACTCACACAAGACACTACACTGAGCTCCAGGCCTTCCACTGGATCCTTCAGATCTCCAAGTTCAGACAGATTTTTGCACTCCTCCACACCTGACTTGGGGTTGTAAGCCAGTCATATAAATTCTTACATATTTATGTATCTCAGATTAAATCTGTTTCTCTTGTAAGCACTGACTGATACAAGTGAATTTTCATTGAAGTGGTGAGGATGAAAGTCTTATAGTCAATCTAAAGGAAAGCAAGAAGTAGGTAAGGAGAAATACCAAGAATAAGAAACATCTATGATTAGCTTCACCATTAAAGCTAGTAGAGAAAAGGAGCTTTAACTGATGAGACATGTAGAAATGGCAGCCTACTTTAACAAGAAAGAAAACAGAAATACATTGAAAAATATAAGTAGTTTGCAATACATAATTTTTGAAACATAATACGGGTCTTTTCTGATTGCTGTTTTTCCCCCTTGGGTAAATATTGATGCCATTGGTTGAAAAGGGAAAGGAATTGGCATGCTTGGGGTATAAAGAGTGTGGAATTTTTATGAAATATTTTTATTTTTATTTTATTTAGGGAAAACAAAAAGGAAAGTTTAGTAAGATTGCAAGAAAAAATATAAGGATACTGCATGTGTAAGGGCTTGCTCAGTACTTGGGACATATTAGGACATTCATTTATGTATTCACAAATATTTCCCACATACCTACTTATGTTGAGCACTGTTCTAGGCATCACAGACACAACAATTAACAAAACAATCCATCCAAAAAGAAAAAAAATCCTTCCCTGAGTTTTGACAGACTTGAACAGATGTTGGCAGACTTTTTCTGTAAAGGGTAGATATACTTAAGTTTTGGGAGCCAGGTGGTCTTTGCTGTAAGTACTCTGTTATTATTGTAGCACAAAACAAACCATAGACAATACATATGATAATAGCCTAGCCTGTGCTCCAATACAAATTTTATAAAAATAAATTGACAGTTGAATTTGGTGCAAGTCATAGTGTGCCAATCTGTATGCTACTGAAAGACTGGTGCATTGAAAGCCAAAATTTTTAAAAAAGCAGTTGAATATTTGAAATTCAAATTGTCATAGAAGCTGGAAAAAGATGTAGGTTGGCAGAGAAATAGGGTCTAGAACTTGAAAAAAATAACCAAATGAAAGGCTACAGGGAAAGAGGAGTTGGTGAAGAAGATGGAAAAAGCAGAAAGATCTATCGTTGGTATTTGTTTATGACCTTGGATCAGTGGATGACTCAATGATTATAATTAGTTTTTTTCTATATATGAAATCCTAAATGCATTTGCTAGTAGAAAGTTTCAAAAAGATAGGAGGGTAACTTGAGTGGGAAGCTGTAGAAACAGACATTTGTCTATTTTTGCTTAGTAAGAATAAGCCAACAATTAATTTTATTATGAGCATAATATTTATTTAAGCAATTTATTAATGTTTATTGGCCATTATCTATTTTCTAGGCACTGCAAGGGACTGATCTCTTTATTACAATCCAATACATTTTATTAGAAATTATAAATGACACACATAATATTATTTACTCATCTATAAGAGATTCTGGAAAAAATTAAGAAGTCAGTGTATGTATCTAACTTGTTAAAATTTTTAAAAATTAAATGAAATATCACGTGTCTTGCATTTATGTATACTTTATCTCTTTAAACACTATAGTCTTTCCAAAAGTAACCAAGTAGTTTATTGATTAAAAGAAAGAAGTCAAGAGCACAGGGGAAACTGTTACTAGAGTAAAAGAAATGGAAACAGGTCACCTAATATCTCATTTATATTTATCTATTACTCGTATTTTCTAGGAAGTGTCTTATTTATGAATTTTAATATCAAAGAATTTGTAATTTTTGATAAAACATTACATGTTTTCATGCTTCTTAATTTTATCCCTCTAAATATATTTTTCTCTGCTTATTAGCTATCTCAAAATATACTAACCCATGTGACCTTTTAGTATGATTTACTTACACTCTCACAGGTTTCAATTTTTTTTTTTTTGTAATACACATTTAAGTCTTTGAACTCTAATACTGAATCAACTCTGAAATGACTTTGAGCTCTGGATGCTGAGCTTGGTAACCTTGAGCCTGGCATAAATTGGGGGAAACCTCTAAAGCAGCCAAAACAAAGCTCTTGACTTTCTAAATATAACATTTGTTTGACTCCTTGACTTAATTGTGAACTCTGTTGTTTTTCCTTGACTGGTTTTCTACTATTATTTGAAGTTAACCTTTTCTCTACTTACTTGAAAACTGTGCTTAGATGGATTAAAAGACAAAATTGCATTCCTTCTAATTAAATCTAAAAAAGGCTCTAAGAAGTGACATGAAAAAACAAAAACACATGTGTATGTTAATTCTCACAAATTATAGTCAAGGATAATGAATTCTCCCTTTAATTATTTGCCCTCTATTTTTAGTCTGAGAATAAATTGAGTATGTTATTTAAATTCTGACTTCTTTAATTTCATCTCATCAATCTTTAATTTTATTTCTGTTTTTCAAAACCATTTTTATTCTGTGACTGTAGCTTTTAAAGATTGTAAAAGTCTTTTTTTTTTTTTTTGTACCTGGGATCGAACTCAGGACCTTGCGCTTTCAAAGCAGGCACAGTGCCACTGAGCTAAATCCCCGGCCATAAAAAGTCATTTTTATAACAAAATCAGCTAAAACAGAGTTATGAAAATAAAAAATGAAAGCACTTACATAGTTCCTCAAATCCGAAACCACTTTCTATAGATAAAGTTTAGTAATGGAATGATTTTTCATGTTTCTATATAGTTTTTTTTCACATATAAATATGCATACACTCATATGTATTTCTAATTTTTTTCTTTAAATTATATCTTGTGTGACCCAAATAATATTATTAAGTGAGTGATGAATTGTTAAGTGGATGAATGGCTTGATAGGTAATCACGTCATATTTCTCATGAGATACTTGAGCATTTTCAAATTACAGCTACTGTACTGGAAAACTTACTCTCTTTTTTTAGCATTCTAGTGAAAAAATTCCCTTTTTAAGTTTTAAGGAAAAAAATGAAGAGGCTGGGTATTTAGCTCAGTGGTTCTGCTTCCTGCCTCGCAAGCACAAGGACCTGAGTTCAATCCCCGGTATCCAAAAAAAAAAAAAAAAAAATTGAATACTCACATAGAAATTAGTACAGACAAATCAGTGACAGCTGGTAATGTCCCTTATTTTTTGTTTTCAAAAACATTGCCATTGGGTATTTTGTACTTAACATTTATAAACTATTTGAGCAGATTCAAAATGTAAATGAAAAATACAGTAGTAATAAGAGAAATACAGATGATTTCATTAAATCAAGTTAGCATTTTAACATGTCATTTACTGCTTCTTTCTAAATAGAACAATCTGACATAATTTTGGTATAGATCTAGTGCAATACTTATAAAGAAACATGGAAATAATGTAGACTTTGATACTGTATTTTTGTCAGTTAAGAACAAATTACATCAATTTGGCTTATAACATATATGGAATGTCTCTTAAGGATTTATTCTACATACATCAAAACATTAATTTTGAAATAGTAAGCTTCTATAAGTGCCTGTGAATTCATAATGTATTGCGTGCCTTGCAACCAGATATATATTCAGTTCCCAGCATTACTAGTGTTTCCAATTTCAATAACTATAATATTATCACCTTTGGACTTTTATGGCATCTTTCATCCGTGGATCTTAAAGGGCTTTACAAACATTAATTCACACAACATTCTAGGGAGGTACAGAAATATCATTAACCCCATATTACAGATGAGGAAACAAGCATAGAAAGGTTAATAATACATGCACTGCTTTCTACTTGTACAGTGCCTTTGATTCAGAGATCTCTATGTACAATGGAACTTTTATAATGTTGGAAGAGGAGAATAGAATTAAGACATACAGATTTTCATGGCAGACTTACTATATCGCATAGAGGTTCTATAAATCACCTCCATAGACAGATTAGTAATATAAGACTGGTTGTATTCAAATAATTTTCACTACAATTGGAAATCATGAATATAAACTTACTCTTAATTTTTTTTATAGTTTGAAGGCATGACTGGATAATTATCCTGCGTAGGCAACTGACTATGTAAAATTGCATATTTTTTGAAAAACTCAAAAGTTATGTAATACATAATGAGATGGATACTAGGATTGTTGCTGTATGCATTATAGGCATCAGTGGTCAATTGTTTATTTTAAAAACAGTAAATAACTTAGTTTTGTAATTTTTATCTTCTATGTTAATTGTCTCATGTATAAACCTGTTTTAACATCTTTCATTTCTGCAATGTGTAGTTCGGTCCTCAATATTCACATAGTTACACTAAGATTCACAGTGGTTATAAAGTAGCTTAATCATAATGGAGGTAACCACATCCAGATTTCTCTCCATCACTGATTGCTCTTCCTAAATCATTAGAGCTCCAGTTTCCAGTGAATCTTCATATACTTTCTCTTTCTTATTCTTTTTATTATTGGAATTTAATGAAAATGAATTTAATGAATCCCTTAGTATTGTTTCCTGCTCTTTGCTTCTCACCACCTTCTTAGAAAGATGGTTTATAGTTTTTGTGTCCTGCAGGGCTCAAGGTACTGTGCTGTACACCAGAAATATAGAATACAATATGCATTGACTTAAAGGAACTTACAGTCTGGCGATGGAGACAGATATGGACATAAAATTATAATCATATCAATTATATGATCATGCAAAATCTCTGTGAAACAAATCTATAAATGGTTAACCCACATGCTGACAGAACACTTGTCACTCAAGAGGGAAGAATTGGCATTTTATGTCTTCTAGAGCAGTAGTTCAAGAGAAAAGAGAATAGCTTGATTACTTGATTACTATTGACAGATTGTGAAAGATGGAGTCATTGGAGTAGCAACCAGTTTGGTTGGAGACCTGTGATTTTTCTTGCAGGATTGGTTTTAGGTTCTGGCACAGTGAGTAAAGTAGTTTGCCATAACTCAGAAGTACCTGAAATATCTCAGCTGGCTGAGATACTCACATCAAAATGTAGGTAACTGATGTATCAAAAAGAGGGTTGATATAAGAGACAGAAGAACATATTTTTGCTCTTCTTTTTCTTTCAGTATGTGTGCACCCTCAACTTGTATGTCTCTGCCAGTACAATGAATTCTGCTGCTGCACTGTCTTCCTTCATCAGGGGTTTCTGAAAAGCTTTCTATATCTTTGTTTTTTAAAAAATGAATTTTATTGGTACACTTTTGACATACATAATGATCACATTTATTGTAGGGAATTTGTACCTGTACATGCTTATTTTTTTCCTGTTCATCTCCCTTCCCTTCAATCCTTCTAAGTCTTCATCTTTTCCATCTGCAACTTCATCTAGCAATGAAGAACTGGTGCTGAAAGACTTTGGCCTCCCTCGTTTTCTTAACTGGCTTACCTTCTCCTGAGAGGGGAAGTATGGCTCCTGAAGAAGGAAAGAAGCTTCTAAAAATGTAGTTGTGGAAATAATGCAATTTTGGTGTAGGCCAGAACACTACCTCAGTAGTGCCCTAAGGTACTTAACAGTGAGTGTGGGTAAGCATGTCAGAAAAGAAATGCTCACAATATATTTTATTGAGAGGTGTTAAGAATATCACCACTGATAAGCTACAGATGTCTACAAATGGGAATGCGTTTTAAATGTTATACTTAATCTCAACAAATTAAGTAGAAAACCTTGTTTCTGAGGACAGCTCCTCAGTATTGGACTGATATTGTCAGTAAGCTAAGCTGTCTCTAATGTGATAGAAGTTAAGCTTTGGTCTCCCTTATGGGATTTTATAAACATGTTAAGTAGGCAAAAGAAAGAGAGATTGATGAATTGGACTAAAGTCATACAGCCAGAGAAAGAAAGAAATAGAAGCAGATTCAGTTTGGGTTGTTACTCTCTGTACAAATAAAATTCAATCTCAAAATACAGTTAAATAAAGAGCCTTTAAAATCAGACAGACTTGGACTCAAGCTCACTGTAGCTACTTAACGTATGTGTCCTACTTTAATTGACTTAAACTCTGAGCTTTTGTTTCTTCATCTTTAAGTTTTGCTAGCATTACCTACCTTATATGATTATTAAGAGGCTTAAACCATAAGAAGTGCATGTGATAATACCCAATGAAATTATCACTTCATTTATTTATATGAAACTTAGATAGCAGATATATAGAAATACCAGTCTCATTCCTCTGCTCACACAAGGACTTTGAAAATGAATGGAATAAATATTATTCATTTATTTATTTTTGGTATGGGGGATCAAACTCAGGACCTTATGCTTGCGAGGTAGGTGGCAGAACCACTGAGCTAAATCCCCAGCCCCAATTTTAGTTTATAATTCCTAATCCAGCTCACTAGCAAAAAGTGAATGACTGAGTTCTAATTAATCTTTTTTCTCCTATGCTTATCATCAGTGTAACAGTATATGAGATAATTTAAAACTGATTCTCATTATTTACTAAACCAAACCTAATGAATCCTGATATTCCACATTTGAATCCCCTTATAAAATGTTTTAGATTTTTCAAATGTGAATTACTTAACCACAGACATACAGATTGTCATTGGTAAAATGTAGGAGGGAGTATAGGTCTTCTGGCTTCTAATCTAGGGCCTTACCTACCAGATCACACTGCTTTTGAACACACTTCACAGGCTTATCATTTCTTAAGCTTGAGAAAGCCTCACTAATATTACACCATTCCAGGTCTCCTTTTCCATATTCATTTATGTACACTGATCAGCTCATTCTTTTCAAATGCCAGGGATGTATTGCTCACTAGAGGAACTTCAGTACCCAGCAGTCTTTAATGTAAAAGGCAAACCTTTCCACTAATGAGCAGTTTGTCTAGTGTTCTTAACCTTATCAGCAGCTCCTCAAGTGATAAAGGCTTAACTATTATGCACCGAAAGGTGTTGATAATTCTCAATCTTCATGCAGAAAATGGCTCTTTTGTCACTTCTTAGAGTCTACTGTTAAACTTAGCACACTGCTTACAAATTACCTTTCCTGTTCTGCAAAGCAGTCAGCTGGAAGTATTGGTGGGCCGGCAGCAGGTGGAGACTCCTCCTGTCAGGACAAGAATGATACCTGCTGCTTAATAGAAAAAGAGCTATCTGCAGTTTAATGATGTAGACCTGTCCCAGGAAACAGACTTGGTTTAAAGAGCAGGTGGAGAGAAGAAGTTTTTTTTTTTTTTTAAATGGGGAAAATGAAATTGAGTATTAAAGACTGTACAAATAGAATTGAAGGCTAGAGGTTTTATCAACTCAAACATAAGTACGTACTAAGAAAAATAATTTTATTCTTCTGCTACTGGGATTCCCTAACTGCAGTGGGGCCTATAAAAAGCAAGCCCTTGGCTCACAGGGCTTTCCCTCTTCCAGCTTCTGGAATGAATGCAGGACAACATTGTCTCCATGTTGCTGCAAGAGAAACAATAAAAGCTTGATCAGCTGAATACTTAAATATGGCTGTATGTTTGATGAGATGAAGATGTAATTTTGTCTGTGTTCCCTAAGGATCTGGATTAAATATGACTACAGGGCCTAATCAAATAGCTAGTCACTGAACAGCCGTCCCAACTGCATTTTTCATTCTAGGCATGCCTTTCTTCCCCCCTCTCCTGCAAGTACATTACTTATTCACTGGTTTGTCAGCAGTGTGCATTATTAGCGCTTGAGAGATAAAACTTTAAGTGTTGCTCCCAATTAGCACAACAGTGACCACGCACCATGCTCTGTGCTTAATGCCTGCTCTCAGAGAGGAGCTGGTTTTGAAGGTCTGAGGTGGAGGAGAAAAAAAATGAAACAGCTTAAGCATTCATTTTGAGTGGAGAGACAGCTCCTATTAACATTTAACAGCATTTGTGCAACTTGGTGCGGAGGTTATGATGCAAATGAGGAGGAATTAAAAGTGGCCAGGGGTTTGTCATTGATGGATTGCAGTCTGGCGGTGTTCACACTTCTGCCGTGTCCATCAGAAGCGATTACTGTGTAATTAAACCTTATTTCTCTACTCTTCAGTGCATAATTACTTTGTGAATGTAACCATCATCTAAAAAAGCTACCAAAATGCTTTAGCATTTAGTCTAGCAGTCATTTCCCTAGCTTGTGTCAGATATAACCATCAGACAGTGCAAAAGAACTGTCACTTTTAATAAGAGGCAAAAAATTAAATGAAACAGTATGCTTATTACAGGAAAATTAGGCGTTCAAGTGGTAGAGTCCTTTTCTGCTATTTGCATAATTTATTCTTTTTTGTCCCTCACACCAGAAGCTTCAGGCAATTTTCTTCACATTTAAATAGATCGCACATTTAAGGCTACTTAAGGAAAATTATCACTTTGCATATTTTAATTGTTGTAAAGAAAGTGAATAGAAGAGGTCTGCAGCTTGGACTCTTGAGTCGGTCAGATGCTCAACTGTCTGATTCTGGAGCTCCCCACTGCTGCACTGCAGATAACCCTATAGTTCACAGCCATCCACTTGCATTTCATCAGCATGCAAATGCAGCTCCCAGCACTACAATAAGTGGATCTTTGATATTTACAAACTAGCTACTAATAACTAAAACGTAATTTGTTTGACATAACTTCAGATTTTCTTATCAGTGTGACTTTTTCCCTTTTTTCAGAGAAAAACCTGATAAGTTCCTTAGGTTTAGAAAAACTAACAGTTAGTCCACTCGAACCTGATACTGTTCCACAGGTTCTAGAAACAAGACTTGCTGCAAAAATCATGGCAGTCCCTTTATCTTAGCTGACCCACCAATATTTCCAGTTCTTTTATTTAACTTGGATTTGCCTTTAATTAAAATAAAAATTTGCATAAAATTATAATGAAAACTCTTTCCCTCATAAGAATTTTATCAAACCAATGGTGTTGAAAGTGAATGATTCATGTATCAAGGGAAAGATGTAATGTTTCAAGGGAAAGACGTAATGTTGTTAAAAAGATGAGTGCAACAGAACAGGGCATTCCAGAAAAAATGCTGTAAATAGGCTAATGCCTGTACAAACTGTTAATTTTAAAACTAATGAAAAGTTAAACAGATACTCCAGTGAAAACTTTGATCAAAACATACTTCGCTTATTTATTGTGCTTAAGTAGGTTAAAGAATCTTAGTGGTATAATTTGCTTAGTTTTCATTACTAATTAAGAAAAATTCCAAAGACATATAGAAAACTAAAATCTTCATTTTGACAAGACAGCAATACTTTAAAGTATATTAAGAAGTGAATCTGATTAACTCAGCAACACTTTTGTTTAATTACAAACAATTATATGTTCCCTTTGGCTACTGGTCATTTTCATTTACAATGGCATTGTCCTCAAGTGCAAACTCTAAACTCTAATGAATGTCTGAGGGACTACAGTTAGCACACATTTGTAGACACTAAGCAAACGTTTGTCTTTAAAAGTAAGTGAAGTAGTACTTAGCTTATAAAAACTATCAGTGTATGGCAAAGTAAATACAAAACAGTGTATTATGGAAACTGAAAAAAGGTGAGTACAACATAGGAACTTCTTATTTAGAAAAGAGCCTACTATCCTTTTAATTTCATGTGACCGTCCGAATAATCTTTATTCCTTGAATTTTCAAACATAATAGTGTTATGTAAAAGTCAATAAAATATTTTTTAAATCACCTCTTCAATAATGTTTCCCAAATGTATGTTTTTGCTTATTTTATTTAAAATAGTCAATGGAAAAAATTACATAAATTCTGAAAAAGGTAGAAAATTTTGAAAAGATGTTCAGTTTCCAAGAGGTAATATATAGTTGACATCACATCTGATTCAGGCATATTGAGTAAAAAGAAACAGTTTATTTCTAGGAGCATTCTTTGCATCATTGAACACCTGGTTAAATCCACTGATTCAAAATTTTGGTTTTCTTCTTTTCCTCTTTTGTGGAGATGATCTTTAACCGTTCTGCTTTAACAAACATTTGAAAGAGGAATTGCACATATTTTTTACTGTACCCCTCAACCCCTACCACTGCCAAAATTAGCCATAAACAAGTGACTTTTCAATATAGTTGACTATTTCAGAGGATGAAATACAATAATGCAGATTTCTGAGCATAATATTTTCTACTTACCTTTAAAATAAAATTGGCTCTGTAACTGGAAATTAAAGAACATCTCTATTTCAGATGACATTTGTCAGATAGTAAGTTTCTTGAAGGCAGAAATGAAGTATATCTTAACAATACAATTTACACTTCTAACCAGACCTCATAACGAAGAGGGCATGATGATAATTGAAGGTGAGTGGAAAATTTGAAAAGCATATTTCTTCTGGGAAGTTGTAAAGACTTCATTTTTTTTCATAATATTCTTTTTTAAACTTGTTTCCTTATAGGAAATAGAAATAATATTACTTAACCTGGGCTAGGCATGTAGGTCAGAGGTAGAGCAATTACTCAGCATATGCAAGGCTCTGGGCTGATTCCCAGAACTACAAAAATAAATAAATAACAAATAAATGCATCAGATATCCACATGCAAAAAAAAAAGAAATTGTACAGACATTAAAAAACCAAAAAATAGTAATAATGTACCTAACTTGTATATAATATGATAGAGAATAATTAATTACAAGTAAAGCTAATAATATACCCTGTATGGTATAATCAATAACTGTAGACTATCACTAAAGAGAAGAGAATCAAGCTACACCAGAGTTTGACTAGAGTTGGGTGTAATGACGCATACCTGTATTCCTACACTTTAGAGGTGGAGGTAGGAAAAACACTGGGAGTTCAAGGCCAGCCTAGGCTACATAGTGAGTCCAAGAGGACCCTAAATTACATACTGAGACCTTGTCTCAAACCAATAACAACAACAAAACAAAACTGATTTTTGGCTAGTGTACAAACTTGATAAGTCAAAATTGAAGTCCCAAAAAGTTTTGGCACCTCATCTCTTATGTCACATTCAAATTTTATGGGAAAACTATTGTAGCTTCTGACCGGTACCTAATAATAGTTTCTGTAATTACTATGACACACATGAAGTGCATTGAGTTAATTGGAACATTTAGGCAATGCAGTAAAATGATGAAGAACACAGCCTTTGAACAAGTAGAAGGGAGTTAAAATTCTTTAATGTTGTTCTGTCTTTGCCATTTTTGCTTTTTGTTAAATTTGTTAAGCTTCCATTTTCACTTCTGCAAAATGAACTTCTGCCTCACAGTGTTGTTGAAAACATTTATTGAGATAAATAATGAAACAATTACTATCATCTCAAGTCCTTAGTAAATATCTAGAAGTACTGATTGTTATTAACTGACTTGGAACTCACATTATGCCTCAACATCTTTCCTTAATAAATACTTTGAATTGTAAAAGAAAGTCATGTTTTTTAAATAATGTAAACTCAAATTATTGCCTTTTTGCTTTTGTGTTGTGGAGATCAAGTCAACAGCCTCACATGCTAGGTCATATTCTACCAACTGAGCTACACCCCAGTCCCCACTTTTGTATATACATAATGTATGCAATATATATAACATACTATATATGAGCAGTATATATTATATATAAATAGTATAAATATATTATATAATATATAAATGTTTATTTACAGTAGAGAGATTCATATTTACTTATGTACTTTTGTAGTATAATCCATATTTTCAAGCATAGAGTTTATCATTTATTAGACTCTAAAGCATTTTTATCTTACTGTGACATTATAATGCTAATGGTATTACCAATTTATTTTTCTTTTCATTAGTTTATTAATTTTTCCCAAAGAATACAGATATTTATTTGGGAATAGTGTTAAAATAGACATATGCATATGCAGGTATATATTTGAATAGTAGACTATTCAAAGAGATTGAACGTGCCCTTAGTTCTTTAAAAATTATTTAATTAGTATATGTTTGTAGTACATGCTGATTACATTCATCGTGGGGAGTTGGTACATGTATTGACTTTTTCCTAAAAATAAACTTTCTTTGGGTTTGTTTTGAGACAAGGTCTCATTACATAACCCAGACTGGCCTTGAACTCACAGTGATAGTCCTGCCTCAGCCTCCTAAGTGCTGGAATGGCAGGTGTACGCCCCCACACCTGGCTGTTAAACTTTCATTTATTGAAATTGAATGTTTATGAAAAACAACACTTAGCCTTAAACTTCTCTACCTGAAGACATTTGGTAACTGAATTTACCATTCCATAGACCTAAAATTTTGCTCCATTTCCACTGAAATACAACTAAACTCTTCAATATTCTGTACATAAGAAAGGATGGCATTGAAAGAGGGCTCTTAATTACAGTTAATACCCCCACCACCACTAGTGTTTTTCACTGTCACAATCAGCAGTCTCAGTGCACTGTTACACTGTAGATATCAAACATTATAAGAGACTAGTTTTAGAACAATAAAAACATTGGAGCTATTATATGATAAATGAAACGCCATTTATTAAAAGATAAAATCCATTTACTTCATTTGGATTCCTTTTCACCTTCTTCACTCTGCCTCTGCTGTCTCTTTCAATGTTAATTTTTTAAAATAAATGCAAACCTTACAGAATACCAGGAAGAGTTAATAAAATATTCAGTGTCAGGCATGAGATGAATCTACTGCCCAGAACTAGGATCAATTACAAATATATTGGGTCAACTGAGAAGTTAGATACTATGTTGATTCATCCAACATTTTTAGTATTTTTATTTAATTGTATAAAGCCTATCCTTTAAGGGTCCTTTCATGATCATGCAACACTGTTTATCAGGAACAAATCACATTTGCTAATATATAAGAAATGGTACAGTTTTACATACCACAGAGAACAGCCTTGGACCTGTTTGGCTTTGGTCAGGACACTGACTAGTATTAAGTGGTAACATAAATGTAACTGTCAGGAAGAGCCTGTTAGATAATCTGTCAATTTCAATGGTTGGGGTAGAAAATTTTGTTATTTTGACTGTTGACTTAATATTGCTAGCTTAAAACTAAAATAAGTATTACAGTATTGTTTTATTAATAATCCAGGCTCATTTCGGTACCAGGGATAGAACTCTGGACCTTGTGCTTGCAAGGTAGGCAGCAGAACCACTGAGCTAAATCCCCAGCCCCAGGTTCAATTTTAAATCAGCTATTTAACTAACATATATCTGAGTCCTAATATATGTATAGTAAAAATACAATAAGGTTAACTTGTCAGAGTTGATAGAAATGATTTTCTAAAGCTAACTGCCCTATGAATGATCTTTCTTGCTTCCTATTTATAAACCTGTGTATTACATTAAACTGAAAGAATATTTGGTTACCTAATACAACTTGTATATAGATGAAGTCTTAAAACTTTCCCCTGGCTAGGTGTCAGGGTATATGATGAAATAATAAGGTATTTTAATATAATGTGAATATTATTGCTGTGAGACTTTCTTAGTTGTGCTGTATTTTCATCATTTTTTATGTGCAAATTTTTACTAAAATAGATTGAAGTTAAGGGAAGGGTGAAGGGAAAAAGAGACTCTAAACTATATATATTTCATCATTTTATTGTATCAGTGATGTTTATTCATTTTCATGACACAAACATGTCCTAAAAATCCCCCTTTCAAATTGAGATGCACAGCATTCAGTGGCAGTCAACTGGAATGTGAACCTTTCTGCTTAAGCATATTTTTAGGGCTAAGAAGGTGTTTCAAACAATGATTTACAAGTGATTATAATGTTTACAGTATTGCTTTCTTTTACTTTTAATCTTTAAGTAGTAGCTAAAGCACTTGTGGTGTGTTGACAGAAGGTCCAAGAAAATGCCTCGGCCATGGACATTTATGAATTTTGTACTAGCTGACTAGTGATCTTCAAACCAGCACATTGGCCTCCTCTGGGGATTTGAGAGAAATATAAATATGTGAGTCCTACGGTATTTACTGAACATTAATCTCTAAAAGTGAGGCATGGGGAACATTTTAACAAGGTTTCCATGTAATTTTTATTCATATTAAACTTTGAGAACTACTATAGTAGGCCAAAAGAGATACAAAGGAGATGGATATAAGTAGATTAATAGTGGGTAATTGGGCTGGAACAGTGAGTATTCTGTAACTGTCTTCCATCATCTTTAGTCTGCAGCAAACAGCTATTTGTTCCACTTACTATAAGATTCTTAGAGAATTTTGTAGCATCTCATTGGTTGTGT
>NW_004624732.1:1898455-1904438 GCF_000247695.1 Heterocephalus glaber | reverse complement strand
GAGAGAGAGTTTTAAAGCCTGGAAATAAACTTTTGCTTGCTTTTTTTTTTTTTTAATAAAACAACAAGAAGGAATGAATGTGCTCCCAACCTTGGTGTACTACAGATCCATTTTATAAATATTTAACATTCTATAGGACTGATTCATATATTCTCACACAACTCTGTGGCAAATCTGACCCATGCTGCCGACATTCTACATATCACTGAGACAGGGAGGTGAAATTTTCCTGCTTTCAGTCTAATTGTCTTTGACAATTGCAGTGCCTAGTGCTACACTGCTTGTGTTGTATTTAAAAACAGGGGAAAGAGGAGAGACTTGTTCATTAAAGATGCAGTATCCCTGGTTCACACAAATGCATCTGGCAGGTTCAAAATCGAATGTCAACCAAAGGTCTTAGCAGAGTGTGAGCTTCAGTTCATGTGTTGGTTAGTCACAAGTACAGCTGGTTGTGAATTCTGAAATACTAATAGCTCCATGTTTGCTAATGTGCTTCACCGAAAAATTGGCAGATGATTCAACAACTGAAGACTTTACTTTTCATGAAGAAAAAAACCACATTAAAACACTGAATTGTAAAGAAGTTGCATGTATCTCTGCACATATAAAGAAAGGAAGTAATCGGTTGATTCTGAATAATGTAAAATAATGTTTGTTTTAAAGTTTAAACAGGTGGTGGTGAGAACAGCACACACACATACAAACACACACGCTAGTTATATTTATATTTATTTATATATATATATATATTAGAACTTTACTTTAGTGGCCTCAATAGTTCAACAAACTGTATCCCTTTCACTTTGCAAAATGCAGATTCAATGATTATGATGCCCAATTCTTGCTAAGAAACATGAGAGTTGAATTACAGAAGTATCTTTCTGCTTGGAGTTGGATATTTTCAGAGAAAGAGATTCTAAATGCTTCCAACCCACCAATATATTTAAATTTATAATGACCTATTGTAGGAATTAATTTGGATTTTATTTTGGATGTATTCTTTTGAAAACTGCATAGCCAAGTACTATGCAACCCATGTAAATTGACCTTGCTATTTTACATAGCATAGCCTCTGGATAGCTTTTATCACTGGCCCAGATGGTTGTTTGGCCTATGTATTTCAGTGAAATGGTTTATTTTCTCCTTGATAGGTTTCAAATGCACAAGAAAACATTATACCCGTCTATCTGCATTTGAGTAGAATACAAACTGACTAATAGATAAACATTCTGTGTGAAAGTAAATAGCCTTAAAGTATACTGCCTTCACATTCCATTGATCAGCTCAGTCAGCAAAGTTTTCCATATTGTCACTAATGATCTAAATATTTTGGAGAGCAGCTTGCCAGAAGTGTAGAGTATTTCCATTTGTGTCACATATCGGGTCATTATAAACTACCTCTTGAATTTCTATTGATCCTTCTACTGAAGTAGTTTCTTTCACTTCCTTTTCGTCCTCCTTGAAATGTTATTACAGTTGTGAAGAGGAGAATGCGGTGTTGTTAAACAGACTGGTTGAATCTCCTGGCCAGACGGCCAAGGGATTTGGACTGATTTATTACCTTACCTTTATTAGGAGTCTTCTCAAATTCTGAGCAGTTGAAAAGAGCCAAGAGGATGAAGCCTGATTACTCAGTTGTACTGTCCCTGATTGTACACACTCACTTCTGAGGATGTGATATCCATCCCTACCTCAAGCCCCAAAACAGATGGTCAGAAAAGAGCTCTTTACCAGGCTAGTCCACAGATGAGCTCATAATGCTGCCATGTAGAAACAAAGAACCATAGGAGAGCACTATCTGCTCAAACATGAGCCTCAACTCTTCCAACAGATCTTCATTTCTTCAACTTGCCTCATTTCCTAAGAGATTAAATTCTAGAAGTCCTGAGCCTAAATGAAAACCACACACAACTTCGGCTTCTGCTAAGTACATGGATTTTTTGACCACTTATATCTCAAACTAATTTTTAGGTCATTTAAAGCTAAAGGCAGTATGTACGACTTCAATTTATTGTCAGTTTTATAAATGTGTGTGAAAAACAACAATACAGTCATATATTTGGCATTAAGTTGCATGAGCCACCAAAAATGTGGGTTGATATTGGATTTTCCGAAGTTGTCTAAGTAAGACTGGGTTTCTGAAACTTGCCAGATGCTTTCAGGTGAACACAGCATGTTGGCGGAAATGAGATGTAATGTGTAAAAGACAGAAAATAGATCAGCACTGTGCAAAAGTAAACTTGTCAGTGAGATCAGTATGAATCTACAAGTTAATGTGAATATTAGAATTTCCTTATAACGAGGGATGCACATAGACCCAGAACAGGCCTGTAGCATTTATTGACTTGTGAAAAACAGAGGACGTACTTAAGTATTATTTTTTGTATCCTTAATGAAAGGCACTGCTTTTTCATATGGGATATTCATATTTAACCACAGTTTTAATTGATAGAATATCATAGTAAATTAAATTCTGGTACATTTGCTCATTTTTTTTTATCAACATGAAAAAAAGGGCCACAATGATCATGCATCATAAAATTCAGAAATATCATGAAGTCCCTCATTAACTTTCTCCATGTGAAGTATTTCAGAGAATTTGACATAGTAGATGAGCTCAGTAAAAAATTTCTTGAGAAAAAAAAAAACAGAAAGACCTTTCTTGGGGCTTCTCATTACATTTATTTAAATTTTTAAAAAATGTACATCATTTATTTGAATACATAAAATGCCAGTGCTTTGCAATAGTTTTGTTACTGCATCCCTAAACTAAAAAAGGAAAAAAAACCCAGAAAAAATACATTCAAAATGCTAGGCTGTTCTGCTTATGCACAGGCAGTGGCTCTGGAAAGCTACAGCCCGCACTGTGACTGTTCAGAGGCATTGGAGAACATCAGCCAGCTTTCAATGAGGATTTGCACATAAAGCATTAAAGGATACAAAGAACAACTTGGTGGGAAGCAGGAGAGGAATGGGAAAGTCAGAAAAATGCCACATATGCCATGGGAGGGGGGTGGTGGACTGAGGTGGAAGTCAGCATAAAGACTGATGTTTGGGGAAACTGGATTTCTGCGGAAAGATGGAAGAGAACAAAGTGATATGTTTGGCAAAGCTATATGTGGTGTTTTGTGTCTTCCCATTTTCTATTTTATTTTCTAATAGAAACAAAACAAAACTGAGGTAGAAATGAATGCAGGAACACTACAGCCCAGATTTCAAAATGAGAAGCAAAATTGCACTGACAAGAGTGGAGTCAAAAAGGGGCGGGGACATAAAGGTTCTCTGAATGATTGTTTTATTTGTGTGTGTGTGTGTGTGTGTCTGTGTGTGTGTGTGTATGTTTTGGTTGCTATCCTCTGCAATCTATCAAACAGCACGGCAAGCCTATAAACTAGATTAGTGAATAGAATGACACCATTCCCAGCAGTTTAAGATATATCTTTCGAACTACTACCACCACCACCACTACCACCTATGCAGTAAAATGCAGTCATAGTTTTTAGGTACTGTGACTTGACTTTCAGGGTCCTAACCAGGTCTGTGGCCGACTGTTCTACACTTCATCTTAGCCAAAAGGCCAAGAAGCGATGGCTGACTGTTCTAGACACTAACACAAACTGAATAAGTAGCTTTCCATTAACCAGTGTACCTTTTCAGAACATTTTCACTTAGTTATCAAGGAGCAATGTACTAAGAACTCTTGCAGTTACTGACAAAGAATTATTCTGCTCTGGTTAATTCCTCATAATTAGTAAAAGAATTTTTAAAAAATCCTTCCATTTCTACTTTAAATTGTAAATATTCAGTTGTATCACATTTCAGTATTTTTTCTGGATACATTCAAAGAAATTTTCCTTGCTATTTTCCAATTGTTGAGGTAAACATACATTTTAATATAAAGTAACATTGAAGCCTAACCTATTACTCTCAGCAGTACATAGTGCTTTCAACACATTCCTTTGAGGTACTGTACAAATCACAATCACTTTCCTGAGTTTTTGCAGACAAGAACATTAAAAGAAATGAACTGCAGAAATTAAGGTCCAGATTACCGTTACCCTGTTTTACCTGTTCTTAGCTTAATACTGCAGAACAGACAGGATTGAGGAATACTGTTGCTCTTAAAATGGCAAAAATCTGGTTTTCTGTCGTAACACAACCGTTCATCTCTTTAGTCCAATAATATTTGAAGTTAAAGCTCTTTATATTAGCACATGCCACCAATGTAATTGTGAGGCAAACAAAAAATAAAGCACCACTCCAGGCACTTAACAGCAACTAAATCTCGAGAACAGCAGAATGGAATCAACACACGAGGTTCATGTCCTTCTGAAATCAACACACGTGCACCTTGCTCCTTGGTGAGTGTTGTCTAGCTGAGCATCCACATATGCTTTCTGTCATCTGGGGCTTTCCAATCAGAAACTCTCATTTGATGCATTTTTCCTCCAAATCCACCCTGACTCTGAAGATGCAACTTAATCGTCGTTTTCCCCAGTACCCTTTGCAATTGAAACACTACTGGAAAGGGGCTCTATTCCCTATGTAGCAGGTTGTATGTGTGTGCCAACATTCATTACATTTTTTAAGACGTTATCACTGACTGCAACCAAACATTTTGTTCCATTCAACATACATATCAAGCTCTTTTTGAGATATGCTAGGCTGAATCTTGCAGAAAGCATTTTCAAAGTCTTGATATGTAATGGGCCTCAACTGGCTGGGCATAATGGCTGAAAGGTCTGTGGCTGGCATGGCATGGAGGGGGCCCACCGCTGCTTCCTGACACAAATGAGCCACGTCTAGTCCAGAAAAGCCTTCTGTGCGCTGGACGAGCAGTGCAAACTCCTTGTCATTGAGACAGTAATTGTGCTGTGAGAGCAGTTGTACTATTATCTGGTGCCTCGCTGTGCTGTCAGGAAGTGGGATTAAAAGTCGTTTCATGAAGTACCTCCGAAGAGATTCATCTATTTCTTCTGGTTTACTGGTGGCACAAATTACTACGATTTGGTCCTCAGCTGAAGTTAGTACAGTGTCCAGCTGCATCAGAAATTCGGTTCTCATCCGACTGACTGGACTGTGTTCCTCACTCACTTGAGCGGAGAGAAGCATGTCAATGTCACTAACAAAAATCACTGAGGGCTGGCGACACCTGGCCACAAGAAATGAGGCATGGATAATTTTCTCTGCTTCTCCTAACCACTTGGCAACTAGTCCAGAACCAGCAATTTTGAAAAATGTGGCCCCCAGCTGACTAGCTATGCACCTGCCCAATAATGTTTTGCCTGTTCCCCGAGGTCCAAATAAAAGGATGCTCCGAGGTAAGGCCGTCAGTCCACTGAACGCATCTGACCTCAGCACTGGCCATAGGACTTCCTCCTTAATGACAGCCTTCACCAGGTCGAGACCAGCAATGTCATTCCAGTCCACTGGAGGTCCTTGGGTGATAATCTCATTGGTTACCAGGTCAATGAGGTGCGTGTCAGTATTCTTCAGTTGTTCCTCCACAGAGTGGTTGGATGAGGTAGCTGCACGGAGTCCAGGGCCTTGCATTGTGTGAGAGAGGAGCTGCCTGTGCTCCTCTCCATGCTCACTCATTACTGGTGATGTGTACTTCCCAAAGGACTCACTGGATCTTGATCCCAGTGAATTTTTAGCAGTACTGTAGGAAGGAGGGGTCAGAGCCCTATTGGACTGGCTGCTGAATTTCCTTTGCTGTTCAGAGGACATTAGCTGCTTCGTTGGCTTAAATGCTAAGGATGATGTTTCAGCACTTCTGTCAAAGCCATTTCCCCGATTTGTGTTTGAAATGCTGTTGTCGGGCATCCTGTACATAGGACTCTGTGTAGATCTCTGTTGGCCATAGCTATAATTTCCATAACTGGAGTCCATATCTCCTTGCCCTGCCATATAGAAAGCTTTCCTTTTGAGAGAACTTGCAGAACTGTTTGTCAGAGCTGAGGGTGCAATAGGTGTTAAACCA
>NW_004624732.1:1869210-1881867 GCF_000247695.1 Heterocephalus glaber | reverse complement strand
ATTGAAAATTTCCTTATTTATATATTTATTATTTGTGGCTTAAACCAAGTCAAATAATTCAAAAAGTTCCACACTTATAAAAATTCCAAGTCTTATTTATCATCTTGAAACATGCTACAAACACTAATTTCCTTAATTGAATATATATATTGGGGAAATTCTGAGTTTACGTGAAAAACAAACAATTCCTTTAAAATGTATAACTGAATTACATAGGAAAACACTTATTCATTAGAGTTTATTTTTGTGCTTTCTATACAACAGACTTCCTCTTCGACAGAAGAGACAATTGATAGAGTTAATGACAAAGCACAGGTCTAAGTGTACATTCATACTCACTGAATTAAGATATCTGAAAAAGTTCTCCTTTAAAATAAATCTTCTTAAAAGAATCCAAATGCCTAAAAAGTATGGTAATTTCACTTTATAGTTTACTTTTAGTCTATGGTCATGAAATAATTGCTTACCTAACATGCAGATTCGCAGGGGAGGATGTTTTATTGTGTTTTTCATTTGTTTAATGTTTCTATATTCAGCCAGTGTTTTTGTATTTTGTTTTAGAAATCATTTTATCCAGTTCAGTGTCAAATGATATTATACTTGAAAAAGAATCTATTCAAATATAGCATAAAATATAATGAATTGCATTATCTGGCCATAGCTTCTAGAAGCATAAAAATGTTACTAGAATACCCAAATGAAAACAGTAACAGTTTAAAAAGCTTTTTACACTAAGTTTTTTTCTCAGTTTGAGTACTAATATTACAGGCATAAATTAACAGGAGATTAGCTAAAAAAATACAGCTAAATAACACATTTTTTATTATTTAAAAATCAAGTTTTGTGCCTAACAAACATTCCCTTACACTTTCTGTAATATTTGTATACATTCATAAAGCTGTTTCTTTTATTTTCTTCCTCCTGAAATATGCACTAAAAATTATTCTGACAATTAGCCTGCATAGTCCAACAGCTCACTGTACCGTTATGATTTTAAATAGAAGATCTATGGATAACACACAATTGAAAGGTGAGCCTATTCATCTGGAGAATAACCTCCACAGATGAAATAGCAATGAATCATTTTTAAGTTTCTACTTCCTTTAGAGCTTCATATCCCTAAGAAGAAGAAAAGAGAGAAAGTAAGGGTGACCTTATTTAGAAATATTAGTCAAGACGGCCTTTGCTGTTTTTAAACAAACATGATTGTAACCCCACTTTGTCCATCCAGTTTTCCAGTGTGTAGATTGGATGATGACTTGGACAATTCTCTCTTCATTAGTGAGCCGTGGAGAGGAAACATAAAGGTGGTTTTTGCTTTTCTTAACTCTGCAGTGTCTTATAGCTGGATTCCACAGCATCAAGGACACACACACACACACACACACACACACACACACCTATCTGGGTTTTTCCTAGACAAGCTGGAGTAATTGAAATGAAGTCTAATCAGACTCATTACTGTTTTCAGCAATTTGCACCACCAAAGATGCTTATTAGGTAACTGTGTTTAATAAACCACTCTTTAGAAAAATACCAGTAATGAGCTCTTAACAGCCAATCTTTAGCATAAATGTAATGTGAAAAGTGTTCCTAGCACTGAATAGATTTTCACATTTAGTAGTGTCATAATTAAGCTCTCTGAATTGGTTGCTGTGATGTTAGATTTATTACAACAATTTTATTTTTTCTATGTTAAATATACTTGGAATTACAGTCATCTTCTATTACAGTTGGATTATATTCATTGTACAGCAAAATTTAGGCTACTGCCAACCTGGTCAAAAGGTTTTTCAACAGAGAATTTGTTAATAAATAACAAGCAAGGATTATATGACTCATAATAGATAACCAGCTATCAAGTATTTTCATCATCCCTACACTTCATAAAAATGTCTTCCTTCATTTGATTATGAAAAGTTATCCCAGATATAAATACATTTTGATCAATAAGAAGAAAAATAACATTTCTAGCAGTAAGTTTAAATACCAAAAAACATAGGCATTCTGAAAGGAAGAGTTAAAGAAATGCTGAACTTTTATAATAACAGATATAATTAACATTTTATCGCAACATTAGCTACTCTTAAAAATGTAAATACCATCCTCTTGATTCTCCCCATTTTTAGCACTATTTACTTAGCTCTTAACATTAAAGGATGGTAGTATAGATATATATTATTTATTATATATACAAAGTTTAGTGGTGAGAGTTAGCAAGACTTCTTAGTGATGGGGAAAAAATTTACATACCTCTAAGGACAGGAGTTATTTCTATATAGGATTAGGCATGGGTTAAAATAAGTATATACCTATAGAATCTATATTGCTTTTTTCAGCAGACTGTATCCTGAGGTATATCCTTATATATTACATTTACATAGAAGGAATTGAAAATTTTTCTTGAGATTATCTAAAAAAGATGTATGGAAAGCTTTTCAGCTTATATTCCTCAAATGAAATCTCTCACATGGTAAGATAAAATATTGTTAATGCAACCCAAAAGATGACACAATCAACTTTGAAATGTGATTTTGGACATTCCAAAATACAATAGGTTCATAAAGATAATAAATGAAGAAGTACAAAAAATAACAGGAAACCAACAGTTTATAATCATTCATGATAAAATGTGAAGAAGGGCTCTGTACCAAAAGATTCTTCTCCTAGTGCAATCTCTCTTTCTTCTAAACTCATGAGCTTCACAACTACTAATTGGAGCCAATAACCACCATAACTGTTTTCAGCTTTCTGGATCAATAGGACTATGAAAACTGAGAATGTCAAATTAACAGCTTGTTTCATCTGATTTTGTGGAATACTCTTCTTTACATTACAAAGTAGAAAAGAAACTGTTCTGGGCTTGTGTTCAGATATCCCCTGAAAGTTTCATGTGGTCACAGGTGGGGCTTTTTCAGAAGTGGCTGGATCTAGACTGTGTGATGCTGGAAATGATTCACGGTGCAATGCTAGCACCAAGGGCACTAGAATTAAGGGTGTGAGTGCAAGGAGCCCTAAGTAGCCTGGCTAAGATATAAAGGATAGAAAGAACTGTGGTTGTCCCTTGTTTTTTTGCTACCTTTTGCCAGCCATGACCTGTTTCTCCTCTGCAATGCCCCTCTGCCATGTCATCCTGCCTTGGAGCCAGCTGATTATGGATTGAAACCTCTAGAAACTGTGAGCTATATAAACCTTTCCTCCTTTAACTTTAGGTGTCAGGCATTTTGTCTCAGCAACGACAAAAATAACTAAGATAGAAACCAAACTTGTTCCCTTGAGAATTCATATAATTGTCAGATCAAAATATTTTCCTGTTCAAATCTTGATTAAATTAGTATCCAGAACCACAAAGGCATAACCAGTGTTGGAAAACATTGTGTCTTTTCATCTTTAAATGACGCACAGTTAGATTTAGAACACAATAACACACAAAGAGAAGGTCCTCTTCAGTGTTTTGAAGTACCTTCTTAGAACTTTGATTATCTTCATTTATGACTCACCCCATGTAGGAATGTTTTATTAAAGGGAATGCATATTTTATTCATTTTCTTTTATTATAAAAGTTGAGACTTCGAGATGTCAAATAATGGTAAAGATAACCATAATAATAATGGCAAATAAGAATCATTATTTTGCTGAGTTCTAAAAATAACTTTTCATAATGATAGAGCTGTAGTTATAGCTATGAATTTTAATTAGGAATCGAGTACTTAGTTAATAGGTTATAGAAAGCTGGCAAAAATTGCGTAGGTCTTCATTTATAACATGGGTAACACCTGTTGCAGAAGATGGTATGCACGCAGAGACTAATGCAAAGAAAAAATAACATGTAAACACAAATTGTCATGTAAATCAAGTTATGGGTCAGTTAGGCCAAATAAAATGGAAGTTGTGGATTTTATACTTTTTGGCCCATATCATTTAGATAATACTCTAAAGATGCAAAGAAGTATATACATAGCTTGCAAATAATTTTCAAAAGAATTAGGGATTGGGGCCAGGGATTTAGCTCAGTGGTTTCGCCGCCTGCTACGCAAGCACAAAGACCCGGGTTTGATCCCCGGTACCAAAAAAAAAAAAAAAAAGAATTAGGGATCATGAATCCTTAAAATTTTCAGAGATCCAAAATGCCTAGTATCAGCTGTACCATTCTTGTTCCCTTTCAGTTTCATTACTTGCCATATTCCTGTGCTAAAAAAAGCTTACAACAAAATATCCTCCCACATATTTCCATGAAACAAATAAGCAAAACAATAAACTAAAATGAAACCAGAAAATTCAATTTCTTTTACCGTCCTTAGATTAAATCATTCCAGGAATATTTTTCTCCCTCTCCCCTCTGGCAGGTGGGAGAATGTTATTTTTCCTCTCCTTTCTCTTCTCTCCTTTCTTCCTATTATCAAGCAGTGTGTCAATTATGAGAATATAGATTACAGAGGTCTCAAATCTTCAAACCAGAATCTAATCAGAAATGATCCTCGAGTCTCTGGATCTTGATAATTTTTGCTGTCATTAGTAAAAACAAATAGGATCAGTTGTATCAACTATTTAAAATATGATGAAATCCATGCTGTATCACAACTAAGTGCTTATTACTATGAGAGAATTCCTGCTAAAAATGCTAGGCAATATAGTTCCCTGACAGAGTTTATAGTTTCTCTTCAGAGGAGATTTACTGAAAAAAAAAAAAAGATTTAGTTCTAAATCTAGTAAGGAGAGGTGGCTATCTAGAGGAGTTAAAAGTTGAGGCATATCTTGAAGGTTCAGTAGAATTTCATTAGTTAGAATAGACAGGATAAGGTTTTCTACCTGAGACAAAACTGGGTCAAGCTCAAAGATGCAGCCACATGTGCCTGGTACTATTTGAAAATAGCTTAGCTTGCTATGGTTAGGAGGCAGGAGGGAATGACATATTTGTGCATGTTGTGGAATCGAGGTAGATATGAAGCTTGAAATCGTATTGCAAAGAGACTTAAATGTCCTGACTCTATCCTGTCAAAACAATGTTGTCCTGATCTGTATTTCAGCAATGTATCAATAATAAAAATATATAGGACAAAAGTGAGGGAGAAAAGACTAGAAGCTAGGCTTAAACTTTACCAAAAGGGAAACCTCTAAGATTTTAGAGGTAGAGTTAAAAGCATAGGGTAGCCAATTAGGTTTGGAGGAAAGAACGAAAGGAAAGGGACATTATGTCTTCTTACAAAGGACATCATCATAAAGATAGAAATACTTGTAAGGCTCCAGAGTGGAGCTCTGCGGTGGATCCTGTGCCTAGCACACCTGAGGACCTGGGTTCCATCCCCAGCACCATAACAAAATTAGGAGATATTAAAAAACGGCTGATAAATCAAAATGAATGTTACATTTATCTTCCAGAAGTCTACTGAGGGATCATCATCACTTTTCTTATATGGTAGAGCAGGTTTGATGAATCTAAGTAACTTTCATAAAGCCACCACAGAGCCAGAATTGCCACCTGGATCAGGTGATTCAAAACTGCTGCTTGTTGTCTTCCCTTAGAGAACAACTCCAAGTTTTTTGTTTGCTTGTTTTTTGTTTTTGTTTTTTTTTTACCTTGTGCAACCAATGGTTGATCAGTGGAAATGCATAAGAGAAGTAAAAGCTCCATAAGTCGGTTTAAAGTCATGAGCATAAGCAAATTCATCCAAACTTTGGTCATGGAGGATATAACAGAACATGTATAGAATGAGGTGAAAATGAAACTCTTGCATTAAACCATCATTTAAGGAGCAAGGAATGGGGACTGAGAGGTTTTTACAAAGCACAAAGAGGAAAAAATAAAACCTGGAGAGAATACATTGTTGCAAAAGACAAGTGAAGGAGGATTCTCAAAGACAGAGTGTTTAACAATAGCACAGGGCTCAGAGAAGTCAAGTAGGATTGGGAGAGAAAACAGACAATTAGGAGGCCAGAGGTGATCAATGGGAGAGAACTATCAATGGTTTAATGGGGTCAGAAGCCACAGTGAGTTGATTATGGAAGAGATGGTTTGTGAAGAAGTGAGAAGGCAAGCTTGGAGAATTTCTCATAATCATTTTAAGAGAGATAAACAGTCTAAGGGACAAAGAAGAATGAAGAAAGGGACTTTAAAAATGGATATGTGGAAAATTTGATCATTACCCTAGATCAAAGATCAGAAAACTGCCCAATCTAGCAGGTCAAATCCACCGCAACATCCTTTGTAAACAAAGTTTCATTGGAACTCAGGCACACTCATTGTTTCTGTATTGCCTATGGCTCCTTTCTAGCTACAGGAAGAGGTGAATAGTTGTGCCAGAAACCATATTGTTCACAATGCTGTAAATGTTTCCCCTCTCCCCTTTATAGGAATTCAGACAACTCTCTCTTCTAGACTATGGGGGAAAAGAGTGGAAAGAGATAAGTCAAACATACATAGGCGGGAATTGGTGAAATAGCACTCAAGAAGGTTATGCATGTTTCATATAAATACTGAGGAAACAGAGAGTCTTCTCAAAGAGAGTAGATAGGCACTAAATGGCAAGTAGAATATATTTATCTCCTTTGTTCCCCCGAAGATACTTTTTGGGAGGCAGACATCACATAGTCTTTCTATGAGCTTGTCAGGAGACCCATGTTCCATTCCAAGTCCGTGTATCTCTAATTCCCGGTAAGTGTAAACCCTGGTCACAAGGAGAATCAAAGGGAAAGAGAATGTGGAGACAAATCCATCACTGCAGTTAGAAAGTCACCACATGCAAACCATAAAGGACAATATTGACATTGATGTGTATGACAACAATGAACAACCTGGAAAAGTAGGCCTAACAGAAGACTGCATTCTCAGTTTTAGCAAAGATTGTACTAAAAGAAGGGTGATGATTAGCAGTCATTTCTGAAATATTTAATAAGACTTTCAACCTTTAGGAAGAATTTCAGCTTTTGAAGAATTATATGAACCTATATAGAAAGAAATGAGTACTGCCTAAATACATACATCCCTAAATATTGAAAGTATTTTAAAACTGATAAAGTTAATAAGTATTTAAAAAGTTATGAGCAGGTTAAATCTTGACAATTATATATTCATAAACACCTGGAAGGCTGGGTTCAATTTTGGAATTTTCTATCTCCTGGGTTGTCAGAGCTCTTCCAGTCATGATGAGTGGACCAAAGCCGCTCCCCCGCCCTTATTATCATCTCTAAGCATAGGAGCTCATCGTGCATAGTATAGAAGATATTTCATCCATTTGCTGCTTTCTCTCCACCTGCAGCCAGCTGCCTTTTGGCCTGTTTGGGCCTAGGTGGACATATTCTGAGGGCACTATCCAGCCTTGGAAGGAGACACCTGGAGAAGAGCCCCACATGGGTCCTGGGAGTAGGCTCAGAATAATTTGCACAGAGATTTCCAAGTGCCCGGAACACAGGCCAGAATTCTCATGGCCCCTTGGATTCCTCACATGGGATTACAGAGAGTTTTGGCCGAGGGCAAGAACGGGGCTTTTTAAACATGGGACACTCCTTGCCTGGTCAAAGATGGTTATGGCGACAAGTATTAATAATTTACTGGTCTACAAAACTAACTAACATTATTAATGCTTCACCTTGCTCTTTTTCAATAGCAAAAGATATTATACCAGAAACTAAAAAAGACATACATTTTAATACCAATTCCCTAGTCATTATCACAATAATTTTGGTCCAAAGACCAATCTCTGAATTTACAAGTCCTCATTAGTGAACCCCACATAATTACTATAAATACCAACTGAGATATTACAAGCAATGATATAGATTATCATTTTATAGCAAATACTTGACAGGATTGGGACCAGAGTTTAAGTTTACTATCCCCATTTTCATAGTTTTGTTACTCTAATTCTTCTTACTGTAATCTTCTATATTTTCTAAACATTTGGTTTGTTACTTGTTTTTAGACTAAGAACGAGCAAGATATTTTCCTATATAATCTATCACCCTTCTAGTTTTACCATCCAAAGTTTTTGAATAAACTCAGCTCTCTCAGCTAATGCCCATCTCCATTTCCTTTTAACAATTACAGTATGCCTTCTAAAAAGACAGAGGCAAAGTGTGTGCACAGAAGAAGAGAGTATAAACAAGAAGTATGATTCTAGCCCTTTCTGTATTTTTTGGACTAAATACTTACACCCATGAAAAATTTTAGGTAATTTTGGATAAGACTCTACCAATTGGTAGATGACTTACAGGGTGCAGAAAAAGTACAAGATCTCATGTGAGATATCTTTAATACTGTAGGATTTGCTGTAAGATATAATACTCATATTAGTTCAAAAAACAAAATAGAAATTATATTATATTAGACATTTTATGAAAATGTTTTTTATGTCATTCACAATATCTTATTCATTTTTCTTACTGAGAACTATGTTTAAAAAATAATTTACTACAAAAATCCCTTGAACTTACCATGTGGCCCGTGATCCTCCTGCCTCAGCCTTCTGAGTGCTGGGATTCAGGTGTGCACCACATCTGGCAAAAGTGCCTTTAATTCTTAACTACTAAGCCTGCTGAAATGTTATTTTTGTGATATTCTGGCCATGGTGGATTTGAATTGGGTTGTATATTTGAATTATTCTAAGTTTGAATCCTTAGACTTTTGGTTATTAGTCATGGAAAATTAACCTTTTAAAAACTAAATATCCCCTCCTTTAAGATGGGCATAATAATAACTTTGAAAGACTGTTTGGAGGACTAAATGAGATGACGTGAGAAAAGCAACTAGCATATGATCACTTTATAGAAACTACCACTATGAAGAATTCTTTGATGTTCTTGGGGGCAGAACTAAAAACAAATGATGAGGGAAAGTTACAGATGGGTAGATTCTAGAATCATGCTATACAACAGCTTCTGATACCTCATGTACTATTTTATGATTAGAAGTTTGAAATCGTTTCCTAGTTCTGTCAAAAACTTACTGTTATTTTTATTATTAAAAATAAAACTTCCAAAGATAAGAGTTGCAAAGTATCAAGTTTTCTATAGTTGGATGTATTTTAACAGAATAACAGTTACTATATCTTGCACACATTTACGGGCTGGGCACATCACAATCCTATTTACTCATCATCCTATTACTGGGCTCCCACCGTCTGAATAAAGAAACTTAGCAGTGAAAGATTCGGTGACCAGCCAAAGTCATACAACTAATACCAGTAGAAGTCAGGATATGAAACACCCCAGCTTGGCTACAAAGCCCATGATATTAACCGCTAGTCTTCAAGCGCATGCGTTACAGCTATGAACATGTTTCAGTGATAGTGTTGCCTAGTGGTTCTCCGCATTTCTTTTCAACTAGCTGAATCCTTGGTTTTCCAACACTGACACAGCCCCGGACTGCAAGTAGATTTAGTACCACATTGATGTTAGCGGGCAGGAAATTTAGAACGAGTATTCAAACCTACAGTTTTCTTCAAACTCAAACTGTACTGCCTCCAGAAGACCCTGTACACTCCTGTGACTCTTGTTCATGACTCTGAGGTCTCACCCTCTGGCCCAGGTCCCACTCTATAGAGTTAAAGAACAGTATAACCAATTGCCCACCATGCGAGCAGAGACTCCTGCGCGTGCAAAGTGAACGCACCAGGGACTCTGGCATTCCCAGGCATTCCTCTCCTACAATACATACAATCAATGACAAAGTCTTCTCAATTCATCTCTTAAAACAACAATCTAGGGCCGGGGATTTAGCTCAGTGGTTTCGCCGCCTGCTGCGCAAGCCCAAGGACCTGAGTTGGATCCCCGGTACCAAAAAAACAAACAAACCGACAATCTAGTCCTTCTTCTTCATTCCTATACTAATGCCTGTCAGTTTCATCCCTTTTCAGCACGCTCTCCCATATTTCCTGTGTGTTTTACCTGCCAGGCTATATATGTTTTGTGTGTGTGTGTGTGTGTGTGTGTGTGTGTGTGTGTATAAATATACATGGTGTGAATATGCTTGTCTGTAGGAATGTGTCTATTTGTATTTTTGTCTTACTTTAAAAAATTAAAATTCTCATTTCCCTGGTTTTAAAATAGAAACTTGTTTGAAAATATGGAAAATTGAGAAACACATCAAATGACCATTATCTATCATCATATAGCATCCAATAAAGTCATTTTTTTCATGTAAAATCTGTTTTCCTTTGAAAACTTTAATACCTTCCTATGTATTTCTATTTCTGATGTTGAGAGCATAGGGTCTGTAGTCTGTACTACGAACTTTATAGGAAGCTGCTGGAATTTCTGATATCTTTGTAAGTGCAGGTTTCCCTGCTTGTGAAGTCCTTCACCACACACATTATCCTTTCTTTCCCAGGCCAAATGTAACTTGGCCAAGTTGCAACTACTTGGCTCTTTTGTTAGACTATAAAGTCCATGAGGTCAATCAACTTTTTCCTCTGTTCTCTGTTATTAGTATTTTGATGTGGATATGTGAGTGTATCAAAAGCTTATGACTTATGACAATGATGATATAGTACATATTTTCCAACAAAATTGTTTTTCATAAATAAACATGGTTGCTGTATCGCACAGCATTTAATAATTAGAATGGTGCCCAATTACCAGTTATATATAGAATACCTGTATTTGGAGAACTTAAGATGAAGGCTATCTTATGCAAATTCTTTGTAAGAATCATTGAGCCAATTTATAGCTGTTATTATATTATACCAAAGTTTTATATGTTAACCTCTTTCATCAAGCTCAGCATGTCTTAGTCATTTTATATTTCCAACACTGTTACATTGTATTTTGAACAGAATATGTGCTTAATAAATAAGAAAGGAAAAAGAAAATAAGCAAAAAAATTCAAACACTCCATCCTACTAAATTTTTATGAAACACAGATATCACTATTTAAATAGTAAGTTACTGTTTTTATAAAATCAGAATGATAGATACTTTTCTTATATCCACTATGTGTATACTTGACTACAAAGGCACTTACAATATTCATCAACTCAGCCCTCACAAAAATAACAAAACAAGACATCATTAGAATGTAATATACATGCTACAGAATAAGAAACTCATGTAATAAGATTGCTACAAAATATATTATTTATATAGTTAAATATGTCTAAAAACCATGGGTAAACAAATATCGAAGCAATCATAGATAGGATTTTAAATTTCTTATAGTTTAAATCATATGGTTTGCCTTCTATTTGTTAAAATCTATTTAAAAAGTTATACACTGATCTAAATGGAACCTGATATCTAATGGCTAGAGGGCACAGACGCATATTTAAGATGTAAGGCTGCACCATGGTAACTTTGATGGGTTATTTTATATTCAGGATAACCAGATATGACATTTTTTAAAGAGGTCTAGATCACTAAAAGAAAGACTAGCATAATTGCATCAGTGGGAACTGCTCTTTACAATAACTAAAATAAAAAAAGAAAAACATCGGTACCAAGAAAAATAGATACACAGAAAGATAGTTTATTTTATTTTTGTTGTATTATTTTTTGAAAAGAGTCATGCTATAAGTGTGTTCAATAAATCTAAAAAGAGGGTAGTAGTATTTCTAAAATCAGTTGTGCAGCATGGTCTTATAATGATGACACATTCTCTTCCATGTGATTGATATGTAAGCACCAGATCTGGGTTGGTTTAGAATACAGCTTGCCCTTTTTATAAGTTTGACTGTTATTGTACATTTTTTCTTTAGTGTAAGGTCACTTAGAGTAAACAGTTTGCTACAATATTATCTCTCTTAAAAATCTACATATGCCTGCTTTACCAAGGTGATATTACAATGAAGGAGATATGAAGAAGTAATCTCACAATGAATTGCTTTCAGTACACATTTCAGTAGGTGTAGAGGTTTATAGTCAATATATTCCCTATATTTTTCCAATATTAGAAATATATTTATTATACCATGTATTAATATTACACAATAGAGAGAGATGTATTTAATATTTACAACCATAAGAAAATGAACTATAACATTAAATAGAATTTCTCAAATACAGAACATATACATATACCTATGTCTGTATATATTAAATATAAATATATAATCTGTTTATTATAAATAAAATCAAGTACTAAGAAAAATAAAATGAAATAAAGAATTTTATTTTGAACTTAGTTATAAGTAAAAAAATAAACATTAAGCATTTATTCATCTGGTCAATACATTTTTATTAAAAGTAAACTTTGTACCAGATACTGGGCATTGCTTATAAATAAATTTTTTTTTAAAATTTATAGCTAAATGGATGCATATTGAGGCCATACTCTTAAGTGAAATAAATAGGACACACATGTGTCCAAATATAGACAATATTCTCACACTCAATACCAAATAGAGTGTGAGAAACTGAAAGTGTAAATAAGGATTAAAATGATTAAAACGAATAATTGATAATTTGAAATAGAAAGAAAAAGTCCAAAGGGGTAGGGGAAGTGGGAGGAGAAGGGGAAAGGAAAGAAGGGAAGGGAAAAATTATGAGAAAAGAAAAAAATGGAAACAAAGTCTATGTATATAGGGAAGGGTGGTGGGGGTGAAGGGCACACAGGTAATGGGGAAAAAATAAGAACCAAGATACACTATGTACAGGTACAAGCACACAATGATAAATGTAAATGTACTGTATACCTAAAATGTACCAATGAAGGAATTTAAGCAAAAA
>NW_004624732.1:1828846-1863179 GCF_000247695.1 Heterocephalus glaber | reverse complement strand
AAAAAAGGGAAAAGAAAAAATATGAGAAAAGGAAAAAAATGGAAACAAAGTCTTTGCAAATAGGCAAGGGTGGAGGGGGTGAAGGGTGGGCAGGGGAAGGGGAAAAAAAATAAGAACCAAGATGCTCATGTAATGGTACAAGATCCCAATGATGAATGTAAATGCATTTTATACCTAAAATGTACCAATAAACTTAATGGGAAAAAAAAATCTACTTCCTGTAAAGTTACAGATTTGTACCTCCACCTGGACATGTATCAAGGAAGTACTTCCTGTAAGAGGCATCATATTGCTGCATCAGTTACATTCACTTTGTTGGGGGGATACTGGAGTATTGGGGATTGAACCTAGTGCATTTGCACTGGGCTACATCGCCAACCCTTTTTTATTTTGAGACAGTAGGTCATTAAATTGCCCACGCAGGGCCTGAACATACAATCCTGCTGCCTCAGCATACCAGAGCGCTGAAGTTACAGGTGTACACCATATGCCAGCTCACATTCATTTTTCAAATAAAAAGATTTTGTAGAAAATTTCCCCCTGCTTTAGGATTAGCACATCATCACAAAAATAGTAAACTATGTCTTTATTATTAAAAGATATCTAATCAAGTTAACAACTACAGAAAATACTGAACTGGAAAATGTCATAGTATTGAACTAAGGAATATTTTCCTGGCCATATAACAGGACTGCAAGAATTACAAGGTACAGTTTATTCCTAATGATTTTCAAGAAAACTTCCACATGGGTTGTTCATTTTCTCATTTTATTTCACCAATAAACTCTCTTACTCTGCCACCATTTCTCTTTACTATTTACAGTTCCACATGTCTACATGTGTAGTTCAATATTTAGGTTTTAGTTTTTTTTATTTATAAATTTCAGTTCAGGAGATAACCATTTGTAACAATTAATTTTAAGTATATTTTACATGTTTTAGAGTCTGTACTTAAAAAGCAATTTGATTAATTTCTTTAAAATGGAGTATTTTTGTGTATGAAGATCCTCTCTCTTCAGTCTTGGAGTTCATTATTTGATCCAGATGTACTGACTTGAAAAAAAATCCAGCTGTTATGATTTTTATGTTATATCTTTGAAATACTATATATTTAACTATACAAAAGATAGGGCTAATAAATATACCTAGCCAGAATGGTAGAATTCTCACATACTAACGACAAAAGCCAATCCCTTAACCTGTACTTGATTTAACATTTAGAAACACTGGAACATGTGAATCCTAGAACTTTGAACCTCAAGTCTCCTACCTAGTGATAGATATCAAGGTGCCCCAAGGAGTCTCTTCCTTGTCCCTTAACAGTCTGCTTGGCCTCAAGTGCTCAGTGGACTGGAAACCCACAGCTAGCCAGGGAGGGACAGCACAGATAGAGCCATGTTTACTCTGTCAGAGGCTGCTGATTAGGATGACATCAACTCTTAACATGAAACCAGCTAAGCAGCACTCTACCCAGAGAGCTCTGAAATATTCACCAGTGAAGTCCACAATCTGTATTAGTTTTTTTTTTTTTTTGGTATGGGATCGAACTCAGGACCTTGTGCTTGCGAGGCAGGTGGTGGAACAGTTGAGCTAAATCCCAGGCCCCACAATCTGTATTAGTAACAGTGGGAATCTGGCTGCCTTAACTGCTCATTCAATGATGTTAATGAAGTACTCTCTGGCCTCAGATTTCCTTCCATTTTCCTTTTGAAAACCTAGAACCGTGTGATTTAAAGCTATGTAAAGAAAACAGAGTATCTCCAATAACTTCATTATCCTGGGTTTTGCACTTGGGAATCCTAAAGGAGAATCTCAAAAATCAATGCAAAATTTAACAGGTAAAAGCTTCAATTTCAAATCACTGGATCAGAACACTGGCCTCTGCCCATCCACAAACCTTTCCATTATACATGTTGGTTCCTTTACATCTTTTCAGAAAATTAAAAACCTGGAGTGGGGATATACGCCAGTGGTAGAGTGCTTGCCTACCATGCTTGCAATCCTGGGTTCAATTCGCAAGCACCTTAAGAAACACAAATAAACACAAAAGAAAGAAAATTAAAAACTGTCTTACTGAATGTAATTATGATTACAAAGATAGTCCTCCAGAGTCAAAAGAGTTGGAAATTTGATGAGGAAGAGGAAAATGAGATTACCATGTCATGAAATTCTATGGATAATCCTCTTTAAATAAACCAGAACCAGGGGTTACAAAGTATTCTTTTTAGAATTTTAATATGACCTGTGTCAGAAACAAGAAGGGATGAGCTTATCATTTATTTTTCACTTAAAATATAGTAAAGAAAACTGAGGTTTTGTATATAGAAATTCTATGTTCTTTGGGCCACTAAAGCTCTGTGGATTTCCAACACAATTCATGTTCACGCATTATGATGTATTTCAGTAATAAAGAACTTTGTCAAACCACATTAATTGTCTGTTATCATGTAGTCATACACCACTGTAACCTGATATACTCACTTGGTTGTCATTTTAGATGAAATAATTACTTTTCTATTACTACAGGATGTTGTGGCTTCAAACTTAGGTCACTTGTGAATGGCTGATTCACAACTTCTCAGGATGTAAAATGCCCATGGAGAGTTTATTTTCCAAAAGTACATTTGCACTCCAGCCATTATGGTACAGTTTCACACACTGTTAGCCTAGGTTGATGCTAACCACTAGCACCCTAGTGACCCAATAAATACAATGACCACCTCCTGAAAGCTTCCAAAAATACCTATAAATTCTGTAAAACAGTGATAACAATGTTAGATATAGGAATACGGAAGTCTGTGAAATTAGACTCAGTGCAGCTAATAATTAACAGTGTTCACTTAGCACTTCGATGATCTACCTTCTCATCTACAAATGGAGTTATCTTAGCTTTCCCTTTAGCTTTCTTTATCTCTAAAACATTATGCAACAAAACTTACTCCAGGCATTAAAGAAGTGGGAAACTTAAAGAGAAACAGGTATGCTTTATTTAAGATAAACTAGAATCTATAAATCACTGTGGGTATTCAGAGGAAGGAACATCTAATAATGCATATTAGACTTGGTTATGGATTTTCTCAGAACTCTAAATTCTCAAAAGCAGGTACTGTATATAATTTATGTTTGTATCACCAGTAGCTTACAGTTTTTGGCCTATGAAAGGTCCTCAATAATTATATATTAGATAAAATCAGAATGAAATTAAGAAAACAATTCCATTTGTAGTAACATCAAAAAGAATAAAACACTTGTTACTAACTTTATATCTTAGTCATTTTCCTTGTCATTGATTCAAAATACTTGATACCTGTGACCTAAAGGAGGAGAGGTTTATTTTGGCTCATGTTTCAGTCTATGTTCTGTTGGCCCCAAGGCAGGAAGTTATGGTGAAAAGGACTGGAAAAGAAAAGCTGCTCAGGGGAAAGGAAAGAAGGGAAAAGAAACAATATGAGAAAAGGAAAAACATGGAAACAAAAACTTTGTAAATAGGGAAGGGTGGAGGGGGTGAAGGGAGGGCAGGGGAATAGGGACAAAATAAGAACCAAGATACATCATGTACAGGTACAAGATCCCAATGATGAATGTAACTGTAGTGTATACCTAAAATGTACCAATAAACTTAATGGGAAAAAAAAGCTGCTTACATTAGGGTAGCCAGGAAGTAGAGACAGGATGGAGGAGCCAGGAAGCAAGACATACCCTTTTAGGTCAAACCCCCAGTGACCTTCCTCCCCTAAACAGACCCCACATCCTGACAGCAAGTCAGCTATAGGACCTCTATAGTACCATTCTTTACCAAAATCCACCCCCCACCATGAGCACATGAAGCTCTTGTGGGACACCTAGATATAAGCCATAACATTTTATAAAAATAAGTACAAAATATGCTGTAAAAACAATAAAACACTGATGAAAGGAATGAAAAAGAAATTCAAAAGAATGGAAAAATATTTCATGTTTATGATTTGCAAGACTTATTGTTAAGATGACAATTATCTTCAAATCCATGTATAGATTCAATGCAGTCCTTATCAGAATCCCAGCTTCTTTAGAGCAACTGATATGTTGACTTTAAAATTCCAAAGGATGCCAGGGATGGGGTTGCATGCCTGTAAATTCAAGGCCAGTTTGAGCTGCATAGTGAGTTCCAGGCCAGTCTGAACTCTATAGTGAGACTCTAAGTCTCAAAAAAAAAATTCATAAAGAATTTCCAGGAGCTCAGAAGTCAAAATGATCTTTAAAAAAGAACAAAGTATGGGTCATGTGTTTCAGTTTTGAAACAAACTATGAAACAATGGTAATCAAGTTGTGTTATGTGTATAAGGATAGACATATAGGTCAATGGAATAGAATTGAGAGTCTAGCAATAAAGGCATGTATATGGGCAGGTGATTTTCTACAAGGGAACGAAGATCATTCAATGAGGCAAGAATAGTCTTCTTGGGCCAGGGATTTAGCTCAGTGGTTCCACCGCCTGCCTTGCAAGTGCGAGGTCTCAAGTTTGATTCCCAGTACCAAAAAAAAGCATAGTCTTCTTAACAAATGGTGATAGGACAATTAGATGGAAACATGTAAAAGAATGAAGTAAGACTCAACTTCATACAATATATGAAAATACGTCAAAATACATCATGGACCTAAGGTAAGTGTTTAACTTAAAGATAAGAACTTCTCTTATAAGAAAGCATCCTTACAGAATGATCTATAAAAGTACCTTACATAGCAGATTAAGCCTAGTTCAGCTAAAGCTCCACAGTCTAGAGCATTGTTTGCATGAAGTATGAGCTCTGATATACAACTACATATCCTAAAAAAGACACACAGAATGGGCCCTGTTTTAGTCACTTTCCCATCACTGGGCAAAATATCTGACACCCACAGTTTTAAGAAGGAGTTTATTTTGGCTTATGGTTTCTGACAGTTCAGTCTGTGGCTGGATGACTGAAGAATAGAAATGGCATGGTCAAGGGCATGGCAGAGGAAAGCTGTTCAGCCCATGGCAGCCAGGAAGCAAAAAGAGAAGGAAGGTACTAGGAACAAGAATATATCCTTCTAGGTCACAACCCCAGTGACCCATCTCTTCCAGCCTCTTAAAAACATAAACTCATCAATGGATTAATCCACCTACAAGCATAGCGCCCCATGATCCAGTCATGTTTTAAAAGCCCCACCTCTGAACATATAGAACTTCTGCAGGACATTTTAGATTTAAACCATAACAGACCCTAATATTCAGCTGCTACTTAAATTAAGGATTAATTTTAGAATAGTCATTCTCTAATTCTTTATATATTAGTGGGTACAAATTCCTTTTTACATGTAGGGTGAATCTCCAAACTCTTACTTCACTTCTGCTTGTAAGAATAAGTCATATTAGTTACAAGACTATTTTTTTATTATAAGGCTATGTAATATTATTAATAATGTTACTAAATCCAGAATGAGGATTTAAATTGATAATCATCATGTAGCTTATTCTAGTGCAAATTTAAGATGAAAAGTATTACTTTTCATCACTTCTGCTTATAAAAGGATTAAAATAAATATGTAATTTGGGACATACAGCTTTTGATAGATGGGTGGAAAGTTTCTTTTTTAGTTTTGAAATTCTATTGTATTGTTAAATCAAGAACACTGGGGAGTGGGGATTTAGCTCAGTGGTTCCAGTGCCTGCCTTGCAAGTGCAAGGTTACGAGTTCAATCCCTGGTACCAAAACAAACAAACAAACAAACAAACTGGAAGTTGAATAATCTGATTTAAGAAAACCTTCAAACATAGCAATGACTTAATATAGTGCTACTACCTTAAATAATACATTTATTATTGCCTGCCTGTTTTATTAACTAAAACTAAATTTACTCAAGTGTTGTATATTTTAAAGTCATAAGTCATTGTTCTATGTCATTAAGCTCTTATAACAGAGACTAAACCACAATGTTTTGGGAGTTTATGAATTTCATTGAAAATATGCTGAGGGAGAAGGTTAAAAAGATGTAGGAGCTCAAAACCAACATTTTACTTTTCAAGCCATAGGAGTCAAATTCCTCCATAATTTTACAATGATAGATCTTAAGACTTTATTTTATTTCACTTAAAAAAATCCAGCTATATCATTTTTTGGTGAAATAACAATAAAGTAAGAAAATAAACTTTATTATTGGTCTTGAAGGAGTAGCATATACATGTACCTTGTAACCAAAAACAATTTTATTAATATTAGCTGAAATATTATTGTAAACATTCAGTTTATGCACTATTCTACCCAGACATGATAAATAGGGACCAGCCCCATCTCTACTGACAGACAATGCATTGATCTCACATTAATTTGATTGAAGGTGGCTTGCCAACATGTCTCACTTTCTCCATTTGAGAGCACTCAGATAAGAAAAACACAGTGATGTTTAGCAGATAGGCCTGGTGACACAATAGAACGCAACTCATTGAAGAAGTGTAATTATAGTGATTACTTCAGAAAAGAGAGCAGATACACTGATAGGAAGAAGTAAACATTGCCACAATTACAGGAGCCCAGTTCCCTCTTGGTATAGAGACAGGCACCCCAGACAACACCAACCTAGCAATAACACCACAAAAGATTTCAAACTTAACAACATAAAAGCACTAAAGGTTACAAAATGGCATAAGCCAATTTCCCAAAGTGTTAGAATAAAGGCTCCCTCTGTTTTGGATGAATTCAATATGCCAAAGAGATTAATCAAACACAGAAGACCTCCCAAAATTAAATCTAGGTATAAACATTAGGTAAATTTGCCCCAAAGGAATATAATTTGCAAATGCTTTTGAAAAGCTGATATTCTGATGGCTCTGAAAAATAAACAAAGTGGAGTATCTAGTGATTTCAGATAACAGTCCCTACAGGCCAACTCTAAAGGCAAGGAGGGTTTATTTCTGCCATTAATTAGGCATAAATAATCTAATGTCATCCAAACACTTATATCATAACATGACAAAATTGTGTCATAATATGACAAAAGTAGGGGAAAACATCACTTCTCAACAGTCCACCAAATTTGATATAGACACAGGAAAAGCAGAGTTTCAAAGGGACTCTAGAGCTCATGGAAGATAACCCTTGGCTGTCATGTGTGAAGAAATGGGCTCTCAAGAAATTTACCACTTTCCTCACAGACTACAGTGAGTTGGTAAAAGACAGAGACTAGAATCTCAGGGTCCTGACTCCCAGTTTTGTGTTTTTCCACCATAACCTTATAATTGCCCAATACTGCACTTTATAAAATAAGGGAGAAAACAATTCACACAAGTTTGCACTGAAAGTTACACAACACATCAAAAGCATTTGAATCATCTCATTCGACTGTTGTGTGTGATTCAGAAAACATTTGATGTCAGAGGTGTATGCACTTGTAGAGGTAGAAACGTAAAGTCAGACTGAGAGGCAGAGTGAAAGAAACTTCAGAAACACACCCAGAGTGCAGGAGAGAGACCTAGAGAGTAGGAGCCAAGAAGATGTGACAGAGAGATTAGGAAGAGCAAAATCCAAAAAGTAAGTGACAAGGAAGGACACATAGAGACAGATACACAGACACACACTGACTACAGGCTAGAGGGCAAGAGAGACAGAGACACTGAGGTCATAAACAATTTGCCCAAGGTCAAACCACCACTAATTGTCAGAGCTGCACCTAAAAGCCGGTACTGAAATCCAAATCCCCCTCTTTCCCTAAATCCTAAGGAAGGCTCCAAACCATCACAAACAGGGGAGAATTAAACTATAGCTCTTTAATTCAAATTTTTTTTGTTTCTTTGGTTTTGGCCCCCAACTGATGCTCAGCTACACATCAGGGTAGGAGAATTAGAATGGAGTGAATGACATCTTAACAGTCTCAGAGCAATTGTTATTGTCTAAATACTTGAAAAAGTCACCTCTTTTTTCATTAACCAATTAAATCCTGTCCTGGGAATCACATCAAAAGAAACAGGGCTAGGGATTTAGCTCAGTGGTTGCAGTGCCTGCCTCGAAAGCACAAGGTGAGTTTGATCCCCGGTACAAAAAAAAAAAAAAAAGAAACATCTTTGTCCTCCCACTAACAATTTAGGAGGTGGGCATGGTGGGGCGTATCTGTAATCTCAGCACTCAGGAGGCTGAGACAGGAAAATCACTGCAATTTGGGGGCCAGCCAGGGCTACATAGTGAATTCCAGACCAGCCTGAACTACATACTGAGACCCAGCTCAAAAAGTAAAAATTTTAAAAAATGAATTTAGGGATATTGAAACATGGGTTTCTTTACCTGGAATTCATGGAAGCTTTTGTCTATGTCTACAAATGCCTTGATATTTATTTATACAACGCATGACTGAAAAATACATTGTGCTTACACTATTGATCTCCCTTAATATACTCCCTTAGTATACTCCCCTTCACTTTGAACACACTTACCTCATCACTCTTGCCACTTTCTGAAGCAGTATCAGAATTCCTCTTGTGAATGTCTTTAGTTGGGTTGTCCTGGCTGTCCCAAATCAATTCCAAACATTTACCTTTCGTGGTCATTTAGACTTTAGTGAAGAGTCAAAAGTGGCAAGGTGCCAGATCCAACAAATAAAGTGGAGATGAGGACACATCATGAAGCCTTTATGAGCCAGCTTTTCTTCTGGATGGTGCTCGGCAGCTACATTCACTGAATTTTTGATCACATCTCATAAAGACATTCATGAAACAGAACTTCCAGAATTGCTTAAGAAAGGGCCAAGAATGATGGAATAACGACAAGGAGGAATCCTTTAAGGAAGATTAACAGCAATGTGCTTTTTACTGTAATACATTTTAAAAATTTAAATAATTACTGTATTTTTCAGTCACTCCCTATATATAGAATGTGGACCATGTGTACATTTTTCTAGCAAGATTCTAAGAGGTTTCTGAGTTGGAATACTGAGTTACTGCTTTATTATATTTATTATAGAAGGACTAATGAGAATATGTACTTTCTTTGGTATGTAAAAGTTGAACTATCTGAATTATTTGGACAAAACAAACTCAATTTAGAAAACCAGTGGTAATCAATTATCCATATTCCCCAACTCTACATTTCCTATTCTTTTTCTTTCTGTCACTTTTAGTTTGCAACTCTGAAAAGTATGTGAGAAGGTAAATTTCATTTTAAAAGCATCCTGGCCCAATTTATTGCTAAATTAATTGACTGGGATGATTTGGTCATAACACCAAATTAGCAGACTTTTTCAAAAAAGCATATCCTATATGAAAATATACAGTATTTCATTCAAGTCCATTCTTAATTGCCTTCTCTGTTCCTCAACAATGGAAGAAAATACATTTTGAACCAGACCAAAGGCAATCATCTTATGTGTTGATATCTAAAAATTACAATGAGTTATTTGCCTGAAAATAGAAACAGAATTATAAAGTGGACCCTCCTGTACTATTGAAGTATGACACCACCAGAGCCAAGGGGACATGTCAGAGAAAAAGAATTAGAAAACCAACCATGAGAGTTAGTTTTCAAAACAGTTCCGATGAGCCCCTCTTCCCAGATTTCATTAGTCCCTGCCCAGTTATTCCAGTCAGACGCTGTTAATTCCCTTTCCCCATTTGAATGCAGTCAGTGCAAGATACACTGAGCCTGTTCCTTGGTCAGCTTTTAAAAGTTCTAACATGGCCTTTTCTGCTTTGTGGGAGCCTGATCTTTAATGTAAGAAGTCTGCCGCACTGTGGCAGAGCCCAAGTGGAGGAGACATGTGAAGAGAAAAAGTCCCTGAGAGTCATACAGAAAGAAGTCCAGCTGTTGAGCATCCAGGGAGCTTCACCTTTCAGCAGTCTTGCCGAGGTACCAGGTACTTGAAAGGTCATACTGGATGGTCTAGAACGCATCCTGTCATGAAAGCAGCCACAGTCACCTTGAGCAACTGCTCACCTGCACCTAGTCAGTGCACATAATCATGAAAACTAATAGACTGTTATTGTTGAAGCTACTAAGTTTTGTTAAGTAGCAATAGATTACCAAAATTGAAGTCAAGGGTAAAATGGCTTGAATAGCGAGTTTACACAAGGAAATGTAGAAGATGATAAAGTGTTAGCAACTGAAGCTTATCCCAGTTGGGCAGGAAAGAAAAACATTTATTAAATACTAATTTGCTCATCACTTATCTCATTAAACCCCTCTGCTACACTGACAAAGAGAGTTTGAGTAACGTTATTGCTGTTGGTCACACGGCTCAAAAGTGGAAGATTGAGAATTGAGGACAGATATAATTTCATTACCTAGATGTCCTCGTTCCATGACATCAGGGGAACTGTGAAGACGGATGGAAGCAGGGAGGCTCACACAAGGACAGGCTTGAAATTTAATTATTTGTGATGAGACTTTTCTTAGAAATACGTATGCTTCTAAAAATACATTATGTACCATTACTTAGCCTGTCTTAATGATCACTCATTATCACTGATATTTAATTAGAACTACAATGTGTTGTGATAGATTGATGTATTCAGAGATATGTAGGGTTACTAGTTTCTACTAAATGATCCCAGATGCTACACAAATGTCATATATATATTATTCAGCATAGATTATAATTTTTCTTCCTGATTTTTTATGTTATATGTTTCTTGTTGCTAGGCTGTTATAGGCATGGAAAACGGAACAACCAAGCTTATACATTCTTTGTAAACAAAAGAAGATGGCTTCTAAGTTATAGACTGGAGCTTTCCTTTGCTTAAAATATATGTTTAGTGCATCTACCTTAGAACATAAAACTTGATGTTTGGGGAATCTAGCACTGCTAGAAAAATATATTTTACGTGGAAAAGTTGCCGGCATATTTACCCAATTCCGCAGAATTTTGTGGCTGTGAATAGTAACTAAACAAACAATTTCGGCTCTATAGGGCTCTGAGTCCTGAAAACAGCCTAGCGATTTTCAAATTGGGCTCCGTGGGAACCCAGGGCTCTGAACCAACTCAGCAAAAGAAGTACAGATAACTGCAATTATGTATTTTCTGGTAAATACTAATGACTTAAAATTATCCTTTTGTTGCTTTTATCCATTTTATAGTCTGGTGTCCTAAGTTTCATTTAGTTTAAAAATAAAGATTTGTACTGTTCAAATATTTTTCAGAATCAGTGATTTGGGAAACACATTGTGGTTGAGAAAGTGACAGGGCTGTGGGCCTGCCTGGTAAAAGCACCTTAAATATTTTGTCAATTTATATCTTGTATATACAGTAAGAAATGTTAAGTCAAAAAATCACAGCTAACCTTTACTAAAGAAAGTGTGTATTGTTGATACTCTCCTGGTGGTAAGTGTATGACTCAAACAGCTACAAAACTGGTAGTGCCTCTAAGCTCAGTTCATTCTATTTGGGAAATAAAAAGACTCTCCATAGCAAGTCATTATGCTGTAGGCAAACAAAGTTATAATACGTAACATTCGACCAGGCTATTGTTAGAGTTAAAACATTGAGCAGGGTAAGATGGCCAAGAAGTTTCCAAAATACCAATTTAAAGCACTTAATTCAAGCAAGACTTCTGACTAGTAATAATGGTTTCTTTCAAAGAGAATTTAGGGTATTCACTGATCAAAATGTATACAGCTATCCTTTATGGACATCCACAATTATTATTGTCATATCTCCAGTTAGGCAGTTCAAATTGCTTAAAACTTGGGTAATGACTACTTGGCTATGTTTGAATGAAGGTCATCTACCCCCACATTTATAGCTCATAGAGTGCCTTTCGTACACACAGCTTAGGGTCCTTTACAAAGAATTAATTAAGATGCAGAATAACACTGTAGCAAATAATCTTGTCACAAATTCCATTACACAGTAAAAGTTAAATAAAAAAATCACAGCTTCTCTGACTATATTCAAAAATGTAGATCACTTAGCATGAGGCAATTTAGACAGTTCTCCACAAGAGAAGAAGGTGACAGGAACATATCCATTAACTCACACATAACCATGTGCCTGGGCATGCACATGCACACATACACACACACACACACACACACACACACAAACACACACACTTTTACCAAATAAAAAAATGTTAGACACAGAATATTAGTATTTTATTTACAGGTTGGGTTTTTCTCTATAGTTTTAATATATTTTACCAGAAATGTGGATAATTTGACTACTATGAAGTTTTTATGCAAAAATATTCACCCAATTTTAGGCAGCAACATAATGTCTCATTCCAGACACTGATCCAGTCAAAATCCTTGCTCAGGTTAATTAGCATATTTTCTGCTAAATAAGTTCACGCAATTCTGTTTTAGGGCTGGGGATGTGGCTCAGTGCTCAGGGTGCTTCCCTAGCATATGTAGGGCAAGAAGGAGGAGGAGGAGGAGGAAGAGTAAGAGGAGGAGGAAGAGGAGAAGAAATGAAGTATGAATTATTCCCATTCCTGTCTCTTGGGCAGCACAAATGCACTTTGAACTTCCAGAAGGACAGAATTTCTTTAATATTTCTATATTTGCTAAGTAATTTTTCACGAGTTTCCATTTAAAAACAACCCTTCATTTCAAATTATCATTTCTGATCACAAGTAAAAGAAGAAAATAGAAGTTGCAGAAAGTAAACTAGCAAAGCACACACTTAGTGCATGTAGGAATTGGTTAATTCCTATACAGCAAAGGAAGACTGATGGATTCTTCCTTAAACCTAAATATTTTGATCAATTCTTCCATTGGACTACTCCTTTTATGGTCTTTCACATGAAATGTATGTGCATTAATTGGAGAAGAGATTCTTGGAAAAATGTTTCTGGCTCATAATAAGCCTGAAAAACACTGGATGATCACATAAATAGTCTTAAATCCATTCTCCAAAACAATCTCCCAAATGTACACACATCAATATAGTCAATACACATACTGGCTGAAATACATATGTGTTCTGTTGCCTTACTGGGTTTTGAAAAACCTTCACATGGTGACCACTAATAGAAAATAGTAGATTTTTCTGTTTACTTGCTTCTATTCTTTCATTCATTTAATATTTAAAGTTTGTCTAACACATGCAGTACAGCATAATGGTAGTCAAGGGATAATTTCTGGAGCCAAAGTTTAGATTTTGAATTTTAACCTTACTACTTACCAATTATATGACCTCTGGCAACATAATTGATCTCCATGGACCTCAGTTTTCTCATCTACAAAGTGGCAACTATCCTATAGGATTGCTTTGAAGATTAAATAAACTAAATACATGTATGCAGTGTGCTTAAAACAATGACGGGCACATAATAAGCCCAATAAATTTAATTATTTCTATCACATTTTAGGCTGTAGGCTCAGTACTAGGAAGAAAATTGAATTAAGAATAGGCAACATTTCCTCATATATTTAGTCTAGTTCTTGAGTTTATGTTCTATTTCTTCCTATGTGTATCAGTCAGTGCTTACTAGAGAAATAGACTTAATGCAAGATATACAAATATGTAAGGCTTTCCAAGACAGGCTTATGATGGCTGCCCCTAGAGTCAGGTGTGGAAGAGTGCAGAAGGGCTGTCTGCACTTTAGAGATCCGAAGGGTCCAGTCAGAGGCCTGGAGCTCATTGTGGAGTCCTGTGGGAATCTGTATCAGAAGACTGAAGGGTCTTGACAAGAAGCCAGGAGAGGATGTCCAAGGTGAAGTGAAGACTGAGCTCCTCCGAAGAAGCAGAAGCCAGCCTCCCTTCTTCATTTTCTTTTATACCATTCAGGCCACAAGCCTGTTGGTTGGTGCCACTCACACCCAGGCTGGGTCTTCTGTCTCCACTAAATCTCTTCAGCCACACCCAGAACTATGCTTATCCAGTTTAATTGGAGGCTTTATTCAAATTGACAAAATCAGTTAACTATGATAATATGAAAATATAAACTTACAGATGGTGGAAAGACTTTAAAGGTAGAAAAAATTTTAAAAATGATTTTGAACATCAAACTTGTATTATTTCACTTTATTTAATGTTTCATATTTTGCTTCTGTTAAGGATAAGACTGTGTGACAAAAACATCAATTTTTTTCCAGAACCAAATTATGGTTTCAGTTTATTTTGTGATTTATTGATTACCTTAAGGCATTAGTATTAATATTTTAAAATATTGTTGCTAATGTTTTATATCAGAAAGTCATCCATTTTAGATCTGTGATTTTAAAATATTTATGTGATCTTAATCTATTCAGGGAAACACTACCCCTTCACCAGTGAAGCTCTATCTACAAAAGTGGAAGGCAATGCAAAAAAAGAAAAGAAAAGAAAAGAAAAGGAAGGGCGGGGATGTAGCCCAGTGGCATCGTGCCTGCCTCACAAGTGCAAGGTCCTGAATTTGATCCCCAGTACCAAAAAAAAAAAAGAATGCAAGCCTGCCAGAAGGGCACAGAGGCACATGCCTGTATTTCCAGCACTCAGGAGGCTGAGGCAGGAGGATTGCCTGGGCTACAAAGTGAGTTCAAGGCTGGCTACATAGTGAGACCCTGTCTCAAAAAACAAACAAACAAATAAACCCAGAAATAATAGGATTTTTTAAAAGATCCATTTCTAATACCATCTAAATAATCCCTAGATATGGATGTAAGTTTTCATAAATGTTTTTCTACACTGGAGCAAAGTGCTAGTATGAATATAAAAAAAATTCTAAAAGCCAGTGTTCAAAAGATCTCATTTTGAACAGGTGAGAATCTTGTCCTAGGAATAATCTTGAGGATTTAGAGGGAAATTGGAAGTAAGAGTAAAAGATTTGTGAAGCATGTAATACAGTGTATTATTTATATTTGAAAAGAGATGCATTGGAATGATCAAGAGTACCTGTTAAATTTTAATTTGCATAGACAAGGACCACAAATTATTTGGCTTTAATTTTAGTTCAGTACTTGGCACCAATTAGACTAAGAAAATATTTACTATAGGTGAAGTTCTTGACATAGGAATCAGGATTTCATTCCTCCTCTAAAGCATCAATGTGGGACTCCACATACATAACTATTTCTTCAGGGCAGCTGGAACTCTAACCAACTTTCAATCTTGGTAGTATTGACAGTGTAACTCAATGTTGTGTTAACTTCTAAACACCAAGAAGAGATGCATGAAATGGATTAGGGTGGTTACATAAAGAGGATGGAGAAAGGCAATGAAATAAACATACATTATGAGCCAGGCTCTAGTTATTTTTCACAGGCCCTCACATTTAGTCATTCTACTTTCTAAAATGTTAAAAAAGAGCAAAGTGATGACATTTTGTTAATTCACCAAGAAAGAAAGTACCAAAAGGAGACTGATTAACTTTAAAGAACACTCCAACCCAGGATGACAAACCAGACCAGGGACCTTTAATGTAAGCTCACCATCTCTGCTCTCATAAGACTTTAAGGTAAAACATATCCCGTGTTAAAGATGTGCTTGTGGGATTGTGTGTTTGTGTGTGTGTGTGTGTGTGTGCATGCTTACACATCTATACATATGAACATACTAGAAGAATTATTCTATTCTAAGAAATGTTTTCTAAGCTAGGATATAGATCTCTGGCTATGAATGTCTTTCAAGCTAAAGTGTCTAAGACTTGACCAACCATATAACTTTGGGATGCAACTGGCAGCCCAATGGCTCCTAATCATTTGTTTAACAAACCTCACACATATTAAGCACCTCTCTTTGTCAGATGCCAGAGATGTAAAATTTCTTCATGAACTTCAAAGTCCCATGATGAAGAGAAGATCACAAATAACTATTAGACAATGTGGAATGGGCTAAAACAAGAAGCCTGTGATAGTTTTCAGTTGATACCAGAAAAATAATATATGCAGTTTGGAAACATCATGCATTCCAGGTTTCCTCCACCTTCCTAAAATCCACCATCAAGTTCTACTAGCAGTTTTTGCCATTAATTGTGTTCTATTCACTGAAAAGTTAATAATGTGTTTATAATTCATGAGTGATAAGTCCATTTTGCTATGCTATCTTAGAAAATCAGGTACTATTCCAGACTCGAGGCTAATGCTCTGTCTCCCACATATACCTTGGTTTATGTGATTTAAGCTCTAATGATTAGAATGCCTACTATAATGAAACATTTCATCACACTATACACATGAATACACACACACACACACACACACACATCTAAACTTGCAAAGAGAGGCCCTTCTCTAAATATTCCAGGCAGAAAAGACGTTTCAGGTCCTGCTAACAATATTCCGGAGGTACTTTCAGTATAAGTGGCCTGAGCTAGGAAGTTTTTCACTGCTTCTTCAACACTTGTAACAACTCTTTCAAGCATTCATACTACATCAGGGTTAAGCACCCTATTTTGAATCAAATGACTCAGATTAGGAATAGGTTTCCTTTTGCAAATCACCACACACACAACTAGCAACCAACTATATCTTCCCAAGTATGTTCAAGCACAAAATATATTTCAGATTATTAATTACTATTACACTATATTTGCTCTTACCCTTAGAGATAACCAGAGATAATTTGGAAGCTGCATAAAGTTTTCTCTGATGCTGTTTAGTAAGCATCGAGAATTCCAAATAGTTAGAAGCTTTAAAGTCAGCCTTATGGCAAGACGACCTAAATTAGTGCCAGGCTAGAAATGAAACTTTTGACTATAATGAAGTAGTGAGAAAAACAAAAAAGTATCCAAAAAAGAATAAAACTTGGAAGGCTACAGGTGACTCAGAACACCTAGGTTCTAGAACTAATTGTGTCCCTTAGTTGCAGCTGACAGGCCCCAGTCCTGGAGGGGTTCTTTAAGCCAAACTTCTGGTGTGTGCCACATCTGAAAAGATTAGATTGCTTCCACCTCCCCAATCAGTAAAACTGGGACACTAGATATGGCAAAAGTGCCTGGGTTAGAATCTACTGGGGAGTCCCAGTTAAGCTACTAAATGATTAAAATTGCTTCTAAAGGGCATTATTTTCCTCCGTTTCATCAATAAGGAAGCTGGAGCCTCTGTACTATTTCACAGGGTGGGAATGCTTTCTGGAGTTAGATTGTCAAGAGCTGCTTTTTAAAATAGCAATACTCTTATCATAGTAAAACTTGCCTGCTGAGTCAAAAGGAAAGTTGGCCTCATCTACCTTTGGAGCCTAGGAAGAATTTAAAATGTAAAGATGCCTGGCATGATTCCAGCTGTTGGCTGCTACAGATACTTTTAAATATCCCCTCTTTATGGATCTGAAGGTATACGGATAAGCAGATATATGCTGTAAATGGAAAACAGAAGGCCATCTTTAAAAGTCCAACAGACTGAAAGCGAACAATAAGAAACCTCTCTTTTTCTTTTGTCCACCTAAAGAATCTAACTTTACATTCCAAGAGGGAAAAAAACCACATAAATGAGTGCCAAGGCATATTACATTCCTTTTGATGGTAAAGGCAGGGAAAGTTTTTTTTAAATCCCTGAGAAAACACTGAATCTAATGCTAATTTGCTGTAAGCAAATTAGCCCACTGTAAACCCATTGTTTCTCTAATCCCTATCAATTTTTATTCAGTTCAATGTTTTAGCAGTTCATCATAGAACTGTTTCAGGAAGTCTCTTCTCTCTCAATACTTTTAATGAGCAGGAATAATAAAATAGGTTCTCTAATGGCCAACTAGATGGAAAACATAAACACTGATGTATTTCAACAGGAAATGTTGGTGTAAAATGCATAGAATGTTTTAGAATAGGCATATTCTCATGTAATGCTGGGGTATGTCAAGGATCAGGAGGTCAGACAGAGGGTGTGTGTTTTTGGTGTTGGTTCAAAAATGTATTTGGATAGGTTCTCCTAAAGCTGACTGCATAAAGCTGAAAATTGAAGAGGAATTCTACAGTAGGAGAAGGTCCTATAATTAAGAGAAGCCTATATGTAACTATCAATGAGTTCTTTCACTTGGCTAGATTAGTCTTAAAAGGGAAGCAGATTCTCTTATTAGACATTTTAGTAGGTCATGCCAAATAGTGTAGAATATAAGGAGAATTATCCATATTTCAATGAAAACATTTTACAAATAAGTAACTATTCTGTAGGATATGGTAGAGAACATATTCAATTTGAGATTCTGAAATTTTTATATATGTATATAATATATATGTATACATGTATATATATGTATAGATGGTAATTTTGTGATGTGCAAAGCTTAAGAATGAAGTGCAAACTGTAGTTAGAGCTCATGTTCCCAGATTTAATATAAATGTGCATGCTGGGAGTAATGTATCAACACCATTGCCTATTGCACTGGTTCCTCAAGAGGTAAGGAACTGTAAGAGCTAATTAAAGGAAACAAGGAAAGAAGGACTAGAAAACCATTGGCAACAGGACTAATTTTTTTCTAAATAAAAATCTCTCTCACTTGAGAAGAATAAGTTGTCCTCTGGAGAACATATATTACTGGGATAATCTTGGGGAAGACATTGCCAAATTTAGGTAAATTATTTCTTAAAAAGTGGAGGAAATTCTTCGCCATCTGACAGCCCCTCTTGTGGAATGTTTGCCTCTGGAGTGCCAGGACACAGGCTGGGGCAGCCCAAGGAGTCTGGCTCCAGGGCACATGGGCATACTGATGTCAACACATTTTTTAGGAAGGAAGGTCTTTTCATTTTTGTTCCCTTGTCCTCAGATACCACCAATGAGAAGAGAGTAAAGGGACATTTGTCGTGAGCATCAATTTTTTCACACCTAACTTATGTTGTGTTTGTGAAAATCCATCCAACACTTTGTGTACAGCGTACGATTTTGCAGTCAGGAAAGCATCAAACAACCACATCACTCATACCCACAAAATTATCCCACGCAGAACGCGACTCTCTAAATTCATAAATTTCTTCTGTGCCGATGAAATAGTCAGAATTTCTACGGTAAAAATAAAAAATAATCTAAAATAGGAATGATAAATCCAGAAAATTTGCTCAACACATAAATTAACATTTTGGAAACAAATTAACATTTTGGAAAAGAGATGATAAAAATCGGAAAAGAACAATCCAAGAAAAAGAAGACAAGCCTCTGCAGAACACTTGAAATGTACATTCTTCTATTTCACAGCTACCATTTGTTCAATAATTTGAGATGAATTAACATATTAATCCCAACTGCCAACCTAAATTATTGGGAAAATTTCTACTTGGAAATACCCACAGAATTCTTTAAATGGATTACCAAATCTATTTCCATATGTAAAATCAAAACCAGATATGCTTCTGGCACTTAAGATCCAGAAACTCCAGGGCAGATACAGTCTGTGAGGAATCTAGGGATATACTTAAATTCCTCCCAGGTATTGAATAAAACTCAAAGTTGATTTACTAAAAGCCCAATTTTTGGCTCATCCCCAAAGCAGCATCTCAAATGGCTTGAAATATCTTGGCATATATTATTAAGGGATGAAAGTCAAATGGCTTCTAAGAAAGTAAAAAGACAGGCTTCTTCATGTATTTATTGCCATGGTAATTATGATTATTTGTTGAGTTGCACAAATCAGGTGATCTTTTTTTCTCCTTCCCGTAAGTTAGCAGAGATTGTCACTGAAATACTTGGTACATCTAGCAACTGCGGATAGTACTAAAACTCAAATTTCAGTCATGTTATCAAGTATCAGTCATGTTATCAAGTATCAATCACGTTATAAAAATAAGCTTCAGTACTCTGAAGTATAATTGTAAATGCACTAAGGAGTAAGAAAAGTAATAATAAAGGAAAATGTGTCATACATTTTTGGAAAGGATGAAGAGAAAAAGTGACTCGCCAGTTTTTATCTAATTATATAAATAGTCGACTCCCTCTCTAGAAATTTATCAGTTCTCTAGGTAGTTCAAATAGTTCCACAGTGCAATATTCTTCCAAACTTTCAACATAGTATTCTATGCAGCATAATGCAATTTGGGCCTGAAAGAACTGATACATCCAGTGAGAGCTGCTCCACTCTCTTCTCACTGATGATGTCTGATCTATTAGATAAAGAAATGTGCTGAATCGTCATAGCATATATTTCAATAAGAAAAATCACTGTAGTGTAGAAATATTTATGAAAGTGCTGACAACATATCAATTAATAATGCCTACAAGATACAAAGAGAGAATATTTTACCCAAATTGAGCAAGACCCAAGTCAAGCTAAGACTTAATTTCATGCAGCCTCTCATACTGCAACATAGCAAATAATTTCACCTGTAGTGGACAAGTCAGAACAAGTCAGAAAATTGGAGGAGAGAGAGAGAGAGAGAGTGTGTGTGTGTGTGTGTGTGTGTGTGTGTGTGTGGTGTATGTAAATTTTGGGGAGAAATAACTCTAAAATATTGGTAAAGTGGTTGCCTCAGAGTTACTATGGGTCAGGGAAGGACATAGATTTATTTTCACTGCATATTTTTTGTACTATTTGAATATTTTCTCTTCCTCCTCCTTTTCTGCTCCTTGGTATCTATTAACTACTTAAAAAATTGTTTGAAAGAATGGCTAGAGATTAGATGAAGGCTATATGTATTGTTGAAGCCTAAGTCAGCAAGCTGTTGAAGAACTATTCTGAGTTCAAAATATCAGTTGAGCAGAGTTTTCCCTTTGATCTGCAGGCAAAGCATCTAAGTTGTACAAAGATGGCCCAATGAGGGGACATGACCTGGAGCACCCCAGTCATGTCATTTCATGGTTTTCTGTCCTTGAGCATTTAGCTTCTATAGTCTCATGCATAAAACAGGTGTAATTGTATTTGTGTGTATGTATCTATGTCTGCTAAGGGTCATGTCAGATGTAATCAGGCTGACCACATGAAGAAGGGGAGTGGGTCTTTTTGACTAGAGAAGTAGAACTCCAGTACACTGTACTAAGTGATTTAAAGATGGTAGATTTCCCCATTTTAAAAAGTAAGGTTAGCGAGAGTTGATCTTTCTTCAATTTCCTTCCTTTACAGTTTCTCCTTCAGCTTGGTTCCAAAGCTGCTTTACCTGTGATACTTTTCTCTAGTTATACAGATGCCAAATACTTTTTGTGTATTTCCATGAGTCTACATTTCTGAAAAATTAACAGAAATGCTTATGTGTATTCAAGTATGTACTTTTATGGGTCACTTAACGTTCTACAGACATAAAACCACAGCCAGCCATCAGCCCCCAACCCCATTTATTAATCATAAATGTTCTTCCATAGTGATTTAAATATCTACTGATTTTTAATATAGGTAGTCAGTAGTAAAACATTATTTCTTTTCTTATTTTCCTAAAGCTATCTGTAGGCCAAACAGATTCAACTCAGACTCATAAAATGGTGCTTCCCCAGCAAAAATCTATTCAACCTGTCTTTAATCTTTAGGAAAGTTCAACTTTTCCTGAAGCTTAAAAATTAAACTATGTCAGTCAACACTGTAACCACAAAGAAGCAACAGATTTCTATTTGAATGACTTTGTTATTTCATAGTTAGTCAGCAAACCAATTAAATGAGCTCTTAGATTGCACCACATCAGTATGAGGCCAGCTGATATTTACTTGAAGGAAACTTAGAAGAAAACTGAAAACAACTCCTCAGTCTAAGCTGACTGCTTCCAGTTTGGGAACTGTTTCCCCAATGAGCCCACAGAATGAACTGTAGTTTTATATAGTAACTCGGAAGATAATTGATTATTTGCCAAGAGCCTGTTTGTGAGTTGCCACTTATTATTATTTTTTTTTAATCTACTCTTGGGACATACTTTCAATTTCACAGTCTTTTGCACATTGTGGACAGTGGTGTTTAATTTCTTAAAAGAAAGTGCACATGCTCCTTCTATTGTACTTAGACGAAGGGCTTTCCAAAGGGGAGGCAGGGAGCTTAATATCCAGGGAGCAAATATCTAAGATTACATTTGCATGTTACTCCACCCATACAGTTGTGGCTTAAGAGCTAGGAAGGGTATTAAGGAACAGTCATTTATCATGTAAGAAAAGAAACCTTTGAGTCTCACTAGCTTAGATGTTCTGTCTGAGAGACGGTAAACATTCTTGGAGATAGCACTCTTTAATTGTTTATGGATTACTTCATTTTATTTTACTATTAAAATAAGAATTTCTAGCAGAGTTAAGGAAATTTTTGTCAGGAAACAGTTGTTTTCCTCCTACAGACTAACATTCCTGCAGGCAATACAGCAAATTAACCAATATAAATGTTTCCTTCAAAACACAGAAATCTTTTATCTATTTAGGAACAGATCATACACTATAACATGCTGAACTATTTCTATTAAGCCCAAAGATGACAAAAAAATTGAAAAGAATAAATCCATTATAAAGAATTCATATCTGCTGCTTTGTGAGCAATCCATAATACACCGTATTGTGCAAACTATAGGAGATGATGACCCAACAATACAGAATGTAGAGAGGGCTTTTGACAACAGAAAAGCATAAGAGAGAATATCATTTAATGGAGAGTGAAAAAAATGAGCCTGGATTCTTTTCCCCCTTTATTTGTTGTATCACTTTGTAAAACCTCTCTATGCCTTGTTCTCTTCATCAGAAAAATGAGACCTATGGTTTTATTTTTATAAAGTGCTTTAGGATTTAGGAGAACTCAGAATCAGAATGCATTATATGATGAAAACCACCATGGTGCATGTCACATGATTATGGCAGAAAAGAATCTAGGAACCAAAAGTAAAACATGAATCAGCAATGAACACTCATTTTGTTTGTTTAAAACCCCAGGATGTGCAAATATAAGTTAGAACTAAAGCTGACCCTCTTCCTTTACAACCACATATTACTCTGTCTGGCTCTGGTTTTGAAACCAGAGTTTAATGAAAAGAATATAAATTCAGGAAAGTGTAAGGGGCAGGGTGTCTCTCACATGAACTCTGAGTCACTAGAATGTCCCTAAGAGGGACACTAACACTAATCTCTTTAAAGATGAGACAGAGTGCTCTGGTTTTTTCCTTTTACTCTTTACTTAAGCTTATTCCTATTTCCCAAAAAGTTATTCAAGGAGGAAACACAACAACAAAGGAGGAGTTTGTTCCTCCAATTGTTCAAACATACATGGCATGCATGGTTCTTAGGAGGACAGGAGAATCAGAAGCGGAGACGATATGGACCACATGTTGAGATGCAAGTGAAGACTGTACTAGAAGCTAGGGGTTCTAGGTACCAGTGCTCACCCCAACATTAACTTACTGCATCATCTCTGAACCGCTGTTTTCTCAACTGACAATGAGGATGAAAGAGGGAAAGAATTTGTTAAATTATTTTCTTCCAAGACCTAGAATTCTATTATTCTTTGAGTATTCTTGTGACCTGAAATAGAAGATCCATTAGGAAAGGTTAAAAATATAAAAAATAAGTTTCTCTGTAAATAAAAAGTAAGCCAACTCTGGTATCTGGATGTTAGAAATGATTACACATAATCTCAGATATACCACAATCATACAGCTAGTTAGTGGCAAAATCAGAATCAGACTTTGGAGTTTAACCATAAATTGATATACTTTAATATCCCAGTAGATTCTTCTAAATTCTCCAACTTCAGAAGTCTAAAACTAAATTCATTTTAAAAAATTGAGTCATAAGCACACTGGCTAGACATTGGTAGAGATACTAATCCCACACATATTGTACTTATCAAATGAGTGTTATTCCCATGTGAAACTGTTCTTTCTTCATCTCTCTTTTTGGTTCATGTCACTCCAGCTACAGAAACCCTGGCATCGCTGTTTCACGTGCATCCTCACTCTGAACCACTCTGCATTTTCACAGTCTCACCAATACAACTGAGTTCACCTCTGACTTCTTTCCCTATTCTAAATTCTTTTCTTCAATCTCAACATGTGTGTATCCTTCATGCTTTCCGTTGCTTCATTTATTCCCTCCTAACTTGTCTCCTTGACTTTAAATTCCTTCTCCATGCTATCCTTAAAATATCTTTCTAAAATAAAAATGTAAGCATATCTTCAACCTGTTCAAAAATTGCTAAGATTTTATTAGCTTACACACAGGAAAAAGTCTCAACTTCTTAGTAGGAAAAATGACACCCTTTCTGCCCAAGGCCTCCTTTTTCAGCTAAACTCCTTCCATTCTCCCCTTGCCTTCTATCCTCCTTCAAGAACAAACATTTGCAGATATTCCCCAGGTACTGCATGCCATTGTGCCTTAGCATATGCTAGGATCTCAGTCTGGAAATCCCTGATCCTTTCCCATTGCTTACATGAAAAATCCCATTCATCTTTTAAGCCACAAGTAAATCAATTCCTCCATGAGGTTTCCTCAAACTCCACATTCCCTTTAGAGTCAAGATACTCCTTTCTAAGCCACTTCTGCACTTTGGAGAGGTTTCCACTGTTGCATTCATCACATTATACTGTAATTGTTTATCTGTGTGCCTCCCTACCTCACAGTTTTGCTTTTTCTACACATCTCTGGATCCTTGGCACAGGTCCTGAAAGACAGAATGCCCTCACTATATATGTACATCTACAAATAAATGAAAGAATGAAGGTAACAGTCATGTACTCAACTACTACTTTATGTTATTCAGAGTTCAAAGAAACAGATTCTCAAAACAAAATAACACATAGATGGAGAAACCCTCTATAAATAAAAAGAAAAATGGGGCCAGGGATTTAGCTCAGTGGTGCCGCTGCCTGCCTTGCAAGCACAAGGTCCGAAGTTTGATCCCTGGTACCAATAAATAAATAAATAAATAAAACCCTGATTGGTACAAGATCTATGCACAGAAATACACTACGATGCCAGAACAGAGAATGACTGGGAGTCTTAGTGATGTAGTGAGACCCTGGTTCAAAATAGGAACAGGTCTGAGGATATGACACAGTGCAAAAGCTGTGGAGTCAGTCCCCCATTACTGTCATTCAGTTGCTGCTCTGATGAATTAGCAGTGCCCCTAACTGAGCCAGGAAGTGTAATCAAGGACAGCTCAGGGAGTTTCGGTTTCAACAAGTAGACAGTAGTGTTAGGTACTCAAGTTTGGGACAGAAGTAAGTTAGTGAAGACAAAACTAAGCTATTCATTTCATCTCTTCAATTTGTAGATACCTAGAGGATATCCAAGCAGAGCATCAGGTAGGCAGTTGGATATAAGCATCTGGTGGCTTAGAGGGCATCATGACCAGAGAGAAACACTCTGGAGCCATCAGCACTCAAATAAATACCATTTAAAGAAGCTGAATGAAACTATCCCAGGAAAGAATATAGATTAATAAGGGGGACCAAAACTTGGGAGACACTCTAACGTATGGTGGTCAAACAGAAGAAGAACTGGTGAAGGATACTTAGATGCATGAGGTTATAAGACAAAAAAATCAGGGGCCAGGGATTTAGCTCAGTGGTGCCGCTGCCTGCCTCGAAAGCGCAAGGTCCCAAGTTTGATGCCCAGTACCAAATAAAAATAAATAAATAAATTTTAAAAAAATCAGGAGATCATAGTCAGCAGAGCAAAAAAGACAAGAGGAAAGAGTCAATGAAGAAAGAGGCAGTTGAACTTTGCTGAAAGCTCATGTAAGATAAAATACTCAGTTTCCTTCATGCACGACAGTAGTGAGTTGGATGACCAATGTAATAGTTAAGATAGAAAAGAAAGCCTGATTGGAGTTGTACCCCACTTCTTTATATGAAATCATGAGAGGAACTGAGGTTCGGTGACCCATGGCTGTAATTTCACTTACTTGGGAACCCTAAGCTGGGAGATTCCGAGTCTGAGCCCTGCATGGGCAACTTAGTCAGACCCTTTCTCAAAATAAAATTTAAAAAAGAGCTTGGGATGTAGCTCAGTGTTCCCTGGGTTCAGTCTCTAGTACCACCAAGAAAAAAATATTAATAATGAAACAAAATTACAAACTAATAATAATTTTTAAAAAAAGATCTCTGGTGAAAGTAAAACCTAAAATAGGGCAAAACCAGAAGAGATTTAGGATGGATTTCGGAGGAGAATTTCATAGCAGCATAGTTAATCAAAAAGAGAATATAATCTCTCTCTCTCTCTATATATATATATATTATTGTATTATATTATATATATAATATTATTGTATTATATTATATATATACATACATTATTTATGACAAAGAAATACATACATCCTGTGTAATAGTTTGCTTTTGGTGGGTTCTATTCCTGACCTATACACCTACTTCCACTCTCATCCTGTTTTGAGTGTTAATCAGTTTAATCACTCCTTTTATTTCTCTGTATTTTCTAAACTTAAATAATTGCTGGTTAAAAATCACTCAAAACATAGGGTATATTTCTTATGAATCCAGAAACCTATTAACAACTAAACTGTCACTTCAGCTTTTAGAACCAAGAAATAAGGATATCTATCCTTATAAAGACATTTATTTCCTAATATTCAAAAAACAAATATGTAATTGACTTTATTATTATCTAAATAAGCTCTAAATGTTATATTTATGGATTGGGAAGAAAACCCATTTTAAGATCTGTAGACTGAAGGTAAAAGGAAATGGCACGTTCTATAATCAAACTGTCAGTCATAGCAAAGCTGAATAAAACTATTTATTTCCTTTTACAAATTCTATATCTCAAGTTGGTATTGTGGCTTTCTCCAAAGAGACAACAAAGACTTCACAAGTCATAAATTGCTGAGCAAATTCCCAAAGAAACTCAGCTAATATAAAGACGCTTCCCTCTATTTTCTTGTATAAAGAATTTTCATTCTCTTGATTTTTTTATTCTCTTCTAATTGCTGAGGTCTTCTATGATTGAAAATGGGTATCCTTAAAACATGGACATGTATGATTTAACTTTAATTCAAATTAACATTAACTTAAATTCCCACTCATGACCTACTAATGTGCACACAAGTGTTGATACTCATGCTTACAGGGAGCAAGAGATATTTAAAAATTTTGTACATCAATGTGATATCTGATTAAGAGAAAGGAATGAACATCACAAGGTTCGTGTTCTTTTATAGTATAGAAAAGATGTCCAAAGGCAACTCTGATGGACAGCAAGCTCAGCTTTAGCAAAGCTAGAGTGATCTGCTTGGGTGCACCACAATAATTTTATAATGATATTAAAATAAATTGGATCCATTTTAAATTTTAGCTGCCACAAAGCATTATGTCAAATATTAAAGTGATGCAATGTTAATACTGCAGCACATAATGTGCCTGGCAACTCGGTTTGGAATAACAGTGTAAGAGAGCTTTTTACATAGAAAAAAACCCAAACAAAATTCTTACAACATAAAAACAAGTGCTAAGTGGCATTTGGAACATCTGGTAAGTATATAGCATAATGGTGTCATCAAATAAATAGTATGCAGTGCTACCTGAACACAGGCTTCTAAAGCCAGGCCTGTCCATTTTTACTTAAATTGTTTCACAATCGTATTTTGTTTTACAGTTCAATTTTCCTTGTTTTTACTAAGCTAGTGATAAACTTTTAAAAAACAAGTTTTTTTTTTTTACTCAGCCACCATCCTTATTTATCTTTTATGAATTAAAAATGTTCAGTCACTTAATACCTTCCTCAAAATACACTAAACACACGATCCAAAGTGCTTCTTCTGATATATGTGCATAATATGGAAAAACAGATCTGGCAAAGAGAGAAGAATTTTTGTCTTTATGAGAAAAGACTGTGTAGCTCTGTTTATTTTTGGAGAGTCCTTTTTAAAGAATGCATTTGGTTTATTTTAGGAACATGATTAGTTCATCAATAATACTTAACCAACCATCACATCAGGAACTACTATGATGAGTCACACTGTATACCCAGCCGGCATGACTTGGCAAACAGTATTTTACAAGATAGGGCACCAGCTTGTGATTGTCTAGAATGCAACACGCCCACTCTCTGTGAGTGCTGTAGGTGTGGCATGTAAATTCTGCTAGCTGCCATCATCCATTTTACTACACCCTAGCAACTGGCAGATATCCCATGTGTAGCACAGTTGGGGAGTGGAGGGTTATGAATAGGCGACAGCAGGAAAAATAGCGCAGATAAAAGGGAATCAACCTTCACAGCATATTAACCATTTAAGGAGCTTGAAAAGACCATGCATATTGGAAGCTTCTAGCAAGATACAGAGCAGTATTATCAGATATGATACATGTTACAGACAACCACAGGACAACTTACCAAAAAAGGACTTATGACTATGAAACACACTTCAACAGGCATTTTATGTGGGAGGCAATTATACTCTGAACTCAGAGATTCACATAGTTATATCTTGTGTAAATTGCCCCAAAGTTTCTCTTATGACTTATGGAAAAACTGGTAGATTTGTAGCCATCTCTCTATACAACTACTTCTCGTCTACCAGTGATGAGTCAACATATTAGTAACTGAAAGGGTAACTGCAAAAACTGGTCTTTCTTTTTTTTTTTCTTCTAGTACCAGGATTTGACTTGAGGACCTTGCACTTGCCAGGCAGGCACAGTGCCACTGAGCTACATCCCTGGCCCTGCAAAAACTGGTCTTGCTGTTTCAAAGACTGAGCACTTGTAACCATTTTCAGGAATGTAACTAAAAATCAAAAGTTCACTTACCTAAGTGTTCTTACAGTTTTTGTAACTGGGGAGGATTTTTGCTATTTTTTGAGTACCCAGAAATGTGTTATGTAGTGGATAACACCAAAGAATTACTCACCTCTCTGACTCATAATAAAAAAAAGAGGAATGATATCAATTAACCCAATAGGTATTAACATGACAAGGATATGAAACATGTACATAATAATTCTGAAGTTTTCATCATTACACCCTGCAGATAAATTTAGTATAATTTCTTTGTAACTTGTGAGTCACTGGCCAACTCATTACAATAATACAATCAATATATTATTGAGACAGAAATATCCTGGCAATATAGCAAGACTCTAGAAATGCCAGTTTCTAAATTAATGTCAAAGTCTCACACATGTGTCATAAATGGCTAACAAAGGGATGCCAAATCATCCCTGTTGCTGAGATAATTGTTCTACTTTGAAATTCCTTAAGATCTATTGTGTTAGTTCCCAGGTCAAAGCCATCTCTCTCGCTCCTTTTTCCCCTCATTCTTCAATCATAATGTAGAGTTAGAAAAATTATTTGACAATGAGATAACTGAAGTGATTTCAATGGTTTTAATGTAGCATTTTAAAAAAATTCTACTTAGCTGGTTTTGTTAGGAGAATCCTTGATTTGCTTGCCAAGTTTTATTATAGAAAGCCTGCATATCTATGGCTCTTTGATAACCTTCAGAAAATTACGAAACTAAAGGATGAGTTTGGGGTGTACAGGATGAAATGCTCCTATTAAGAGTCTATGAGGAAAAACTATTCAGTATTTACACATGTGTGTCCAAATAGTTTCTCTAGTGTGAGAAACTGAAAGTGAAAATGAGGACTAAAAGGTATAACAGATAATGTGAAATAGGAAGAAAAGGGGCAAAGGGGAAGTGGAAGTGGGAGGGGTAGGGGAAAGGAAAGAAGGGAATGGAATTAATATGAGAAAATGAAAAAATGGAAACAAAGTCTTTGTAAATAGGGAGGGATGGAGGGGTTGAAGGGAGGACAGGGAAAGGGGGAAAAATAAGAACCAAGAGAGATTACGTAAAGGTGCAAATTTCCAATGATGAATGTCATCATATAGTATACCTAAAAAGTACCAATAAAATTCATTAAAAAAAGAAAGAGTCTGTGAGGAAGCTGGGTGTGCTGGCGCACACCTGTGATCCCAGCACTCTGGGAGGCTGAACAGGACTGCAAGTTCAGTTCCGGCCTGGGAAATTTAATAACTTAGCAAGACCTGGTTCTCAAGACAAAAAAATAAAAATGTGCTAAGAATATAGCCCAGTACCATAAACAAAAGAATTGAAACATTAAAAAAATTGAAACATTACATAGTATCCCATTAATATGTAAACTTTTTTATATCTGTATGTGTTAGTTAAAATATTTTTTTAAAAATACAATCTCTGTGAAAGACTTTAATTCCTTAATTATATTTCCAATTGTATATTCTGTGTGTCTTCCAATTAGAGTATAAACTCTTAAGAGAACAGTACAGTCTCTTAGGCATAATAGAAGCCACGAAAATACTTAAAGATTATTTCTTGAGAAGGATTCTATAGATTACCTTATGGAAATTCAGGCAAAAGTCTTCTCTGATAAGAACAAAGTATTATAGTGATCATTTTGTTTCTAGATTTCTGACAGATGGTTGTGACAAAACATTAACAACTATAACTAGCGATGATGATGTTTAAAAGTTTAAAATCATTCATTGTTCAGAATACATAATTGCATATTTGCATGCTGAGCACAGTCCTGAGTTTACTCCCTTCTTGGCACCAACTACATATTTTTGGGAAACTCCTATTTTTATAAGTTGATTCATTCACTCTCATTTTGTATATTTCTTAGAATGTAAGATTTATTTTACCTTAATTTCTTAAAGTGTCACTTCTATATCTTCCCAAAGAGGAAAGAGAGATACAAACTGGAACAAGGGGCTGCTATATTCCATTTTACGTGAGTGATGTATTTTTAATGCCAATGTACATCTGCTTAGAATTTCTAGTCAGAAAATATGAACACGTGTTTGAGGACAAAAACTGAGCAATTCAAGATAGAGAGATACTCTTCAAAAATAAAAAGAAGTTCCTTAGTTATAAGACATCCAGGTGCAGGGAAGCTTTAGAATTAACTTGCCCTAAATGTGGAAACACAGAAGTGGACCTGCGAAGTGGAAGTGTAAATAAACATCCTCCTCCTTGGGATGCAACATTCACTTAAGGATTTCTTCAAATGGAAATGAACTTGTTATGAGACACTGGGTCCCTGAGGGAAGAAAGCAATAGAAACAGACTTCATTTCTCTGGCTTCCTGTGGTTAAGGTGAATCTGACAGTTGATTCTCTTCTGCACAAGGACAAATTTTAAGCCATGAATATAAACATAGTCCAATTTTTCTGCCTTCTTTTTATCCTAGATGCTGCCTCACCAGGAAGATTTCGGTGCTTGAGCTCAAGTTCAGTGAACTTGCCAAGGTTATCACGTATTTCCCAAGAAAAAAAGACACAAAAATCACACTGCCAATTATATGTCCTAATTTCATTAAATCCTTTAATTGTTTGGGACTGATCAAAGAGCTAGTCACAAAGCCACACTCAGCCCAACTTGCAAAGAGGAACCGGAAGCTACCTGGTCTTTGCGAATGGATGGTGTCTGTTCTATTCTGTGCTATATGTTCATTGTCCTGCATGCCTTGTCTTCATTGTCTTGGAGTGCAGTGGCCATACAGCACAGTAGTCAAGAGATAAGCATTTGGGACACAAGTTGTGCTCCTGGCTTGGAGCACAAGTTCATAATGCCAGCAAATTTCCAGAGTAGTCATGAAAAAGTTGTGACCATATGTGAATCTGTTTCACTCCTTCACCTGTTATCTATCGTCTTACAAAATGCTGGATAATCAAATGCAGTAATACCTGTAATGTGATCAACAGTGTCTGCTACATAGGTAACATTTAATATATTACCTGAGTATGAATAAAATTCTCAGCATTATTACCTCCTGGCACATACTGGTACTTGATGTCATTACAAAATGAATAGATGAATGTAACTATTAAGCATGAAATCAGAATCCTAGCCTTTTCACTTCCCTCTCTGTACCCACCTACCTTATTTTAATTGTAAATGTAACAGGAAATGCTCTAAAAGAGTACTGAATTTAATGTTACTAACTCAAATTCAGTATCTTTTGTACGCCGGTGGGAGGGAGGAGCTTTCCATATTTATGCTTTGTACCAGCTATGCATATTATCTTTCTTAGGTTTTTAAAAACACAAATGAATTGAGCTGTTTTAATGTAGAGCTGCATTGCCAAGGTAGTATTGCATTTCATGACTTTTCTATTATCTGTAACATTCTAGAAATGCTACTGTTGGGATTCCCACCAAGCCGAGTTTATATAGAGAAAAATGTGGACAAAGATAATTCTAGTCTGGAGTTGTTTTCAGTCTTGTACTAAGACTGCCAGTTATATTAACTATATTTAAGAATACACAGTGAAATTCAAACGGCAAATTCAACCTAAGCTTAGACTAATATAAACAATTCTTCAATTTTATGAAACTGAAATGACTTTGAGGCCACAGTGAAATTTTTTAAAGAGTCACATAAAGTTGAACAATATTTAATTTTTATATAAGCAGAATTCAGAGGCATGAAGAATTCTTAGGAAATTAAATCTCAGAAAATGATCATGTAGCTTTTTGTGCCTTCTTCCAAAGAGCTTCATGATCTCTATGTATAGTTGTTCTTTAGAGCATTTTTGACAAAAAATTACAGTGTAATGACTTTTTTCCACAGACAGAAAAGGTGAGGCACTGAGTATTTAAATGGCTTTCTGAGAAGTACAATATTAGCTCATAGAAGAGAAAAGGAAAACATGAGTCTTTGGCTAGAATCCACTAATTATGATGTAGCTATAGCAGCTTCTGAATGTGATCTTTTAGGAGTAACTAATAGATGTTCACCTTCAAGACTTTATGAAAGTGTTTCACATTAAACCTTAGAAAATTATATCAAATCAAGGTCTGAATTTTTCAGTCTATATTTGGGTTAACATAATCTCTTTCTGTAAGTCCAAAAGACTTGGGCTAATATGAATAGAAATGGATATAACAAGGCCTAAATAAACCCCAGTTTCCCCTACCTTTCCACTTCTTCCATGTTCCTTGCTTTATTGCTCTGTCTGAATGGAGAGACTGTGTTTGTGATTGCTATTGTTTTTGAAATCTCTAACAGATTTCTCACTGTAGGAACAGTAATAATCTGGAAATGGTGACATAACATATACAGGAAGGAGCTCTAACTTTTCTTTACAATTTAGAAATTCTAATCACAGACTAGGGAGGAGTTCTCAAAGTATAGTCCCTAGAGGAGCAGCCACAGCATCACAGGGTAACCTGTTAGAAATGTTAATTCTAGAATTCAACAGGAGTTCTACCTAGCCAGAAATGCAAATCCTAGAGATCTGCTTAAACAGAAATTCAGTGCAGGAGTAGGGACTGACATCTGTATTTTAACAAGCCTTTTTGGAGATTCTGCAATATTTGCAAAGGCCTGAGAACCACCAATAATCTCAGACTCAGAGCTCAGTGATCCATGTGTCTACATATTTGCATAATCAAACCCTATGTTTCTAGTGTCACTGTTTTCCTACTTGCCAAGTTCTTGTGTTTGAACATCTTTGGCTGTTTCTGTTTTGTTTTGTTGTTCATCTATGTCAGTTTCTTCCTCTCAACTGTATGGAAACACTGCACTTCCATGAGGAGAACGCAGAAGAATAAGAGATATTTTAAGATCACCTCCATCTTTGATTCTTTAACTCAAAGAGAGTTTAGGGTATATAAACAGTGTTACAGAATGCACTCTGGTATATATAAGATATTTTAAAAGATCCACTCAAGATTCCTGTCATAAAAAGGTCTCAGTAAAATAATTACTGTACCAGGAGGGTTGGAAGGGTATTTCACAATAAATTAAAAGGTATTGTGAGGCATGACTTACAAGATCACTGTGACTTCAATACTAGTCATCAAATCCTCCAGCAATGTAGTAGTCAGTTTATTTTTAATTATTCTAATCTTTGACACCCGTCTTGAATCAAGTTGCTTTTTAAAATAATAAAAAACTTAGCTCTGTATCTATAGATAAATTATGTTGAGCAAGTACACACAATGTCTTTTTTTGCTTAAATCCTATATAAAAAGTTGCTTAAACTTTAGTAACCTATTAACTCATTTTCATTGGAAAAAAATATTCTGAAACTACTATAGACCCAGTGCCCAGATGAATAAAAAAATTCATTTTTTTTCTATAAAAATATTTTCAGTTAGAAAATTTTCACTATCAAAAAACCCTTTCAGGGCCAGGGATTTAGCTCAGTGGGTCTGCCACCTGCCCCGCAAGCACAAGGACCCGAGTTCGATCTCCAGTATTAAAACAAAACAAAACAAAACAAAAAAAACTCTTTTACTTATTCCTATAAAACATTTTTGTTTATCATTAAAATGAAAACATATCATTAAAAGTTGTCATGGATGCAGATGAAAATAACACTGAGATTCCACCTTACCCCAGAAAGAATGGCTGCTATCAAGAAATCAACCAATAACAAATGTTGGCAGGGTTGTGGGGAAAAAGGAACCCTTCTCCATTTTCTTTTTCTTTGTACCGGGGATCAAACTTGGGACCTTGCACTTGTGAGGCAGGCAGCGGAACCACTGAGCTAAATCCCTGACCAGCCTTCTCCATTGTTGGTGGGAGTGTAGACTGGTGCAACCACTGTGGAAATCAGTATGGAGCTACCTCAAAGAACTAGGACTAGAGGTCCCATTTGACCCAGCTATTCCCCT
>NW_004624732.1:1750090-1828746 GCF_000247695.1 Heterocephalus glaber | reverse complement strand
CTTGGAAACAGCCCAAGTGCCCATGAACTGGAAACTGGATAAAGAATATGTGGTTTTTTAAAATAAAACAAAGTACTATTCAGCCATAAAAAATGAGAAACTAGAGACATTTATAGCTAAATGGACGCACATTGAGACCATACTCTTAAGTGAAATAAATAGGACATACATGTGTAAATACCGAATAGTTTCTCTGATATGAGAAACTGAAAGTGTAAATAAGGATTAAAAATGAATAATTGGTAATGTGAAACAGGAAGAAAAGATCCAAAGGGGTAGGGGAAGTGGGAGGGGTAGGGGAAAGGAAAGAAGGGAAAGGAAAAAATATGAGAAAAGGAAAAAATGGAAACAGTCTTTGTAAGTAAGGAAGAGTGGAGGGGGTAAAGGGAGGGCAGGGGAATGGGGAAAAAATAAGAACCAAGATACAACACATAAAGGTACAAGTTCCCAATGATAAATGTAAACGTATTGTATATCTAAAATGTACCAATAAAATAATTTAAGGGAAAAAAGTTCTCATGGATTATAGGAATACACAGAGACAAGACTGTGCATAGCAGTCTGTGAAACAGTTTTTTAAAAAATGTTTATTAGTACATGTTGCAGTACATAATTTTTACATTCCTTGTGAAGCTGGTGCACATATATAACACGTTTAATTCCTTTTTTCATTCCCTTCCCCTCCCCTCACAGTCCCTGCATCCATCATTTGATCCCCTTCCCAACTGAAAAAGACCTATCTCCCTACTTCCAGCTGTACAAAATATCCAGACAAAAGGAAAACACGTGCCCAACAATACTTTTAAAGAAAGAAGTTTCTGTGTTATTTTGTATCAACTACCAGGAAATCTGAAAAATTACTTTCATTTCTATTTTAAAGCTGACAAATATCAGCTCTGGCATTAAATTTACTTCAAAAAATACTGGATTTTGTTTATATACACAGATGATCAAATTCATTTGTCAGCTTGAAGAATACTTGACCAATACTTGAAGTTACACTTTTACACTGAACTATCCAAGATATCCACCACTATTCCTGCTGGAGGATATTCAGAAAGGGGAATTCCATAGGATATAATACCCCCCAAGAAGAATTTATAATCAAAATATTTATGCAAGAAAATATTTATAAAGACTGTCTCATACCACACACATGACCAATGGAGAATATATTTTAATGGAAGGAGAGAGAGTTGGCTTTCAAATTCTTAGTGTCACCCGCTCTGCGTATGTGCTAACCTTTGTGGATAGCAATGATATCCTTGTAGACTCTTGCAGCTCTACTTTAAACCAAAGCAATCCATTTCAAGAAAAATGTGAAGCAGTAAGTTTGCAGAATGGGCCTGGCTCTGTCAGTGTCTTATCTACCTGAAAGATGACATGGCTTATTTATTCCCTGCATGGAACTGGAAATAAAGGTTGTGAAAGAAAAAACCCTTATATTTCAAAATTTTGTTTGGGTTTCCATGATTCTCATACAAGTCATGCAAATAGGTAAACAATAATATCCAAATCTAAATATGAATAATTTTATTTCAAATAACCCTAATACCTTCATTGACATTAATTCAGAGTTCTGTATGATGGACATGGTCCATATTTTTTCTGTCCAAATATATGGTAGGTTCTGTCCTTAAAAACATGATAGCCACCAGTAACATGTTCTAATGAGCACTTCAAATGTAGCTACTGCAAACAAGGATCAGAATCTTTATTTGTTTAAAGTTTAAAATTAAATAGTCACATGTGGCTAGTGGCTACTGTACTGGACAACAGGGAAGATAATCATCTGAAAATAGACTGGCCTTTACTCTCACCAGGCCATTCTGACATTAAACTTTTACTTAAACACTTATTCTTTATATGTTATATTCTTCATAATTTAAGCCAGGCCCCCACCCTTTTTGCTTCTATTCAGTGGCATTACTTGTAGACAGACTTCCATATGAGAAACAATTTTCAAGTCCTTGTCACCACTGTTCTCTTTGTTAAGAAGATCGATTTAATTCATTTAGACGTTTTCATCACTTTCAGTTTTACTGCTCTTTTGTATGGCACTCATCTTTCTCGTATGTACTGAATACAGCAAGGGTGTTTGCTACTGTGTGGCAGCAAACAGGGTGGAAAGTGGCTGACATTTTTAGAATAGTGTTCGATTTAGAGAAAACCTGCGAAGACAGGATAAAGTTTCTGTATATTCTATGCCCAGTTTCCTGTATTATTAACCTCTCACATTAGTTTAGTATGGTATATTTGTCATAAAAATGAACCAATTTTGATACTTCGTGACCAAATGATATTGTCATTTTATTCATATTTCCTTAGTTTTTATCCTATGCTCCTTTTCTGTCCCAGAGTCCTACCCAATGTGATTTAAGTTGCAAGTCTTCTTAAGCTCCTGCAGACTAGGAGAGCTTCACACACTTCCTTATTAACTGACATTTAATTAAATTTATTGTAATTGAGCAAGTTCATGATTGAGCAGCTAATGGTAGAGGAATTATGAATAAGACTAAGATCAAAGAGATGATGTTTCACCAAAAAGCCTAGTGGGTATATGGTGATAGGTATCTTTACACACAACACAGGCAGCCTGGAACAAGAAAAGTATCCTTGGGATACTCTCCTGCACACAAGCAGGTCATGGCTCGCTCCCTACACTGTTCTAGTCGCTCCTAGAGTGAGAATTAACTCAAGAGGTTTTTGTTTTTTTCAGTTTTGGGGACTGAACCCAGCTACTTGACACATGCTAGGCAAGTGTTCTGCCACTGAGTTATATCCTCAGCCCTTTTATAAATTTTATTTTGAGACAGAGCCTTGGAAATTTGCTTAGACTAACTGAACCTGCCATCCCACTGCCTCAGCCTCTGAGTAGCTGGAATCAAGGAAATATCACCACATCCAGCTAACCTCAATGTCATGTCTAGTTCTGTGAAGACATGATATGAGATTTCAGATACCTTTTTTTTCTGTCCTACATCCTTACCCTGCCTCACACACACTTAACCTGTGGCCTGTCATTTTATCATAAAGAAAATTGAATTTATCTGGAATAATTTGTTCTTCAAAAACTAGTCCATGGCTACTTAATAATTTTTGTTATTTATACCACTGCAAATGGTAAGTGAATGACTGTTACAGTATTCTCACACACTGATTTAGAGCATTCATAAAACATTGTATAATTCTGTGATCCTTGGATGATATAAAAACATTGCCTACTGGCTTTTGAATATAGTTTGGGAGCTATGTATAAAGAACCACAGAATGCATACATACTATTTGAGCCAACCCGTGGCTTCTACTTTTTGAAATGCACCATAGCTTTAGTCTTTAGGGTCCCAATAATACTCTTCTTACTCTTTTATAATATTTTATGTTATTTTCTAAAACAAGATTTCCTTGTTATTGGATGTTTATATGAGGAGCAGGAGGTTTAAAAGCTCAATTTTCCTTGGTTCCTTCCTTTCACTGCACATAATTTAAGACTATTTCTCCACTCCTTTTAAAATGTCCCTCTGCTTTAGTTTCTCAAATTTTGTCCTGTACAACAAGATCCTATTTGTGCAGATTCTAATCTGCCTCAAATTTTGCATTTGCTGACTATTTCAACTTGCTTTTTAATTTAAGCAAAACTTACCTTTAAAAAACTTTGAATGATAGAACTTAAGAACATGAATCAGAGTTTGATCCCCAGCACCAAAAAAAAAGAACGTGAATCAACTCCTACCTTATCTGCAGTGTGGTCTTCATATGATACATGAGGAGTCTGAGGCTCAGGACTTAACAAAGATCAATAAGTCTGTCAGCCAAAGAGTCAGTTTCCAATTCTACATAACCCATGCCTAAGGTACAATGCAAATGATTTCATTACACTACACCACCCCTTCATTTCATCTGAAGCATGTTTCTCCAAAAAGAATTAGTTCCCAAGGTTTAGAAGCACTCTTCCAAAAGGGTCTAACCTTTAAGACATAACTCAAACTGTAAGCATTAAAGTAATAAGACAGTATTGAGTATACCCATTAAACTTCATAGGGTATGTCCGAAATTAAGGCTCAAGAGTCACCTTTAACATATCTGATTCCTTTTATCCCTCTGCCTATCTTTTAAAATCATTTCACTTTAATACTGATGGAAGCTGTCTTCTTTTGAGGGTCTTGCTATGTGGATATATATTATATTTATAAATCAGGTATATATATTATATTTATATCATTTATTTGTGGACTTTCACCATATATTTAGCACAAGACATCACTTGCTCACTACCTTGGGATGCCTACCAACTATCAGATACCTCAGGACTCCCTTCTTGGGTGATCTCTGTTTTCTCTATCAAAAGTCAGAGTCTTGGAGAAGAGGCAAGGGAGCAGCCTGACATTACCACAAGCCCAATCTCTCTGCCCATCAGCCCTGCACACTGCAAGCATATGCAGCGACTCCCTAGATTACTCCACTCTCTTTCATGCTCCCACAACCCTGCACATGCTGCTGTTTCTCCTTGTTACCCTGCACCCTATCACTTGGCAACTACCAACATATTCTTCAAAATTCAGATAAGCTATCACCACCTAGTGCTTTCCCCAGTGCACCCCTTCCCAGGGTTAGATACCCTCTCAGTCTCCCATAGTCAATCCTATGTTATTCTGTTATAGCACCTGTTATATAGTTGAGGTACGTCTGTGCATATTCCCTCCACACTAGACTCCCTAACTGTAAGAACCATGCTTTATTAGTTCCAGTTTCCTTACCAGGCTGCCTGCAACAGAAGAGGTATAATAGTAAGAAAACATGCCAGGCCCGGGATTTAGCTCAGTGGTTCCACTGCCTGCCTCCCAAGCCAAGGACCCGAGTTCGATCCTCAGTACCAAAAAAAAAAAAAGAAAATGTGTCATGTGCCAGGCACTACATTAAGATCTTTACAATCATATATTATTCACAGTGACCTTAATCAACAGTGTTGCTGTGATCACTTGATAAAATTGGCCAAGTAACTTACTCACATTCATACAGCAGTTAAGTTTGAGAACCCAAATTCAAGTTTAACACTAAGTCTAATTTCCTATATATTTTATTGCTTCCTTGAGGGAGTGAAAAAGCAGTTGTTGAACTAACAAGTGCATGAATGTGTGTGAATGGGTGGAAAAACTCTTCTACGAAAGCAAATGATATCGAGTTTTTAAATGCTTGAGTGGCTTTTTATACAATCTTAGGGTACAGACTTGAAGGAGTGGTCCTCAGGGGTCATGTAGTACAAACTCCTCTCTTTATTGAAAACAAAACAGGCTCTGAACAATACCATGACTTTTTTCTCTACTTTTCACCATCTGTATACACACTTAATTTTTTAAAAGATGGGACTTCTTACAAGAGAACCACATACAAACTAAAAGTATATAATAGCTCCAAGCCTGGCATGATTTAGAAGCCAGCATGAAGAGCAAAATATGGATGTTTTCAAAGCTCTGGCTGTGCACATGGAGCTCTTTACATGTAAGGAAGAAGATGGATATGCAGTGGGGAGTTCATCAAATACACATTTTAAGGAACAACACAGTATTTAATACTTTTCCAGGGAACATGATAGTATCACTTTTTCTCCTGGCTTATGAAGAACTCAGTGGAGAATGCTAGAATGACTTCTGTGAACATAAAGAGCCTGAAACCAATCCAGAACCACTCTTTCCTTCAAAGCAAAATTCTAATTGGACCAGCCAGGAGATGTGGCTTTGAACAAGGAAGGCAAATGTGAATTGGCTCACACTGGACTAGACATTTCCCAAGTGTTTCTCCCACGAAGCTGCAGTTTGGCCTTGCTTTTAGGGGCTCATAAGCTAAGTGACCAAGACAGAGACTACTCAGCAACCTCGGGGGGTGGGGGGTGGAATATTCTGGCAAACACCAAATTATTTAATCTGCTTTCTTGTCCTGCTCCAATCATTTGTTTTTGTTTTGTTTGTTTTAAAAAAGGTTGAAATGAAAAGAATGCAAGTTTATTTTAATGTGAAAGGAATTTGGGAGTTACAAAAGTCCCATTTGTTTAATTCTTTTAACAAAAGAGCATTTCTTCTACTGAATAAAAATTCAAACTTCAAATTTTGGGATATTTGATGCTGGTGTGCTTTAATTACTATTAGTAGAAGCATAAAAACTAGGCTGGTGCTGCAGGGCAATCCAGTAATCCTACATGAGTATTTATTAAGGTCTAAGTTGTCTAAGTTGGAAGAGACAAAGGTTGAGGCAGAAAGGGTCACACAATTCCAGGAACAGACATACAGTCCTGTTATACAGAAGAGATATGTTCAGAAAACAGTGTACAGGACAGTTTGAAGAGACCTTAAATATAATCAAATAGGTTACCTATTTACAGTCATGGGTATAGAGAAAGTCTCTGAGCAGAAGCAGAATGAGATATGCATTAAAGGGTTGCCTTTATTATGAAAAGGAGTTTTTTGTTCTGTTTCATTTTAAGGTACTCTCGTTACTGTAACAATGTGAAAAGAAACAGAAAAGTATGAAACAGCGTTCAAGTGTTCATTCAACAAATATTTGCTGAACACATGTATTTATAGGGCCTTGTGGCAAGCACTGGCATGACATTTCTTATTATTTTTCAGTGAGAGTGAGGAGATGGTGCCAGCAGTAGCAAAGGGCACATTTTAGCTGTGTGACTTTGGATGAGTCCCTTAACCTCTGAGGCTCAGTTTCCTCCCTTGTGAAATAAGAGGATTAGCCACCAGAGGTTTTCAAAGTTTCCTCTTCTTTTTTCTTACAGCTGTGAGATTCTTTTCCGTTCTAATGAAATCTAAGCACAACCTAAATATAATTTTAAAACCCTAATAGATTTGTTCTGGGTGAAGGGAGAAGAAAGTCAGGATATGTCTCTTGTGTGATGCCCCTTCTCCCGTAGTCCATGCCCAAAATTCCCCTCTGCAGAAACTCAGGATTTCAGGGAAATAGTATTTTTTAACAACTCATCTTCCTGATTCCTTTGAAATTGTAGTGCTGCAACAAGAAACACAAACAATCAGAGGCTCAGTTTTTTAAAACAGAGATTAATTATACAGAATCTCTGAATTCTAGAAAGCCAAAACAGTATAGCTTCTTAAATGAAATGAAGAACAGTTGTTTCAAAGTGTAATACCAGGTAGGAGGAACTGGAAGAAGAAAATTAGATATTAAGTTACAAAGCCCTTGGTTGGCTTGTATATCTGAGAATGGTAAGGGTCAAATGAATATAGCTATGGAAGAAGCTGCAGAACTTGGTCAGATTAAACAGAGAGGGAGACAAAGAAGAAATCAAAATAGCATTCGAGTTTGTAAGTCCAATACAGTACTACAGATAGGTATGGGGAAGTAGATCTCAAACTAGGTGCATGTTGGAATTGCCTGGAGAGCTTTAAAATATACTGATGACTGGTTCTCACCCCCAAGAGGTTCTGAATTAATTAGTTAAGGGGTGCAGCCTAGGCAGTGGGATTTTTAAAGCTCCCCAGATAATTCTAATGTGTAGCCAAGGTTGAGAACCACTGAATCAGAAGGGCAGAGAGTTATGGCAGGCCTGGAGAATATGTTTTAATGAACCTTCTGCTGCTGCTTTTATGTTCCAGTTAATTTTTTATTAAAGATTTTTAACTTCTTTCCTCAATGCTTTGTACTAACCACATAACTTCAGAATTATATGTAATACTATTTTTCTATATTATCCTATCAACTTTTCTCTGTGAGATTTCAAAGGATACCAGTCTATTTTTTTCAGTGTTAAAAATCAACGATAAGGGCCGGGGATTTAGCTCAGTGGTTCTGCCGTCTGCCTCACAAGTCCAAGGTCCTGAATTCGATCCCCATTACCTGCCCCCCCCCAAAAAAATCAAAGATAAAATCTCCACTAACAAGAAATGTATGGGTATGTGTATAAATGCTGACACTTGAAGAATTTTCCTTGTTATAGTACCATGGAGGTATTTGTCCAAAAATGTGTCTTTCCTTCACACACACACACACACACACACACACACACACACACACACTTCGGAGACTTGTAAATAGCATGTAAGTCAGGCACTGTCCTCTTAAACTACTGCACAGCCTCTTAAGAGGACACTATTAATAGTCAAGAGAAGATCAGCCTTCAGTCTGCCTAAACCTAGCAAAAGCAATCCCAGATATTTGCATAACCTTTTTGAGTTTTCAAACTCCTCCTAAAAAACTGATCCAGCTGGATCCTATCAATCATTCTATTATTCAATCATCACAGATAGTCTGATTTTCTTTTCCTAGGTGAGGAAACAGAGGCCCAGATGTTAAGTAATAAGCCCAAGCCTTGGAGGTAGAATATGACCTAGTGGATCTCAGTTTTTTTTCTTCTTTCCTAGTATGGTTCTCTGTATTTTCCATCAAGCGAACAATTGATTTATCAGGTACGTGATCCTAACTTCAGCTCTAAGAGGGAATGGGAGGTGCTTATGCCAAGTCATCTCTTTCTCTTCAGTCTCCCACAGGGTTTAACCAGTAAAACCTAATAAAAACATTATTTTCTACTTTTTACTAGAACTATGAAAATCCTTGTTTTCAAGATTGAACTGCAAGCTTCTTGAAGGATAGGGTCTAGGTATGATGACAAGAATCACGTTTTCTATCTGCAGAACTGGTCAGTTTCATTTCCTTGCTAAATTCTGTCTTAACCCGATTCATTAGCCTTTCAGCTGAGTATAATAAAGATATTTTCCGAATTAATTTATAGTCCTCATTCCATTCTCTTGTGATGAGAACAGAACCACTCTACCATTTTCTAAATTGTAAATAGCTCTCCAAGCAAAGATAAACTTTTGCCATGTCTTCCCCGAGGTCTTCCTATTTCTAAGCCAGTTTTCCCAGTTTCTTCTCAGAGCAGAAGTCTTTTGAGATCAACTGCTTTCTTTGACAACACCTTCTGGATAAAGCACAGGTTGTTCAGCCTTCTTCTACAGCATAGGCACTCTAGGACTAAAACCATGACTTCAGTAGTGACAGGATCTGTGTGGAGTTCAGAGGAACTGCTACCTCCCTTGGTGGACACTCAAGATTTTAAGTTAAAGTTATGTTAGCTTTCACAGCTGACATAGAAGGCTGAGCTGGCCTTCTTCCAGGTCAATATTAATGATCTAACAGTATCATTATCTGAAGTAAGAGAAAGGATGCTTTCATTTATATGTCTAAGCTCTTTAAGTAGTTTTCCCTAAGATAGGAAGCACAACACCACTGGAGGGATAAGTAGGCATATGTATAATCTAGGTTTTTATTATGACTACTGAAAGAGAACTTCATTTTCCCAGCAATGCCTTTGTAGACCTGGTATAAACTACTAAGTGAAGATACCATGAAAACATGAGGAAAATCATATTTCTTTTAAAGCAGATTTGGAGAAGAAAAAATATTTACATGTATCATCTATACAGGGCACAAAAATATTTGGGAGAGTCATTCAGTTTGGGCTTCTTAAATTTGGCAGTAAACCTCATAAAAATGTCTCAGTACATTCCAGGAAATTATTAAAAGCAATGGCCAGGAAACAGTGTCACTTTTATTTTTTTATTCATTAAGTTTATTGGTACATTTTAGGTATACAATACGATGACATTTATCATTGGAAATCTGTACCTTTACACGATATATCTTGGTTCTCATTTTTTTCCCCAGTCCCCTGCCCTCCTTTCAACCCCTCCACCCATCCCTATTTACAAAGACCTTGTTTCCATTTTTCTTTTAACTGGTAGAAATTCTACACCTGTAGAATATCTTTGGAGTTTAGAATAGATTCCTTCCATTACAAAAAGATGAGTATGCACTACCACCACACACACTGTCTTGTCCTGACATAAATAAAAGGAGGAAGAATTTCAAATTACCTCTACTCGTGACAGTTTTATCCTAGACAAAGTTCCTGCCACAAAATAGAGGGTGAAGGACTTCTAGTAGAGCTGTAATTGCCATAATGTTGATTAAATGTACACTTAACGTAGGGAAAAGCTTTTCTGTGGCATGGCAGAGTCTTTCTAGTGCTATTTAAAAACCCTTCAAGTACAATCTTCTAAAAGTGGCACTTTGATGAGCAGTATGACAACATACCTGAAGTTTCATTGCTATGTAAAACAGAGGTTGGAATTCCAAAGCAATAAGAAACGTGGGCAATACCACCTTACATACACTATCATACACATATATAGTTTTGGTTACAAAGTACATAGGAAAAGATGTTTTATTTTATACTTACAATTTGTCTTTGAGATCAAATATTACCAATTTAATTTAGCCAATTCTCATTGTACTGTACATACTAAGTTTGGTTCCTAGGAATATTTAGCTGTTTTCTTAAATCACAGATACATGCACACACACATATGCATACACTGACATAGCAGTGTGAGTATGTGTATTTAAGGGATAAATGATGCCAAAAGTGAAGATAATTATAAGAAAGTATAATGGAACCAAAAAATATTTTCCAAGCAGGAAAACCAAGTGTGTTTTGAAAGCCTGAATATGTATGTGTTGAATAAAGTTTAGCATATTTATTATAATTTAAAATCATCAATCACTGCTTAATAATCACGTATTTCTTATCATTTCTTATCACAATACAATCCTCCTATCTCTTTCTCAACACACACACACACACACACACACACGCACAAACTGCAATAGGCTTCTAGAAAGCTCTCTTTTGGTTAACTAAAATAGTATTACCACAATGATAAGACAAAGTTTAAATCATAATTTTCAAAGACATTCAGAAGGCTTAAAGTAGAAAGGAAACCAAATGGTATAAAAGCCATTAAACTCTCAGGGATTCACTAACTTTTCCTCTGTTCTCTACGCCTACCCTATATATTTCTTTCCCAATGCTGAAATGAAATTGAAGACCTGGTGTCTAAACATCTTCAACTAGTGCCAGGCTTAGCAAGCAAGACAAACAAAAACCTTTCTCCAGAGGGGTTCTGCAGAAAAATGGTAGTGGCAAGCTCAACCACTAGGCTCTGAGTGCTAGTTTGGAGAACAGAACACAACTGTCGATTGACACTTGCCTTTGACAATTTGAACAGAGTCAGGTCACCTGACCCCCAACCTCATGTACAGCTTAGTAAACGGCATTGCTCCCCAAAGAATAATTTATCTTTCCCTTTTCAGAATGCTAGACTTCACTCTAAAATGAAGTAACTGAGACTAAGCAACTGACTTTATATCAAAGCATTACTGTTTTTAAAAAAGTCAAGATTAGGAAATTTAGTCACAAAGGAAATAAAAGGCATTTTATGCTGCTTACCATTTGATTAAGTACCTGTCTACCTAGGATAAAAATATTTTTGCTTTGTGACTAATAATGCAAACTTAAAATTCAGAAGTATACACTTATTCAATTACTAGTTTTTCATAATCTATAACAGTAGTATTGTATTTCAAAATTGAAATTAAAAAGTGAATTAATACTATGTAGAGTCAAATCAAGGATAAGAGTCCTTACAGATTTTGAGCCAGGAAAATCAATCATGACTAATAAAAGGCTACAAAAATGCATTATCCCTTACAGCTAAGTTCGGAGTAGAAATGCTTTAGAAACCCAGGTATTTGTCCCTTTATCATACCACTATTTAATTAATTATCTATTATAGAACTGTATAATACACCAATTATATTTCACAAAGTAAATGCTCATTATCTTTAATGATTTGTTTTAAACTTAATTTGCTTGTTGCCACTATCGAAATTTGTTAGAAAAGATTTGAGTGTATACTCTATACAGAAAAGTGTATGGCACTCTCACTCCAGGGATATATTCTATAACTAACTTCTTCATGTCCTTAGATGCTTACACAAGGAACTCCATGTGAAAGAATCAGCCACACAATCATCAATGGAGTATCCTATGGGAATGACTGTGTGTCAGCATACAGGAACTCGGGACTAAAATATGGTCCTTGGTTGTAAAATAGCAAAAAGAAAGCAATCTAATTGTGAGCTACATTGAATGTTATAGGTATACTGGAAGAGATCAGCATCTGACACAGTTATACATAACATTATGATAAAGATCACAGATGACCCTTGATTTGGCCTTTTTAGAGAATAAGGAGGATTTGGAATATATGAATAAAGGCAAAAATGAGAAATGTGTGCAAAGTATATCCATGAGTACATTAAAAACAAGTATCCCTGCTGGAAGGGAAAATCAGACCAAGTTATTTTATAGTCCGAGAAGTAGGAGCAAATGTATACTTAATGGAGTGGAAGAAAGGGCTCCTGAGCAAGCCACGGACAAGGTGAGGGCACTGCTGTTAAAACTCACAAGTGGGATAAGAAGAACAGAAAGGAGAACCTGCAGCCAGAGCTGACATCTCTAGAATCCCCTTCCCTTCAAAAAACAGAATAGCAAACACTAGGGCTCCTCCGCTCATGTTTCTAGAAAAGAACAAGCAAGGTCCAACAATTATTTGTGAGGAGAAGCAGAGAAAGACAGTAGCCCAGTAACTGAGGAAGACAAGAAGACTGGAACACAGCTCAGTGGTACAGCATGTGCTTAGCACCCACAAGGCCTTGGCCTCAATTGCCAGTACCAAAAAAAAAAAAAAATGTAGAATGTAAGAGGCTGGAGAAGAATTTTACCTCTGGCATCAAGCCTTTCAAATATAACATGGCAGAGACAGAGAGTTTTAAAGTTTTGTTTACCCTTTCATGACTGGTTTCATAGATATCTCACATGTGTATTTATACACACACAGTTTAAATCTTCATACCGTGCAAGTAATCGATATTGTATCTATCCCTGCTTTTATGCCTAATGTATTCTCAGGCATGCTTCAGAAAAAGAAGAGAATTTTAATTTGTGAAGTGTAGATATATGGCTAAATAATATAGAGATCTAACAATATCATAAAGTGGAGATGATCAACCTTTTCTAAAAGAACCAGACAATTTCAATCAACTAGTGTTCAAATATTGAGTCATTCTGAATTACAGAGAGCCTTGACCAATATTTATTGCTCCATGTTTTAGAAGCAATTTCCATTTTGATGGGTTGCTTCAAAAGTGGTATTCCAAAACAGTTAGGTAACATAAAAATATAGGATCAAGATTATGTCTGTCAGATGAAAAATACAACATTTATGCAGCATTATATAATCCATTCACTGGTTTATGAGCCCAAGGTCCCCACGGGAGTGTCACAAACCCACATAATATGCTACAGGGTTATAATTGCATTCGAGACTCTAAATGAACAGGAAATACTTTCTAAAACCACAAGTATAACTAACATAATTCTACTCAGTACCAAGAAGCATGTCCAAATTTACAATAATTTCAATTTGGCAGCTAAAGATGTTCTCAGTTTGGGAGGAACAACATTAAAATACATGAACTTTTCCTCCCGGATGTCAATTGTTAAGATACATAGCACATAAATCAGATGGCCAAATTGGGCCTATGAAAGAACAGTTACCAATGATTCAATGTCAAAGAAGCCTACTGCGGTTTTCCCCAAGGATGAAGCCAATATTTCTTAAACACTCCAGCTAACTGCTTTCAATAAAGAAAGAGCACATGATACTTAATTTTAAAGATGACATCACACCAGGGATAGTGTGTGACCAATTTAGGGATGGGCATAATTGAGATTCAAAACAAAAATCAACATCCTGGATACAAATTTAAAAATAAATAAGTATAGGCACAGATAATATAACACAGAGAAAAACTGCAATAGAACAGCAATCCTCTGCAACAGAAACAAATGTGTAAAAAAGCTGTACAGCTGGAAAAGAAACAAAAATTAATCGTGGTTTGAGATTAAACCATTTTCAAAAAGCATAACTAATCTGGTAAGTACATAAAATATATAAAATCTAATAAAGCAGCCATGTTACTGGTATTTTGTTTGACTGTTAAAAATACCAGTTCTGTCTAAAAAAGTATGGAAAAAATTTAAAATAAATAAAATATGATTTATGGAAATATTGGTTATATTTTAATAAAAATAGTTACAGATTATGCACTAAAACATGTAACTAACTTTATAGTCACTAAAATAGGTGAAAATAGTGAGAATTCTTTTGGCTTCTTACCTAATAAACCTTACCACAATCTACAACTTTTAAAATAATAGACTTAGTCTAGACTAACACCAAAGATTTCCCTAAGTAGTATTGTATTTGGTGTTGACCTCCATCTCAACATTTTCCAACATACTTCTGAGTAAATTATCTACCATATTGCCTTTCAGTGTTTAGTTTAAAGTTGGGACCATGGGACTCCAAAATAAACTTCTTCCCAAAGGAAATGGACATTGGCTCCTGACCACAGAATTAAGAGAAGACTGTATTTTGTTTTTAACACAACACTAAATCTATCTTTCAAATTGATGGGGTTGCTACAGGTCAAAAACTGACAGGCTGTGTACAAAATAAAGGCTGTACAGTGTTTTTAACATTTTTATGTGTTGCCTATTAGGATATTGATTTATATCAATTGTAGATTATTCTACAATTACATAGGGTATCTGATATATGAGGGAAAGAAAAAGGAAGAAGGGCCGGGGATTTAGCTCAGTGGTTCTGCCGCCTGCCTCGCAAGCGCAAGGTCCCAAGTTTGATCCCTGATACCAAAAAAAAAAAAAAAAAAAAAAAAAGAAGAAAGAAAGAGAAAGAAAAAGAACAGAATGGGAATAAAAACTAAAAGGAAAGAAAAAGAAATCTGGCAACACTGTGCTTTTATTTTCCCAAATCAACAATCCGCTTGTATTTAGTTGTAACAAAGAAGGTATTATCTCGCTGCCTGTCCTTCACTCCCTTTTTTTAATCAATCTACTCCCAGGAAGCATCTGAATTTGTCATCTCTGGTTTATAAATGTGGATATTTCTTTACCCTGCTACTTGATGTGACCTATTTTACTTTTTAAGTTTAGTATGCCTAGAATATATTACAGCATGTTAATAAATCCAAGAGTAACCAAACTAGTAAGTCAATGAATGGCAGCTGTTAATGAGTAGTTATGAAGTTGTTCAATTTAGCCAGACTTAATTTAGTTACTGCATATTTCATTTCACCTGCACTAAACTATATGAGTGACAACTCACCCCAAGCCCCCAAAGAATTAAGAACAAAATTAATCCTTTTGATTAGTAAAAACAAACAAAAACAGTTTTGGAATAAAGGAATAAGGAAATATGTGCAAGAACCAGGGCCAGAGGAATTTGGAATTAAGAGTAGAGAACAAAATGTTCTGTCCAAAGAAAAGACAAATCAAAATGCTTTTAAATTTGTTTCCAAGGAGTCTCTCCAAAAAAGTAAAACCCAGATGTGAGCTCATCTTTACAAATTTTAAACACTCAGTCAATGCTATCTTAAATATGTCTGTGTTAAATCTAATAGGGAAAAGACTACTTTTCTAACATTATCGTCTTAGTAAGTAATGTTCCACAAAAATAAAATGTATTATGCTTCTACTGTGGATTCAAACACAGAAACGCTAGCTTTTTCCCTCACTAACTGTAATTGTCAAACCACTCTTTATTCAAGCAATAATGACAACTTTCTGTTTAAAAAGTAAATAAAATATTCAGTTTTCCATTGTTATTGAAAACTATGAAAAATAAAGTTCCTAAAATGTAAATATAAATTGAATTATTTCCGTGGCCCTAAACATGCCTAAATAAAATGACTTCATATTATCAGTTACTTGTTCAGGTAAAAAATGATCACATTAGAATACAAATCATTAAGAAGCAGCCACAGGACTGGAATTCTAGAGGCATATAGGAAATTAACTGGAAGTACTGGTAGGTAGAAGATGCTAGTGCTTTTTATAAGATAAAATTTTTATACTTACACTCTTAAATTGTTAGAAATATTTAAGTTCAACAATATACAGCCATATAATAACAAATGTATTTTCTTCTAAGGAACTAGATGCATCTCATATGCTGAAAATATAATATATTTTTATGCATGCCAAGGAGGTTAATAATGTCTTTTTTTTTTTTTTGGTACAGGGGATCGAACTTGGGACCTTGCTCTTGGGAGGCAGGCAGTGGAAGCACTGAGCTAAATCCCCAGCCCAGAAATGTCTTCTTAATTAAATGAAACAGACTAAATTCAAGGCAGTGAAAGAATTAGGAAAAAAGTTTTAAAAACATGTAAACCTACTATATAGATCTCTTTCTACTGCAGATTATAATTCCTAAAGGAGTTTGAAAGTCTATTCCTAAAAGGTAATAGAGGAGACAGACTTCTATTAGTGTTATGTCCTCTGACACTCTGTCTATGAAAATAAAAGGAGAAAGCATTAACTTTCAACAGTGGACATGTTAAAAAGAAAAGAAGAAAAAACCAAATGAGTAAATGCTAAATAGCTATGTGGAGCAAGGTGACCCAGCCTAGCTTAACAGAGAACCAAAATGTAATCAAATGAAACCTATGACCTTTGTACCAGAGAGAGTGAGGAAGACAGCAAGGCAAACACAAATTTAAGAATCCATAAGGAAAAAGAAGTCACATACGTGCGCAACATGCTGCTAAACCTGGACGCAACAGGTAGTCCCTTAAAGAACACAAGTTTGAAAATGAGACAGCTGAGCCCCTTGGTACTTCAGCTTCAGCATCTTCCCATGACCCATTTTCAACGTAGGAAACTGAAGGAAACCTCAGAGCAACAGGGCAGAGTAAACCAGAGCTATGTGAACTGGTCATGAACCACCTGAAACCACACCTTCAGTTTCCAAGTGAAAGCAAATCCCACTGACTTGTCTCAGCCTTTCAGCAATTACATAGCTGACACAGACTCTTTCTTGGTCTAGTCAAGCACGTCTGTGTGTGTGCATGTGCGTGTCTGTACATCTGCCTCTCTGTTTCCATATACATGAGCAGTGGCCAAAAATACTAGAAGAGGATTGAGAGGTTGATTCCTGAGGAGAACTGCAAGAGCAAAAATAAAACTGCATAAAAAAGGGACAGAGATTATATTCCACTGTCTCCCTTTCTTCGGTACTTAGCAGTACATCTTGCTCAAGATGATTTCAATCTAAAGGAACCAAAATTAGAGTGGTTATACAGTTAAATACCTACATATACAAAAAAGAAAACATGAAATAATCATTTAGTTTAGAAAAGAGAACTGAAACAGAACACATTCATTCTAGAAAATACTATTAAAAATAAAAAATTACTATTTTATTTCTGAGAGAGACCCATTAGTGCCAAGAACATTTTTGTTTTCTTTTTCTAAACAATATACTAAATATCCCATTGGAACATACCTAAAGTATTAAGAAATAGAAGTCTGAGATGATATTTTAAACAAAAATGATCTAAATACCACATCAACTGTATTTGTTTTCCTTAGGTGTTTGAAAACTTTAGAAATCATACAGGTAATGTAGTACCTATTCATTTGGCCTTTCTTTTAAGGGTTTATAAGAAGGATTTCTCTTCAGCTTGTTCAAGGCTAAAGCTAGAAGCTCTGAGAGATCCTATTATAAAGAAATCCAATTAAGTAAAACCTAAACTTTTTGATGATGGAAGATTCATCAGGATTGTTGCAGCATGAAGCAGAAAGGAAGCTAGGAGAGAAAGGAATGAAGCTGAAGGTAGTTGGGTCTCATACACTTAAGTAAAACGTAAGTATAATATCTTAGATCTGGATAAAAAGGCAGGAAAGAACAGACAGAAACAGATCCAGTATAGTAAAACCATTTGGCCAAGATTACATAACCATTACTATACTTAGTAAGAGGAAAATATAAGCTTTTTCCTTTTGCAGCCATGCCTGGTCGTTTTATTTTACCACCTAAAGAAAATGTCAGATTAGATACCTCCTGATCTTACCTTGTACTTTCTCTTCCTGTGTCATCTCCTAGCCTTTCTATGCCACGGGTTAGCCCTTTCTCTGGGTGTAAGGCTGCACTTGCACCTCCTCTTTTGGGAGATCATGTCCTCCTGTACCTCCTTCTCTACTGAGCTTCTGACATGAACTATAAATTTTAAGAATGCCCACACTATATTTCTTCATCTCAAACTACCACTTTAGTCCCTTCACTGCCAAATTCCTAAAATGGTGCCTGTATTTCAGATCTCATCTTCTTCCACTTTCACTTGATCCTTAACCATTAGAATCTGGTTCTATCCCCCTCCCCAACCCTTAACCTCCCACCCTGCAATTCTCCAGCCACAAAGGACTTTCATTTTGCCATTGTCTCTGACTACTTAATGCCCTTCTGTAGTATCTCTAGCTTATATGCAATGGCTTCCTTCCTGTCTAACCTTCTGTCAGTGGTAACCCTCTCAGCATCTTACCTGAGCCTAAATGTCACCTTTTCCAACAAATCCATGCTTGATTTCTTTGTTTGTAATTTCATTCAATGAGCATGTAAAATATCCTGTACACACATATTTTAACTAATGTGACAAGAAAATGTGTTGTCCAACCAGGACACATTTGAAAATAAAAGATTCTTAGTAATACTAGGAAAACATAGAAAATGGTTAGCACCCCATGCAAACTAAGATGCTTGGTCCCCACAATTTTAGCACTTAGCAGATCATACTGTAATTCACTTGTTCACATGTCTATTGTATATCCAACAGACTACAAGTTCTTCAAGGTCAGAGACCTTTTCCCACTCAGTATGCTTAGTACATCTTGGATCCTTAATAATGTTTATTGAGTAAAAAAGCTAAATGAAGACTAAAAGAAACAGCATTCTAAAAAGAAGATGGTTAAAGATAACAGTAGTTTCCTTAGTAGAAAAAAATTCCTAATAAGGAAAGACATTAGGTGTTACAGCACAATCTAACATTTCAACAAAACCAGTATGAAATCTCATAGGTGTTTCTGAACTCTGAATATCTCCTGCCATGCCTTGAGATAGGCTAGAAAGCAAATGGCTTATAACTTAGCTCTATTATTGTACTTTTTTTCCCACTTTACCATCTGTTACTTATCATTTTAATGTCACTTTCTTAGTGAAATATTGTTCAAAGTATCTAGGTAGTTAAATGCCTCCTCTTCTATACTCCCAAGACACTTTGCTGAGATTCAATAATTAATTGAGGGTCTCCAAAGCACCAGACAGTGTGTCAGGAGCACTCACATACACTGTCATTTAACCCTTCTAGTAACCCTGTGAGATAATGTTACTGTCCCCATTTCAGAGATGAGGAATAAGATATAGAGGATTAAGAGAATTCCCCAGGATTACGAGGTAAATCATGGAACCTGTATCTAAACTGAGCTCCTATTTAAGCCCTATGCTTACATTGACACAGAACTAAGCCCATTTATGACATGATTATTTAGGAGTCTGCTTCCCCAACGAACCTGTCCAGGATCTATGGGACAATGTGCCTTAAAAAAAAGACCATCATCCAAGCCAGCAGATAGTTCATTTTGAGGCTGACAAAAACATAGGTTTTAATGTTGAATGAACATCAAATAATATTATGAGTTTGTATTCATTCAACTTAGAATCTACATAAACCATTTAGTGTTTCATTAGTCTGTTTGTTAATTTCTAATGCCCATGTAACTGGATTCTGCCTACGTCTGCTTCACCCTATGAAATGTGCTTCTTAAGAAATGTGCTAGATTTCACAAACTAGGGAGGAAAACCAGACCTATTCCTTTCAAATCACAACTCCCTGATTACCCTAATCTATCCTTAATTTAAGTCTCACTCATAGCAGATTCATTCCATCTCTGTTTATGCTTACATATAAAAAATATTAGGATTACTAGTTATGGGGCAGTGCACCATCTCCATCATGTACAAATTGCTCCTATATGAACCTCTAGCCACTGGATGGGGTTCCCTAGAGTAATGCCACAGTAGTTCTCTCAGAGGAAGTCAGGATGTCTGGGTTTCAGCAGGAAGAAAATGCTGAAACACATTAAGCAGGGAAGGAAGAAGATGGGCTGCCTCCTTCCTAGATCACAAGCAGCCCAACATTCCCCTTAAGCACCGTATCTCACCTCTTCTCTGCGTGGCCAATCTTCTTCAACTCTGGGCTGGAAGACACGGGAGCAAAGATGGCTAGGAAGAAGGTGAGAAGAGCCAGAACACAGGCTTTGAAATCTCTCAGCTCTAAGTTTGGAGCACAGTTCCACAACTCACTAGCCATGGGCTCTTGTACAAGTTTCCCGAGACTAGTCTCCCTTTGTATCAAATAGGGATAACAGTAATAGCCACCCTTCACAGAGCTGAGGTAAGTTATACAGACTTTAGCATAAGGAAAGCACATAAAATTGTGTGGAGCAATTCTATGTGCTTAATAAATATTACTGGCATTGGTATTTCCCCTCATCCCTCCCCTAGTCTCTCCCTCATTGCCACTTCCATTCCCCTCCAACCTTCTTTTGAAAAGATAAAGAACTTGGAGAGAGATGGAAAAGGCTCCCGCACATTGTGTAACACAGTGTAGTATGCCTGAAAGAGAGTGAGCTTTCAAATGAGAAGGATGCACTTTTGAATTCTGCCACTCTGCTTACTAGCTGCAAAACTGTAAGCAGCTTATTTAACCTTCTGGAGGCTCATTTTCAAGCTTTATAAAAAGGATCTGTTCATCCCCCCCAGTGTACAGGGGTTTTGATTGGGATTAATGTTATTCTAGCCCTCTCTTCATCTTCCTTGGGAGGTCTTCCAACAGCCCATCCTAAACCCTTTCACCAAAGTATTGAAAGGGGACTCCATTGGAAAAGGATGACAAACTAAGGAAAGAAAAAACACAGAGGCCTGACAGCCAGTGCCCATTACCTGCCCCTTTCTCCAACTCTTTCATCCAAATCCCTCTGGCTCAACACCACTGCTTTAGAGGACAGGGAGGCCTTGAAGCTGAACACTGTGCATCTTCTTTTCAGAGTCTTCTCACCTAGCATGGAGGGAGTAGCTCCCCTCCCTGTCATGGGAGCTGGAGCAGTGGATGCCACACTCCCTGATAGCTAACTGTTAATTTGAAACCAAAAACACATGATTCAGGATACATGGCAAAGTCTCTTACTGTTACAGTTCAGATAAGCAAGCAAAAAGAACTTTTGTAGGAAGAAAGGGAAACCCAAATACAAGAAAACTATTTCCTCTGTGGGATCCTGACGTCTACCTTTCACACACTGGTAAACAAACTTTTGGACCATGTTGCATTTTCACACCAGAGCCTACCAGTACTGTGTTGTCTAAATCATTTTAGATATTTTAAATTCATGACAGCAGGAAGGATGCTTTTTAAGGAGGCCTGAAAATAAAATTTTCTTGTTTTATTTGAGAGGAAACAAAATACAGGGAAAGGAAATTTGCTTCGTTTTTTTTGTTTGTTTGTTTGTTTGTTTGTTTTGTCTCTCCTCTAGGCAGGCTGATGTTGACAAAGTAATGGAGAGTTAAACGGGAGCCCTGGGGAAGGGAAAACCCTCCCCTTTCCTCTAGGAAGGAATGTAGCTAACCTTGCCACAAAGAACCCTATGGGGATAAATGAGGAAATCTCATCTACACAGAAACTAACAATGCCCATGCAATAGGAAGTTTCTAAGTGAAAGATCTTGGTGAACACTAGTTTCACAAAGCACAAATTAGAAAAGAAGTTCTTAGTTGTTACAAAAGAACAGGGCAGGTATGCAGAAATGATTTTATGAGGTATTTCACAGCATTCAGATGTATTTTTTAAAAGAATGATAGCTTTTAAAAACCAAAATGCCATTTTATACTGTTTTTTCTAAAGAAACTCCATGTCAACAATCTACTCATTCAGAACTACACAGCTGTCTAATTTTCTCTTCCTAGAAGTAAATGATCTCAATGTGAAATCCAACAAAGCAAAGAAAATAATACAATTTTAGATCACTGTCTTTTCAAATGTTGGGCAGTCCAAGTGTACTGAAGTAAGTAAATGTTCAAATAAATGTACTTTCTTATTTTACGTATGTTTTACATTTAGAACATCTTTCCAAAAATGGTAAAAATAATGAAGCTAAAATTTACTATTACTTTCTAATGATACATTTTTCCTGAGAACAAGGGTTTAAGAAAGTCCTATTCGGGGAGAAATTCAAGATTCAATTAAAGTTTTATATTAGTTTAAGAAAGAACGTTAATAGAAACCTTGGCATATTTTTTAATATAACAGCTATTGCCAAATGGCTGTACACAATTTTTTTCAGTAAATCAAGTAATTTGGTGCACTACAGATACCTCATACTCAGGAGATTATATGAAAAAAATCTTATAAAGTGAATGAACCATTTCTAATAGAACCATGTTCTGTCATCTACTTAAAAGTTAGTTCAGCTGTATTTTCAAGCTTATGGGGTGAGTTTAACTACATTTAGGAGCATGCTATTTTCTTGTGTTGCCCTTTGTATAAAATTCAGTGCAAGGGAAAACAGAGAAAACAGGGCAAGAGAAGAAACAGAAGAGCAACTATCACCACCAAAGTTCTGGCCTTGGTTTTTTCTGGTCTTTAAAACCAGACCTTAAGAATTTGAAACATCTGAAAATACCGGGAAGTCCATCATTCCTTTGATTCTCATTTTATTATTGATATGCACCTAGTAGGCTGCTGGTATATATTTAATTATGTTGAAGAAACTCTTTTTATTCTTCTGAAACAGAATAAATTGAAGAAATAACTTTACTACATTGACATCACAGAAGTAAGACTTGCCTAAACCACTGAGGAAAAGGGAGAGGGGTGGAGTCACTTGGAATGGTGTCAAAGGTACAGTTTTGGAAGCATGTGAATAATGAGGTCTTCTTCAAGTTTCATCTGAAGAAGAGAAAGGAATAAGGGGGACACTGGAACAGGGGTCTGAAACATAGTTTAGTAGGCTAACAAGAGGCACCGTGTAGGGCAGAGTGGTCGCAGTAAGAACTCAGGAGAGTCTAGAAACTCTAGTTTTGGAACCTATCAGTCTGGATGAGAGAAGATGAAATCCTGAATTCAGGAATTAGGTTGCAGCAATGTCATAAATAGGCTATATCGTGGGAGTGGTGACTACCAGATTTACAGAGAACACAGAGAGGAAAGAGTCCAGTTAAGGTTATGAGCAATGGAGGCATTTGGAAGAGAGAAAAGGAACAGTGTGGTATGTGAAGATTTTCCATCTCGGGATCAGAAATGTTTCTGAATACAAGATCACACTGTGTGCAAGCGGAAGTCAGGTACTGTATCTAAATCCACGGATGCCTCTCCCTCCAACAGCTCCGCCTTCTCATTCAAACATGGCCCAGAACAACACACAGTCCAGTTGATACAGTGCCCTAATCATGCCCCACAACTCCTCACTGGTTCTTCTATTTAGACACTTTTCTAAATGCATTCTTATAGCATAGTTAGTAGGGAGATAGATAAATGCATATGCATTTATTTTTAAAAAATTTTTATACTTCTTTTCTCTCATAATAAATTGCAAGCTCCATGGGATAATTTAAAAAACAAACAAACAAACGAAAACCTCTGTCAGGAATTCAGGACTCAAATCCTGCTCTGTCACTTCAATTTAGTCTTCTGAACTTAGTTGTTTTTTCTTCTGTAAAATGTGAATTATAGCATTGAGTTTGCACACCTCTGGGAATTGTAAGACGTGAGGGAGGTACTGAATACACAAAGTATTTTACAAATTGAAAACCACTTTACAAGGTAACATACTATTATTACTATCTTTAGCTTATTTGTACACCATAAAGTTAACTCAATAATATGTACTGATTCAAAGCACAGTCCAGATACAAAAGAGCACAAAACCATTCAGCAACTACCAAAGATGAATGCCTGGTGCAACTAGATGGTAACTAACAGTGTGAAGATACCAACAAATCAGTGGAGCTTGCCTTGATTCCTTGGAAACCAAAGTGTTACGAGGGAAGCCACTGGAGCTATTAGAAGCTTAGTCCCACATTGCTGCTAGGAGAGTAAAGTGGCATGCAGGAGACCTCTTTGGTACTACAACACTGAGGAAGTGAAGGTAGACAAAAGACAGACACCTGTTTACCGCTACTTCTGAGTTTCCAGTAAAACAGCTGAACGCCAACACTTCCCTGTCTTAATTGTTGTTAATAATGTCTTCATTTTTTATTATGATTTCCAACTATCTGGTCAATTTTAGGCTCTTCTTCCTTTGCAATTTCTTTAAGATGTCACCTGGGTATGAGTTCCACACCATTCAATATTTGATCAAAGATATTAACACTGATATATGCACTATCAGTGGGGATATTGTTTGCATTTGCTGCAACTGAGACTTTGAAATATAGTAACACCGCCTGTAATCCCTGATTTGTAAAGTTCATGTTAGAAAAGTAGTATGTTGAAATATCCAAAAGTAGAACCATTCCTGTCCTCCTCGGGGTCAATATCTACCATCAGAAATCTAATAAACTTGATCTCAATGAAGCTTTCAAATATCCAACCTTAGTGATCATATATGGAATCCGCAGAGGCAATGTACCATGGAATGTAGTGACGCGGAAGTTTCAGCAATCCTTACTAAGCACTGGCCCCTTCCAGCGCCCATACCTAGTTGGCTTGTTTAGTTTTTCTTTTTTATAACAGGCTGGCCTCAAATTCATGGTCCTCCTGCCTCAGTCTCCCAAGTGCTGACCTTACAGGCATGTATCACCACACCTGGCTTAGTTTTATCTTTTAAATTTTGTACTATTGTTCTTAAAACTGGGTGGGTCCTGGTGTGGTGGAAGCTTTAGGACCCACTAACCTGTGATGTGGCCCAGATAATATGAAAAGAGAAAGAGATTACACATGCTTAGGTTCAGGCTCACACTTTAGTGTCACCTTCACATATAAAAGGACAAAGTCTGTAAAAGAAGTAAACTTCTGAAGTGGTATATAGCCATTATCAGGGTCACATATCATATCAGCACCATTTATAACACTGTGAATCTGTTTGTTGCCTTCTACTCCTAGCACCTTGCATGTGATGGAATCATTTCTGTTGTTTCCACTTCTCAAAGAAAGTTTATGGTTATAGCTCCAAATCAGAGGCTACTGTGAATGAAAGAAAGAAAAAAAAGAAGAACAAAAAAGGCCCTTATAATGTACTTATCAGAAACAAACCAATTATGAATGTCACATGATTTAAAAAAAGAGTCATTTAAATAATGAAGTCTAATTTGACTAGCGATTCTCTATTTAGTAATTTGCTATTTTTATTACACTTTAAATCAATCCATCTAACAGAAATTCTCTCGATCTAACATCGTACATTTCATTGCTGTAAACCTATATTTCATGGCAGGACAATATCTTTCTATAATAAAGTGGTAATAAAAAGAGTACCAATTATCCCAGTATTTTCTCAAAATAGGTAGACTTTCTTTCATGCCTTAATTTTATGTTTTCCTTTGCCCCATACTAAAAGCTTGGCATAATTATCCCTGAACAGGTTGAGCAAGGTCTCCACAAAATCTGCTCAGGGTGATTATTTAGCTTCTTTTTTTTGTATTTGCAGAATTTAGCTGAGACTGTTACAACCGGTTTATCAAAATAAATGCTTGATTGGCTTTAGCAGTTTTTCGTAATTGAAAAAATAAAGAAAAAAGAGTTTTCTAATAAATGGAGGGAGAGAGAGGTTAAATACTTTAATTACTAACTTGCAAAAAGATTTCCATTTGAATATGGAAACAATGTAAAGGGGTCCCTAATTTTTATGGGACTGGAATCACTCCAGAGGATTTAATGATACTGCTGGGCAACTGAAACTGTGCAACTGAATAATGTGATTTCTAAGCATACTTCCTTAAAATTTAATAGTGTTAGGGAATATTTAAAATGGGTTATTTTAAAAGGAAGGTTGAATATGCAAACATTCAGGTGAAGGAAAAAAGAAAACAGTGACTTTTAATAACATATTTTTCCACTTTCTCTCTTGAAATGAAGGCCAGTTACTGCTGAGGCAACAGGCCTCCTTATGAAGGAGAGCGCTACAGAAGAATTTTCCCGTCAACAATTGCTGGATGTTAACTGAAGAGCTCAGGTAAATATGTCGTACCCCTCTAAAGCACACTTGACATTTCTGATCTTTGAACTCTGATTTTCACAATTTGTAGGCTCCTTAGTAAGGCCTTAAGAAGTAAAGGTCTTCTTGAGCTCAAATGACCCTCATTGCTGCCTGCCTTACTCATGGGCACTGTGTTATGGGAAAGCCATGCTCACCTGATTTCAAGGATTCAGCCACTCCAGTAATGCACTGTACCCCCAAAATGGATATTTCATAAACAAAAGATTCTCCATCCCTCTAAATATCAGTTAATTCCACCTAATCAGATCTATTATCAGCACTAATCCTAACACATAGATTATCAGCATTACAAAGCAACCATTACTAATTAGCCCTCTTTCCTAATACTGCTAGCCCAGGAAAGCCTATCCACATTACTACATTAAAAGAGAGTCTATTCTGAATTGCTGTTTTGTTTGGAAGGGAGGGGAAAAAAAAATCTGTGTTCCTTTCCAGCTGGCAGTTTTCCTAAATTAGATTAACTTTTAATTTAAATTAAAAATTTTAAAAGCTTCACACAAAGAGACAGTAATTGCCCATTTGAAACATCCAAAAAAAAGGTGATTGAAGGGTACAGTAATATGCTTACATGAATAATAAATAATACTTAGCATTTAGATAGGGCTTTATCCTCATCAAATCACTTCTTTATCCACATTAACTAATTCACACATTATCCTAGCATGAAAAGTAAAATTAAATGATAAAATATTTCTCTATTTTAAAGTGGGGTAAACTGAGGCATAATGCAGCAATTTTGTAATGATGATGACATGCCAGTTTTAGAACATGCATTGTGTCAGGTATTTCCTCCTGGGACCTGTGTGCTCGATTAAGCTAACTCTGAAATTAATTTTTGCCACAGGCACTGAGTGGGCTTGTATATTTTTATATAAGCCAATTTTGACTGCCATTTGTGCCAGTATCAATGAGAAGTTGGGCAAGACACGTAGTATCTCTTTGCCTTCATATATTAATTTATAAAATGGGAATAATTATTCACATATATTTATGTACACACACTCATACATTGTGCCTCATAAATGCTCAACAAATAGTAATTACTATTCATCATTAGAAGGAATTCATCAGCCAGCTATTAACAATAAGCTAATGGAATATCTCAAATATGCTGGCAGGAAATCTAAACTAGATTGGAAATGGAATAAAAGATTCTAAAAGTCCATGGAAATGATAGCACATCTTCCATGGCAAGGTTTAATAGTTCCTATTATATGCAATTAATGTACCTTAGTGAGTATATAAAATTTCCACCACTTTTAAAATTATTTAAAAAAATCTTCATAGATTCAAGGCATTGATTTTACTCTTAGCATCCACTGATGGAGAAAACAATGACTAAGAGTTATGATAAATATGTAACACCTTTGTGACACTTCTAAATGAATGTATGTTTATATCTTAACCACAAGAGACACTATATATATGTGTATATATATATATATATACATGTATGTATATATCCCAAAAACCTGTAGTACATATGTGGGACAAACATGTTTAGTACACGTATGAAGTTGAGAAACTATCACACGAAGTTCAATATTCCTCAGAGGTCTGCACCCCACAGTGTGGAAACCACTCTCCTAGAGGCTAAGAAATAACATTCTGTTCTACACTCTTGTCGCACAGCTGACATCCACCAGAAAAACTGAGTGACACCATCAGTTTCCACGTTCCTAAAAAATTTCAAATGGCACTTTGTAGAATGAAATGTTCCTCGTTTGTGTTTTAGAGCTGGGAGAGAAGTTGGATCCAAGTCATCCATTTTAAGATGAAAAACACTGAAATCCAGAGAAGCTGGGATAGCCCCTCCCTAACTACCACATAATGACAGAATTCAATTCTTAAAATTTCAGTCACAGTTCACTATATATAGAAAATAAATAAGCTGACCATACGGGTACTTCTAAGAAATATGTACAGAAAAGAAGAGTACTATATAAATTCTTTTAGGTTGAATTTTTTTGTCTTTCTTTTTTTTTTTTTGCCAGTCCTAACAGATCAGATGCAAGATTGTTCCCTCTAACTCTCAATCAAGACTCAAAAATCTTTTATAATAATTGCATTCCTTTTCTCTCCCTTTTCTTCAACCTCTTTTCCATGAACATGGTAAGAAGATGGGACATTATATACACGGCTGGCTGTGTTTTAACACAAAAAACAGTTAAGATATGCCAGCCACTATAGAAAAATTGAAGATTTAAAATCAATTTTAATCATATGTATAACTGCATCTTTAGCTGCTAGAAATTTCCCATGCTATTCATGCTATTTCATTTCTCTTTATCTGGAAAATTTACATGGTTGCAAGAAAACCTTATTTTAATCTTCATGGAACATAATCTCAACAAGTTAACCTGAAGTATGCTAAATTACATTTTCAGCTTCCTCTGGGGCTCTATGAAGCTCTATTAGTATTGCATATTATACATAAGTTACTGTTAATGTTCTTCTAAAGCTTGTTAAATTCTATACAAACTTTACACCTCATGGCTCTAAGGTTTAACTTATCTACCAGTAACCTTGTACTCACAATTTATCTAGTTTTCCAAATTGTTGATTTCCACCCATTATTATTTATAATGAGTCCTTTTGTTTAAAAAACTTTTAATTAATAGTACTTACTGGTTCTACATACGAAAAAAAATGCTTTGAACTTTTGCTCCACACATTCAATATGGTAAAACCAAGGTTATCAATTTGGTTTTACTAACTATGAAACTACTACTAAGCCCAAACAACTTGCTAAATATTGTATATCAAATGTTACTGTTGTACTTACTCTGAATTTTAAGTAATACATAAGTAAAACAAACCTACACATGATTTAAGCAGGTGCTTGTGCATATCGCCAATGACTTCAGGTGTAGACTATGCTGTTTTTCTCTTTTTGCAAGCTAAACCTAAATCACACTATTTAAAATACAAACTTATATTACAACTTTCTGCACACCATCCCAACAAGTTGCACTTAGCCTATGTGTGCTTGTCACTGAAAGAATTTTGCTCTGAGCCACATGAAATCTAAAAGTCAGTCTTTGAGGGAGAGCAGCATGGATATCTCAGTTATTGTGCATCACAGAGGACTCTGTTGGCTGTAATTCTGACAAATTTTATTTTCAAACACAGGGTTTTATTAAGTTTTTTTTTTCCTAGAGCAATAATCTCATTTAAAACAAACAAAAAATTATAGCAAATATGCCCAACGGTATAAACAAACATGAAATTTTCATATTCTTGAATGCCAAGCATTAGTTGTATCAGCCACATCTGGAAGGAGAAATCCTACTGCTTCTTTTCTGTCTTCATTGCCTAACATCAATGAAACTGCACAATGATTATAATTATTTGTAATTTCTATTTAGGAATAAAATTTTGATTAATTACCCTTACTTCAGGACACTCAGAATATCACAAAAACAATGCTTACCATGTTTATCTGCCAAAATTACTTTTGTCCATAGTTGAAACCTCACTTTATTTACTAGTAGGTAAACTATTCAGAGTTTTGAGACACAGCAAAACAAAGATGAAAAAATTAAGTAAAAATGGAATTTGGAATTTAAGTACTTTAGTAGAATAAAATAATATGTGTGAAATTATTTATCCAAAACTATGTGGATATCAAAAATTTGGAAAACAGCAAGATTGTGTCATGATTTCATACAAAGATTTTCAAGAGTACTGGCCTTTGATTTTATCTTAATTTTAAAGTAACTTTACAGTATTCCATTTATGGCAACAGCTTTGTTAAAGAGATTAAAAAAAAAAAGACAAACATCTGTGGAAAGAGGTGAGGAGTGGACAGTTTTTTCTTTTTCTATAAATGCTATAATGAATAAAAGTTTATATTTAAGGAATTTATATATGTAACAGAAAATCTAGTCTTTTTATAACCACAAACTTCTAAACATTTCCAAATTATTTCTTTAAAATAAAAATTTATGTTCAAGATTCTTTAACCATTTTAAAGAAAAAAAATCCCAGATTTTGATATCAAATGTTATTTGTCTTTATATTACAGTAATACAAATTTCTTAGTAAAAAGAACTTTCTGGGAAGAGATGATTTAGTTACTGAAAATTCTTGAAAAAGAAAATTAACTTGATGCCATCAGTATGACTGAACTGCGGCCACTTCACACATTGTTATTTTGATAGAACAGTTTGAAAATCAGAGGTTAAAAAACACCAAAAAAAAAATCTTGTTACATAGACACCTGCATAGTATGTGTGTCCAACATTCTTTTTACCAACAAGAATACTATGATGGTTGACCTTAACTAGTGCCTTAATTAACTAGTATTAAATAGTAATTAAGACTGTCCCAATTAAGTTTTAATTTTAAAAAATTAAGTATAAACTCAGTCATTCAATAAAATGTTGTCGTCCTTTGGTGTGTTTCTATGCCCAGAATATAGCAATTTACTATTGACAAGCACTAACGGAGGAGGTCATTTCACAAGTATAGTGTGGACAAAGGTGAACCGGGCAACTGATGAAATCTGTGGCCAAGGCGAAATAGCAATCTCTGAGCCAAATGGTAATAAAGTTACTGAAATGAAGCAATGTAGTTTCTAAACTGAACTGTCATAAAGGAGGATATGGGCCTCAAACTGGCATGTCAGTAGTAATTAAAATATTATTTCTCTTTCTTAAAAAGTTCCAAATGGTTTTAATAGTCTTATCGATTTTTTTAATTCAAACAGCTAAATGTGAGGTTAGAAGATGCCCCTGGGCAGACAGGGGAAAGAGTAGGCAGTGCAGAGGTTTGGATAGAGCTAGGGCAAACTCTGTAAAGACAGAAGAAAAGAATTAAGTAGATGTATGAACATACTGGAGCTTTACAAATGTTTCCACAAACAGACTACTGAGCTTTCCCACAGTAAAGTCGTTAAAGGGATTCAGAAGTTATACATGATATTAATACTTAGAAAGGAGTAGCTACACAGAGCCTGTGTTTATTGTTCACAAGGATATTTTAAGTTTCTGTGAGCCAGGATGACAAAAGTTCTCAAAACACATTCCTCCTGAAGGGTGTCAAGTACTGGAGTCTACCAATGAGCATTCTTCATGTGTATACGACAGTGTAAATTCTCATGCACTGTGGCACCTGACTGAGGACTCAGCTATGTCAGAAAGGCACATTTCCATGTGTGCCACATAGATTCAGCCTTGGAAAACCCAGAGAAGGAATATAACCACTAACAGGAAGGAGCTGTGCAGCCCAAATCCAAGTCCAGACACTCTTTCAACAAACTTATGCTTCTCTTCTCAGTAAGTCTTTCTAAAAAGATAATATTTAGCCATGAAGCTGGCTCCATACCAAAATTTTATGTAATCCACTTTATAATTAGCTAATTTCATGCAATCATCTTTCACATAATTAAACCTACACTCATATTATTGAACAAATAAATAATTTGTCTAAACTGAAATATGAAGTACAAAAGAACTCATCTGGAGAGAACACAAAAGAATCATCAGTATCTAAGGCCTAGGCCAAGGAATCAGAGACCTAGATTCAGCATGCTGGAGATAAGCCAAAGCTTTGGAAATTTCTACAGTATTTCTCTTGAAGCTTGATCCTTCCTTACAAATACAGTATTCCCCACCCAGCTGTTAGACTCAGGACAAAATTTGCTGTGTGATCAAAGATCTATCTACACAGGACTTGGAAAACTTCAGCTTAAATTAACCAAGAAGCCCCTTCTTGCCAGAATCTGCCCACTTTCTATAAAGCAAAATAAACATATAAAACATATTTCTGAAATAAAAGTTGGCTTTTCTTTTTGCATATATGAGAAAAAATAGAATGGTGTTTTAAAATGGGCAGCTCAATCAATTTATTATTTTTTTCACTCTTGAAAGCTTTAGGAAAAAAAAAAGGAAAATATACCAGCCAGATATAAAATGTTGTCTTTATTTTTGCTCATTGCTTTACTAATGTTAATATATGCTGTACATGTGAGAGTCTAAAAGGAAAATAACAATGCAAATGTTCACTGAATAGAATGTTCAATTAAACCAATTAACAGTTGACTGGGACTGTTTCTGAACTATGAAGCAAATGGTTAAGTCTTTATAAAATCTTCCCCAAAGTTTTGTGCCTTTTACACAAACATTAAAAATTCTATGCCAAAGTAGTGATTAATTAGTGTTCTAACAGTAGTCATTAATGTTATAAAAATATACTCCTGATTAATTGTCAAAGGGTAAACTCTCTGTTTTTTATAGGGAGGAGGGATAAGGACAGCTATTCAGATAACTCTCCAAAACTGAAAAACTTTAGCCCCAAGGTCTATAACCCTTTGAAAAATACAAAGTAAGATTTAGCTAGGATGTAAGCTATGCTTCAGAGACATTATCAAGATTAAGGAACTGCTTGTCTGTCCTTGGTTTATTTTGCTTTTTATTTTGGCAAGGCTAACTGACCTTCCTCCACAGGAAATAAATCTGTAAAGAGCTAAAGATCATCGGCAATTAATGCACTGACCAACAAGAGAGTTCCCTTCAATTATGCCTGTGGATGTGCCAAATGCAGCTGGAAATGTGTTTGCAAAAAGCAAGGTGAAGCAAAATGCAGGCAGACTTGCACTGCTGGAAGACAAGGTTGAGTTTAGTTCTGTGCAAGATTTTGTGCTGTCTGACGATGACATAATAATGTCAGCTAAATGAAAGGTTTTTATTTAGTGCCAATTTTAACAAAACCCAGTGTTTAAATTATGACACAATAGAGATTTGGAAGTCTTCCTCATCACTTCAAAAGGAGGTAAACTAGAATTCAGCATGAGACGAAGATACTATTTGTACAGTTCCCACTTTCATCCCAGGAAATAACTTATTTGGTAAAAAAAAGACTTAGAGCATTAGCTAAAGAGACACAATTACAAGATTATACAAAGTCAGCATTTACCTGTACACAATAGCTTTTCTGGCTACGAGAATTATTTGTTTCAAATCTTTTCAGTTCGTATAAACTCTTCCTTCACTAAAAAATCTACAGGCACGCACTTGCACACGCACGCACACAGACACACACACACACACACACACACACGAAAGGAAAGAACATTCATTTTTAACCACAGAGCTGCAATAAAATCAAATCTTTTTACTCCAAAGGCATTGCTCACATTAAAAGACTTTTGCCGCTTCTTAAAGGAAGTCCATAACAAATGTACATTTCACCAGCCTTGGAATTCTAATTGTGTTTAATACAGTTTCATGTTGCATCAAAGTACAAAATCAATACCATTTGTCCGGCATACAGGAAAAATGGAATCTATAAATGCTCCTTATTGAGTAATTAAACACCTATTATTGTCATGGGTAGTGAAACAATGAATATGATAAGATAAATTTTTGCAAGAAAATACTGCAGTGATTAATACCTCCCTACGTATTAAATAAAAATGACTGCCTTTTGTGCAGTACTGCTGGCAGAAGAACGGGGACGCGAGTAGTTGCCAGTGCCACAATAACAGGCTAACCTTGAACTGAACTCCTTTCCTCAAGAAATTAAATGCTATAGCAGGACTTTAAATCCCCCCACTTAGAGCTCATTTGTGCTCCATGTAACCTGCAGTTCCTGAAGAGAACTCATTATCTTCAGAAGGAAAATCCCTTTATAATTTCTTTATGAATGTGTATATTGTTTCTACTAAAAAAAAAGTATTTCACTGTCCAAAAAGGATAAGAATGTTAACAGTGTAAGCAAGGCAAAGAGACTTGTACCAATCAGATACTGCTTCTACTTCCAGGAATTCAAGCACAGAATGTAATCTGTTATGGAAAACTGAACATTAGATTGAGAATGAGGTTAGAAGGAATGCATATTTAGGAAAAGATATTAATCTGTTAAACTGATGCTAACATTTTTGGTTATTTTGTTGCTAGTTCTCTCTCTCTCTCTCTCTCTCTCTCTCTCTCTCTCTCTCTCTCTCTCTCATTCCACAGCCCCCACCCTACATCTACACCCACCCCATACACACAAACACACTCCCCCACCTACCACCCACCACATGGCTCCTCTTGGTTTTGCCTTACAAAACAACAACAACAAAAAACTTCAGCTTGATGCAGCAGGAACAACTACAAAGTACAAAAGATGAATCTATGGATGTGACACTTGTAAAGGGTAACCCTATTTCACAAGTGAGATAGGACAAAAAAGAAAGAAAAAAGGCCACTGAAGCAATAACTGCTCACTGAATTACCATTAAATTGTAAGATTTACAATCCAATGTACAGTAAGTGCATATCTAATGGAGTTTGTCCTCTAAAAGAATATAAAGTGAATCTTTGCAGCTTAAGATGTATGTAGGTGATGTATGTTTCTTTTAATCTATTTTTTAATTAAAAACAAAAAATTCAAAATACAAAAAAGGGCACATTGCAAAACCCCGAGGCAAACTTAAAAGCTTACCTAATTTCAAGTGCACTTACATTAAGTACTCTCATTCTCCATCAAACTGAATTCAGTCTTCCAAATACAAAATGTAAGGGACATAATGAAACCCATACAGAAAAACAAGAAGTCACGCTAACCTATCACATCATTAATACATGAACAGTTAAACTTTCTGATCTGTTAAATTTTAAAAAGTGCGGAATCCAAATGCCTGATTATACATTGTGAGAGATTTTTTAAGGCAAAAAGAAGATATTTTATTCATAATGTTTTATCATTTAATAAGGGCAAATACATTCTTGTGGAGATAATTCAAATATGATACTTGTGTTACCAAATACAAATAATATCGTGGCTATGTTTACTAGCCACAAATAACTCCCAGAAAGTTGACAATTATGGATGAAAAAATACTTAAAATTGAATTCTTTAGTAAGTATTTAAAGTAAATTAGAACAATCATTCTCTGCATTGCTTTCTAATGTAAACAGTGAAACAATGCCAACATCAACCTATGACAAACACCTTATGAAACATAACTGGTCAGAGATTCCAGTAGACAATATTTTAGCAAAAGCTTTCCAGAAGGGAAAAAAATGATAGAAAGTTACTTAAGAATATTTCTTAAAAGATTCATTTATTTTGGTTCAGTAAATAAGAGTCTTATTTAAGTACTAGTGCAGAAGTCACTGTCCTTGAATTAAGTAAAATATAAAACTATTGCGCTGATTTTGCAAATCTGTGCTTTGCTCTTCTCACCTCTCACCTCCAGGATCTGAATTTTATTTTAAAAGATTAACAAGTAACACACATTTTCAGTAATGATATCCTTGTTCTTTGAAACCTTAGTGAATCAAGTTAGGTGAAGGTGAAGTAGTGGAATTATCGGTGTAAGTGGCTATGTCATCAGAGCCTTCAAAAAGGTGCGGTATAGAGATGCTTAAATGAACAGCAGCGCAAAGAATTTTATATATGAAATACACACATGGATCTCTATATTTAATGCACACACAGCCTGCCTATGGTTATGAAAAATATAAAATTAATGCACTGCGTATATAAACCAAATTTACACTTGGATATAACCCAAAAGGCATTTGTTAGTCCCCCTTCACAGCAATTTTTAACTTCAATTCTAGTTTAGAAGATGTACCCTGTTCTCCCCACCCTTGCCAAGATATTTGAAAGATTATTCAAGATATCAGTTGGCTAAAGCCCCTCTCTATGCTACAGTGAGCTGGTGAATTTCAGCGTCTGATGAAGACCAGTGGACCACCTGATACTTTTTCAGCAGGGTGATAAAATTAAAGGATGGCTTTGATTTGCTTGAAGGATTACTTCCCTTACTTAATTGTTTAAAGTGCACAGTATTAACACAAAGAGGGGAGAAAAATAAAATTAAGAAGGTGACTGTAGAGCCTGAGCTAATTGCAAGCTGATTAGATTGTGCCATGCAAGAGCTCTCCCTCCGTTACATACCATCACAAGCTCTGGTCTTTTCCACCCTGCTGCTGCAGCAAACAAGCTGATTTGCTAACAAAGTGGTCAGCTCAGGCACTCGCACAGCGGCTCACGGGGTCCACAGACGGCTGCTCTCCATGCAGAGAATCGCAAGCTCCATTTTCCAATCTGATTACACGGCTCCTTGTTCCAGCAGCCTTAAACCTTCATGGCAGTTTACCAACATTTTCATCACTTTTTTCTTTTACAAAGCAAAAGAACTGATAAGCTCTCAGGTACCCAGGATTTCATAGTCAATGGCTGGCCAGCAGCCAGCATTCCCTCACCACACAACTGTTTCGGACCACACTGCATAGAGCAGACAGGATTTCCCAGACAGCACAGAACTATAGGAATTTTGCCGTGTGTACAAGTGGGCAGCATGTTTCTGTCTTTACAGATGTCGACTGTTGTGTCTAATCACATCTAGGAGGCACAGAGACCTAATAAGTGCCCTGCCTGCCCTTGCCTTCCCCCTAAAAGAGGTAATGCAAAGCAAATCAATCAGCATATACCCATGAATTCACGATCATCCTAGCTGGCACATTCGGGAACTCCGCCTGGTAAATGCAAAGCACTAATAACTGATTTTAAAAGTCCTGGTCTGATTACCTAGACCGATTACCTCAATTACCATGAAAATGATCCTAGTGACTTTCCATTAAAATCTAAAATGTTGTGGGCAACACAAAATCACTGATTACCATCTTCAAACTTTGGCAATTCCCTAGACCTTAAAAAAAGACAAACTCAAAGATGTAGAAATGAAGCACAAAATCTATCTTCCAAAGCAGCCTCTGAGAATTAATTTTCCACCCTTTAATTCCCAGAAATCACAGCACACTGGTAGCATGAGTTTCGATGTAGTACACTCACATTCAAAAGTTTAAAACAAGATTGCAATAGCATTTCAAGTCAAGCACCTAGGTATGGACAGACTCTTCTAGCTAATATTTTTTTTCTAGCTAATATTTTAACAACTCACTTTACCTACAGTCCACAGGCTCAAAATGCAAAATAAACTGGGCCTAAAGTGTGAATTTTACAGTGAGGTAATGTAAATGTTCATTCACTGGGTGCTTCTGATCAACCAAACAATAATAAACAAACCAGAAATAGAAATAGTAACAGAACCTCCTTCAGCCATGACTAATAACTTTCTAACAAAGATAACGCAAAGGAAAATGGCTTTTAATGTCTGTGGCTATTCCTGGTTTGTTTTTGCATAATATTGATCTATCATAAAGGATTTGGGGAAGGGAAGGAGAAGAGTCTGCAGTTATGGGAAAAAATGTGTAACTCGGCTCTCGCACAGTGCCTCAGTACTCCAGCTCACCTCACCGTTGCACTGACCCTCTGTATCTCAGAGTCATTAGCTGCAGTCCCAGCCCTGCCTGCAGGAGGGGGGATTTGAACTCATACACCAATGTAGGGAAGATTCGGGATTTTGAGCAGGCCAGACAGAAGGGTCAGTCCTCCTCGCTGATGAGGAGGATGCCTGTCCCCTGGGGAGAGGAAAACTGGACGAGTGACTGTCGCAGGACTCAGGCAATGGATGTGCTGCTGACTCAGGAATGGACTCTGACAGCAACCCTGCTTCGGTCCAGCCACAACTGGGAGTGAGTTTAGGGCGGCAGCATCGACAGGGCATGCAAAAGTTAGAGGAGAAGAGAAGAGGCTGGATGAGGGGGATAAATGAGCAAATGAATCAGCCAGTTCTTTCTGAGACAGACGCTAGTACCAGAAATAAACATCTTTCTTTCTTGCAAGCTGATATTGCCCAACAGATAAAAGATGTGTGTGTTGTGGCTATGAAAATTTAGAACAACCACAGCATTTCTGACAAAACTCTAAAGACAACATTTATTTTTAAAACCGATAGGCTAGGCTGTCTGTATCTACATCCACAACTCTGCAAAACCTATAAACTCAAAGTATACACATACGCCCATATATGTATTTGCATGTGGGTGGTAGTCTGCATAAATGACTGTCAACTTAAAATGCCATTCTCTAATTTATATGCAAATTCTACCTCTGGTAAAATAAAAACATATTTTAAGCAGCTTATAGTGCCAACACATTATTCCCATGAATGATTCCTAGTAAACTATTTATGCCAACTGTGGGGTTTTTTTTATGATTTATTGGATGGTGAACGAAACCACTTAAACTATAGTTGTCTGTATGAATCAGTAATTTTCTTGTTTCTAATTAAAATGTAAACAGCGTAATGAAGACATCAAGTTTTTAGGCAAATGTCTCTTTCAGTGCCACTTGGGGTATGGTAATTACTGGAGCAGATCTATGGATGCTCCTGAATCCTCTACAAGTCCAGATTAAAAGCATTACCACTAAACCTGGCTTTTTACACGAGGGAATTGTATACTCCAGCCCATTCCCAGTTTGCTTACAGATGCACATTGGCATTGCCTTCAAAAAGTAATCATTAAAAAAAATCAAAATGAAAAATAACAAATGAAGTAATTTATATGTAAAAAGTTGATTATAAAACATTTACTAGCAATCAAAACACTGGAACTAGACCCATTCGGATTTGATTTCTTGATGGGGTAAAAAAAAAAGAAGAAGAAAAATGAAAAAAAAGGGCACCAACCAAATAATATCTACCTCACATTTACAGAGGCAGGGTCTGAGTCAAGGGCTGGGTTGAGAACCTGATTCCAGTCAAAGATAATGCTCATTTCCAAGATGTATTTTGTTTCAATGAAATGTTTCCAATGTAAAAATCAGCAAAATTTAAAAGTAATAATAAATAATACATGGGGGAAACATTATTTTCTCATATATTTAAGATGTAAAAGTATCTTTGACATAAAACTGTAATCTATTTTCATTTTTATTTCTGCACCTATTTTTTCTGAAATTTGTCAAAATTTATCCAAAAGTAAGTGCTCTTTTACACATACTGAAAAAATACATCACCTCTTCTGCCAACTGTTATTTGACCTTCTCTCTGAAGTCTATTTTTCCAAGTTACCCAGGATGGGTGCTTTAAGTATTTACCACCCAGCACTTAGATAGTTGTCTTTTTAAAATTATGATTGTGCATCACTCCTCTCCGTATGCCCTTGAGACCTAATGTACACACTCAGAGATGTTTGGTTGTAAATGAAATCTGCAATGATAGGAAAAGTCTGAAAAGCATGCTACAAGGAGGACTCTGCCTCTTCTTTCCCCACCCATGGATTCAAAGTCCAGACTAAGATGGCCAATATTCATATTATTTTTACATAAATGTTAGACAAGCATGTTGCTGAAGCTGACTGTAGAATTGAGAATGGATAAGAAATGTGAATGTGTGCAAGGGTGAGTGAGGCAGAGACAGAAAGCAATTTTTGTACTGCTATATTATTACTAAACTAATGCAAACAAATAAATGCATATCCACCATCCTGAGGCCAGGGAGATTACTCCATTCAAAAGTGTTTTCTCTACTTTTCCATCTGAAAATACATAAGCTTCTTTTCCCCCCAGATTTAGGCATAGACATAGTATTTTGGGATGGGGGAGGGGTGAGACATAGAGAAAGGATTTTGAGAGAGACATATTTTGGTCATGTTTAAATTTTTTTAAACACCTCTGGGGGTTTTCAGAAGGAAAGAAAGCTGATTAAACAAGGCCAAGTGTTTTGTCGGCTTAAGGGTGATATCATAGTTGTGTTCAACATCAGAAGTGTTGCGAATACAGGCATCATTTCTATTCGCTTTGTGCCAGAAAGGTAAACACTGGATTGCAGTGTGGATTAAAACAATAAGAAATCCCTTTCCTCTCAGGCTTTCAAGGCCGTGTTAATCGGGTGTAATTTTTAATGAACACTAGCTGCTTGGTACTCATTCAAGACGTTTCATTAGAAGGTTATTCATTTAAAAATCAACGTTTCAACCATATCAAGCTGTAACCTTTCTGAAATGTAAATGAATGGTTTAAATGAGAAGATTAATAAAGAAGGGATGTTCCAATTCCAAGCATGGCATGCTATGTATTTTTAAATTTGTCTATGCCAGATGCTGTCAGTCAGAACAAAAAACTGTCCAAGCAGACAATCTGTGCGTCTGAATGTTGATCATGTTGGAAAGTAAAGAGGGGGAGGGGGGAGAGTGTGTCAAGGATTCATGGTCCTTCATCTTTGCAGTAGAGCAAACACGTCTCTCAGTATAGCGACAGACAGCTGCTTCCACTTTCTAATGTGCCCTAACTTAGATCACTGAAAGAATTGTCAGCACTCAGAGAAACACACAAAGATAACACAGCCAGCTGCCATGGAGGGGAAAAACAGCACAGCTCAGAAGAAATGGGATTTGTTCCATTTGCATGATGCTGCTTCCCCTGGGCCCCTTTCTTTCAAATCCAAAGCACAAAAGACAACACTTAACATATTTGCTTAAAGATGACAACCTCATGTTGATTTCATTTGGATATAACAGTGTCAGGATTACAGATATAAGAATATATTATATCTGTAACAGAGACTGACAAATGTACCCATCAGTGGAACTGTCTGATTCATCTGCTTATACAGCCATTTTACCATCCCAAGGGTGCCATCTAAGTAGTAACTTTAGAAGACTGAAGGTCTAATTTTATTACACCACATTTCAACCTACTAAACAATATTATTTCTAAAATAGATCATTTTTATTGGAAGTCTCCCTGATGAAAAATCCAGTAGACACCAGAGGATTTATGAACTGTATGGGTCCTTTGAACTCAATATACTGCCCATTTTAAACAACTTTTCTTGCTGTATGGTAAAATCCTAGTATCAAATAAGTCAAAGTTGGAATATGCACGGTTTTGAGTGGGTAAGCATATTCATAGATATATGTATAAATACATATCTATACACACACACATATATACACACACAGAGACAGAGATAGAGATGGACAGAGAGACAGAGATAAATTATGGATTACATGAATAACTGTAAAAGCGGGCGTTACCTAGTCTGTCTGAATAAATTCTTTGAACCACTTATCTTCTGTCTATTCCATTAAATGCCTTCCCTCAATACAGTATCCATACTTCAATAACAACTATATGACTAATCATTTCCTGTCAATATCTTTTCACATATACTCAATCTGATTTCCAGTTAAGGTATTTTTTAGGCCAAAGACTGCATTGGCTAGCTGCTAGTCATTAAAACATGTCCAGCTAAGTAAACCATGATTGTTCTGATATCTACATACTTTTATCAGTCTTTCTCCTGTATAGCTTCATGGATTTTAACTTTCTACATTACTTTGATTTACTTTGATTTACTTTACACAAGGAGAAGATGGGGAGGAAACAATAGTGTTCTTCATGTGTACACTACATACACAGGCATAAACACACAAACACAAACACATGCACAAATATCTGTACACAGTCAACCCCACAACCCAACCCACTGACTTCCCATAATGAAATGCTGGCTGCCTATGTTCTTGCTTTGTCCAAAGGAACGCTCTACTGCTTGTTGCCATTTACTGGCAACAGCGTAACTCACTCATTTGGTCTTGTTTTATAAAATAGAGTTAACGGCTATATGTGAAATTTCTGCACAGCAGATGGTTACCAATCATTATTTTCCATTTGTTTAGTTTCTAGTAAGAAGAAAAACTCTGGGGTAGTGATGCAAAGAAAACTAGCAGCTTGCATGATAACCCAACCAGTGCCAGAAAATGCATTAAAAAAAAGAATCGTTTTTTATCATGTAGTACATCAAGATCAAGGATAATTTTAAGGAGTAGAGAGAGGTTATCCTCATCCCCATCCATAAAGGAAAATGCTATTTGAATAATTTATTTTCTTTCTTAGTATAAAATCCTCTAAATTTAGCCTATTTTTAAAGTGATCAAAGTTTCTCAAAGCAAATTATTGTAACCATTAATGTTTATCATAACCCACAGTAGAATCACTTTCTTTACCTTTAAGTAGCCCAGTTGTCCAACAGAAAATGGGAAATAGGAGCTATTTGTGGACAAGTGCACATGCACAGAAAATTAAGCTGTAAATATCTGCACTGGGTTATTACTGGAATCTGGAAACATCTGGGGCTACAGAACAAGCCAAGCCCCATTTCCACGATGTCCAGGTAATTGCTTAAATGATTTATACCTTACTGTTTCTATTAAAAATGTCTTTAAAGAGAAACAATTGTAGGCTTGGTTGTGCAATAAAAACTGGTATCTGATTTCACTTCTACAAAATCTTGGGAAAGATGTTACATTTCTTCAAGGACACAGGCACCACAAATAATCTAAACCCTGGACAAAGACTGAGTGCTACAAGAAGGCGTGGTCGTTCACTCAAAGGAAACAATTATGTAATGAAAGCAAATTTTAAGTGGTCCATTCCTGATTAGCTTCTATTCTAAACAAAAGTATCCATTCAAAGGCACTATCTTTATGCACAAATGATAAATATATTTAATCCATTTTAGAGTGAACTGTACCTCAATACCCATTTTCAATTTCAATTTTAATTAATTTGCCATAAATCTTGTTTACTGAGACTTCAACTAAACACCACACCAAAGCTAACCCCTAATGGACAAGTAGGTGCCACTTCCCAGACAGACTTGGGCCACGAAGATAAAAATCTGGAGAGACGTGTAATTTGGTTCACTTAGAATCAGTGGTGGCAAACTCATGGTATGTGTGCTGCAGCAGGCTGTTTGTATCACACTCTAAAAGGTTCACCATCACTGACTTAGATGATAACAGTAGGGAGTTACGAAGTGGTCCATTCAGAATAAAAGAGCTTTCAATGCTGTTATTTCTTTCAGAGGTTGCTCTACTGACCACTGCCCTCCCCCAAATGCCTACACACATATGCACACATACCCACACATACATATTACATACTCCTGAAAAATTTTTTATGTTTTACTTCACATTTTAAGGCAAGAAGACAAATACAGTTTCATATCCTTCAAGAAGTGCCAACTCTAGACCTAACTAAAATTTCAATTACTTACAGATGACAACCACGTCTATGGGGCAAATAACAACAATAATTAAAACAAAATAAATCACTGACCACTGACTTTTAACCATGGCTCATATTTTGTGGACACCAATTTATATTATTGTCCTTTCAGAGACATCATCTTTCAACTTTTCTCTATGAAAGATTAAAAGAAAAATGACTGGCATTTCAGGTCTGAAGAATCTGTATGGGTACTTTTTTTTTTTGGTACCAGGGATTAAACTCGGGTCCTTGGCGCTTGTGCAGTAGGCAGCGAAACCACTGAGCTAAATCCCCGGCCCTGCATGGATACTTTTATTCACTTCTTTTAGAACCCCCATAAAAATGAATTTTAAGGCTAGATCTTTTAAATCTTTTCTTGATTTACTTTGGTTGTTGGCAAGGTACTTTTATAAAGCTCTAAAACTCAAGATCTTTACTATTAATCTGATGAATTTGAATATATTTTAGTAATTTTAACTTACTTCAAGGTTGTTGAGTGGCTGCCAGAAAACTGAAGAGCTGCTTTAACAGAGAACTAAATATGTGGGTTTTCAATGGTGTAACCAAACTGCAAAAATGCTTTTGCTACTTTTAACATACTGTTTCATGGTCTTCATAAGGCACTACTACCTACCATGTACTAATATGCTATCCTTTACTGTGAAAGTTCTTTGCTGAAGATGCAGTGTTTGAATGTAATTGAGTAAGCAACATTTGTCTACTGTTATTCACTTCATGGCAGGACTCTGTAATAAACCAAGATCAGCAACTGCAGGTATTTCTTCCACTTAGGAGAATGTGAGATTAACCTAGATTTCAATATAAAGTGGTGAGCTTTCAGTGAAGATGTCCTTAGTAAATTGTATTTTTAAAAGAATGATGATAAAAATCTTTGTTTCTGAGTTTTTTCAGGAAGCAATGTTAATACATGCTTTTTCCTGCTACATAATTAGGTTTTAAAAAAAACACAAATATGAAATAGAAATCTTGTAAAATACTGTTGATTAACTCCTTATAACTTCAACATTTCATCAAGTTGAATTTCCCTTAGAAAACTTTATAACATTGTTTATTGTAACATTAGGTGACAAATTGGAGAAAGAAACCGACCCTTTCCCAAATTCACAAACCCAACTGGTAAAGCAATTGATCCAACAGACATCAGAGGTCATCAGGTACAATCCCAGCTAGGTTGTTTACTGATGAATAGTTAGTACAAAATAAATTAATAGTGGCAGACACTAAACAGAATAAAAAGTGCCAATTAAAATGTTTTTTAAAAACTACAGAGGCAATGAAAATTTTATTTATTGAAGATCACAATAGTTTGCATCTCACATCTTACTAAGTGCTGTCATGTTCCCAACGAAATCTGTCCCAAGTACCTTCAGTACACCTTTTACACTGAGATATGAAAATACAATGACTGTGAGCATATTTTCAAGTGTAGAACAATTACAAAACAAGTTTCAGGGTTATAAAGTTTCTCTTTGAAAAATCCACAAATAATATAGAAATTACATCTTTTGAAATGAATACACAATTTTAATAATTTGTTCTTTAAATATTTTCAAAGTTATCTTTCAGTTCTTTTAAAAGTAAGATTAATAAAAGATTACCAAAAGAACAGTTTTCCTTACTTTTATCAATTCAACTCACCAAACATTCATTGAACACCTTTTACAGGTCCTACACTGTGCACACATGTTGAAGAGATTAAAAATAGAAACGGGCTTGATGTGTCTGCTTTTCAAGGAATTTATACTTTCATAAAAGAGAAACACAAGTTCTAGCAATGTACAGCAGGAAAAAGATGATGTTAATGATCAAAAGTAGCTATTTTAAAAGTGGTTGGGAATGGCAAGTAGATGTCAAAATTGATCTGATGAAGTTTTCACAGATGATGGAACTTTTGACCTGAATGCCAGAGTCCTGCAGAATTTCAACAGGTGGGTAAGAGCCTCTCAGACAGTGAGCGGAAAGTGACCAAAGAGTGGCCGAAGTAGAAGAAAGAGGGAATTGCTTTCAGTTGATGAAGATACAACTTTCAGACTGATCTAGTTTATATTAAAAAAAAGAAGAAAAAAGGATTTAAGGTCTCTAACTCCACTGCTTAACTTAATCTGATTGTCAGTCTATTTAAATCTTTCACAGAGAAAAAGCATTAGCTAACTAATACTCATCAACTCTCAAGATACTAGAATTGCTGACACTTTTGCTTGAAACCAATTAGTAAGGATATTTAATGAATGGTTACCATCTCTTCAGAAGGGCTCAACAAAGTGATAAATGGTCCTTGAGCTTCCTTCATTCTTTCTAAGACAATTTCTTGAGCTTCCTTAAGAGAAACAGAAAATTCTTTTCAGCCATAGGCCACTAACAAGATTCCAAGTTATTCAAGCTCACTAGTCCATGATAAAGCAAGCATGGATTATACAGAAGTGCAAGAAATCTTAACAGTCGATGGATCATCTCTCCTTTTATAAAAAAAGAAAAGAAAAGAAAACCGAAGCCCAGAGAGATTAAGTGGATTACGCAAGGTAACAAATATTACAGACTGCTTCAGGTGACATTTTTCCTCATCAGTACTACCTTCTGAGGTCCCCTTTGATGGCAATGTTCTCTACTGTTGGGTGGTATCTAGATAGATTGTTGATCTCCAGTATAGATCATTAATATATTCAATTATGAACAAAGATTTTTATGACTCAATCCAAGGAGAATTTTTTTTTTTAAGTGGAAAATTTTAGAGTTCCAGAGATGTATAAATCCCATGATTCAGAGAAGTAGTTCTCAATCTTAAATCATCTGGAGAAGTAAGTCATCTCCCAAAACATGTAACTGGACTAGGGCAGGGCTTAAGGAAGAGTGTTCTTATTATTTGGTTTGTTTGGAAGGTTATTTTTTTTTTGTACCTGGGATCTAACTCCGGACCTTGCACTTGCGAGGCTGTCGGCGGCACTACTGAGCTAAATCCCCAGCTCCATGTTTGCGAGTTTTGTTTTTTGTTTATGAAGTTAATGCAGATGTAAAATTTATCATCAAATTTTGCTAAAATTAAATCAACTAATAAATCTGTCCACTTCCATGATTTGAACCTTTATATGGCAAGAAATATATTATTTTCTGATAAAAGGCCTATAAAAGGAATATATTGGTCTTTGGCTTATTTTCTTCTGTACTTCTCTACTTGACCTGTGGCTGAGAATGTTGAGAGAGGGGGTTAAAAAAAAAAAAGACTGTCAGAGTAAGATGAATTATCTTTAAAAAAGGTACATATGTTTTTATACCTTTTCAAACTGAGGGGAGAAAAGGGGACTAGTTATTTTCATTTGAATGACCATGAATCCCATTATTCAAATTTTGATAATAAAGGCCAGGCACGGTCATTCACACTGTAATCCAAGTACTCTGTGAGGCTGCAGGAAGTGGGTCACAAGTTTGAGAGCTACCTGGCAAAGTTAGTGAGACCCCGTCTCAAATAAATAAATACATACATATATACAGAAAATTTTTTAAAAGGGCTGAGAATGTAGCTCACTGTGAAGACTCAGGGTTTAATCCCCAGTACCACAGTTAAAGAAAAAAATATAGTATAGAACCTTCCATCTTTAAAGGAAGATTATAGCTGGTTTAGACTATAGTGCTGCCTGTTATTTAATGTGCAGCAGTCACAAAAGTCTATTATGTACTCAATTTTCCCATATAATTATATTAGGATTTAATTTACATAATGGGCAATATCATTTTTAACAAGAGTCATGAAAACAGTCCTTACCTTTAGCTGTACTTCAACAACTTTCCCTAATTTCTTTTCCTTTTTCTCCCATTCCTACAAGTTGTCTTTCATCAAGGACAATTTGTCCATGACAACAAATGAGGCTTTACTTTCCACCCCTACATACATAATATCATCTTAATTAATTCAAACTACCTCCTCATCATCTAAATATCATATACTGGTGGCTCAAGGGAAATTTGATTTTCCAGATGATCAAGTAATAACCAGCCTTGCAGATAAGTACAAAAAGAAGAAACCAAGCAGTCAAAACAGTGCCCAGGTAGGTGGTGAGATCATTGTCTACCAGAAGGAGCTTGGCTGTGATAGCAAGGATCTTATTGAGAACATGAGTAACAAAATGGACAAACCACTCTCCCACCCCGCAAAGTATACCTGCAGAGTTGGCTGTTAGAAAATACACGGAAATATTTAAGACATATTTAGGTACACGTGTGCATTATAATTACACATCTGCAACACTCCCAGATGACAGCTTACTGACAGTGGTATCAATTTGATATAAGATGGATTTCAAGGAAATATTACACTGCAGTAAAAGTGGAGATTTTTCAAATTCATCATTATAAACAAAACTGTACCACATCCTATACTGTCTTTTGGGGATATCTTTAAAAATAAATACTAAAAAACGTTTTTCCACAAGGTCTTTTTAATTTGTGGTTAAAATAAAAGACTGAAAAACAACAAAAAAAGCAAAATAGCGTCGAGGATTTAGCTCAGTGGTTTCACCGCCTGCTGTGCAAGTGCAAGGACCCGAGTTCGATCCCCATACCAAAAAAAAAAAAAGCGAAATAGTATAAATATATTTACTACAGAAGGAAACATAACACCGAATTTCAATATTAGATTTTTCCTAATACTTTAACCACTTACATGCTATTGATAGATATTTCATGCCCATATTTTAAAATCAAAAAACAATCCCACAAAGAATTTTTCTAAAGAGACACTAACTCAGACTAAACATTTATTTCTGAATAAGACTTTACTATCTTAACACATGAGTAAATTCCTATCAACAACTGGTTCACTGGTACTCTCAAAACATATTTTTCAAATTAGGGAACACTTATTCTATTCATATTACATTTAAAATCTTCCTGGAGAAAGAACAGACACTGCTCACATGTGCATATAAAATTCCAAAGCTAAGGATATTTTTTCCTTCCAGGTTTTCAGACACAGATTCAGCCCATTCCAGTCTCAGGCTGTGTCTGGGTCATATCAGTACCCTCCTCCCCAGTGCTTCTTAATCTTTGGAGTAATTCAAATGAAAACCTCTCTTTAAAAGAAAACTTTGCACTTGCACTACTGGCAAAGGATAGAACAGTAAGGCCGGGAGATCAGACCCATATCTTTTGTAGGTTGTGCCTAAAATTGACTCCAGATTTGTGAGTCAAGAACAGCAAGACAGTTTTAATATAAATGTGCTTTAAAAAGTAAAAATGGCTATTATTCTTAACAAGTTACATATTGGGCATTATTCTTTAAAAATGAGTCATAAAATATCTTTCTAAGTACTTAAAGTCATGAATATGTTCCAGTCTTTTACCTCTGCTTGGATGTAATTTTTCATTTTCCAGGAAAGGATACATTTTCTAACTAACCCTGTTAACCTAATTACTCATAAAGAAATACCAAAAGCGTCCCTGACATCAATACCTTCACAAAGAAATGTATCTGTCCACATGCATGAGAGCATATTCCATTTAGATAATCAAAACTGTGATTTTTATTTAAAAAATCCCCTTAGGTCCATGTAATTCCTAGCAGTGAGATTTATCCAAAGCATTTAAAGTTTGCCAACACTGACTGCTGTATAAATATCCTCACTTCTTCATCCATATACTTAAACTCAAAGGTATTAACTGTTAAGTGTAGAATAGTACTTTGTTTATTTAATAGCATTTGTTTGATCTTAAAATGGGGAGTATAATGAAAATGCCTTCAATATTAAGGGAACCTTTTTATCCTACTCAGAATAATTATCTTGTAAGATTAAAATCAGTGAATCATACCTAATTAAGATTTATAATTTAGCATCATTGAAGTGTATGATCTTAGAGAAAGTGTTTAGTCTTAGCTTCAATTTGAAACAGAAAAAGAAAAGAAGCGAATATAGGGAAAATAAAACAGCTCTTTTTTGTCATCATAATGTACTATGTTGTCACATATGTACCTATATTCCTAGTTAATAATTTATTTTAAAAGCCAACTACTTAATATGAAAATATACGAAAGGATAGGAGAAAGGTAAAGAAATAAGATCACTGATTCAAAACATACTGCAGAACTTATAACTAGAACATAGAATATTTAAAAATATGTGACTACCTATTAATAGATTTCAAGTTTGCAAGGTTTTTAAAGCAAAGAATTCCTAAGGGCCGGGGATGCAGCTCAATGGCACTGTGCCTGCCTGGCAAGCACAAGGTCCTGAGTTCAATTCCTGATACCGAAAAAAAAAAGAGAGATATATATATATATATAAATAAAAGAATTCCCAAACTGGTGGGGTGAATTTTAATGAAGTGGGTCATTGTTATAATAGTTATTTTCTAGCCTCCTTATATTAAAGTGCATATCAATTTAGAGAGTAATATACTGTTATTACACAGGGCAAAGATTTTTTCCTCTTAGAAGGTCTCATATGTAGTATCTCTTACCATAAAGTCCTTCAAAATAAGTTCATTTTTTTTCTTCCTAAAAAACACCTTTAAAGCTCCCACTCCCACCCCAGTCTTGGATTACATAAAAGAATAGCTACTTTTCCCTAGTTCTTTGATATTTCCCTTCCTGGCAGATTCATCTGATGTGAGAACTTTCTTTTGAAAATAAATGGTGCAACTTCAAGTGCACTTAGATCCATACTTGCTGTACATTCATCATATCGCAGTTTTGATTTGAAAAAACGTTGCTTGACTTTAAAATTTAGTTTTAGCATCTCAAGATGAAGTTTGCTGCTTTGGGGAAGAATGCCTTAAGAAACAACAATGTAAATGTCTTGTCCACCCAACTACACAGACTGTTCAAACCAAAGAGGAAAAGTAGCCACACTTGGTCATGATGGGTCAGAGGGAAGGACAAGTTAAGGATCTAAGTTCACAATTTGAAAATAAGATACTGCCAAGTTAGTGCTGTTGTACGGAACAGTTACTTTTCATCTTTAACACAGCTGTCACCACGTGTTTATATAGTTACAATGCCACTTTCTAGTGTCAAAACATCAATACCGATGGTATCATAACCAAGTAATTATTATTGTGTTTGCCCCTCTTCCTTGTCACTCAATGAGGTGTGTGCTTCTTTTTTTTAATGGTCAGGCTTCTGTATATATTTAGATAATTTAAGATTTCTGTATTTCAAATACTTACTTTACTTGGTGCCTCAACCTTAGGAAGAGGTGAAGGGGATAGATGGCAACAGAGAAGCTCCTAGACTTGTTACAAATCTCCACTGAAATCATTCCACTATGATTACTCTGTGCCTGGGGAATACTTAAGTATGTACCTGTGTGCAAACATCTTAAAACTACAAAGTTTGTTTTAAGAATATTGGCATGAACATTTACTGAACACATTAGAAATATACCAGACACAGAGTAACATGTGATAAAAGCAAATATTTTAGGTAGCAGTGCATAGGCGGAGACAGAGATAGCCAGAGGTCCATGCATGCCATCAATTCTCTTACACCACTGCCACTGGTATCTCCCTAGGCAGAGCCACACAGAATAACTGTGGGATCTTCAGTCCCCAAGCAGGAAACCAAGTCTGTGACTTCCTCCAAACTGACTCCAGACAAGAGCCTGTAGTTTCAAGCTGGATTCATTGCAACCTGTTATGCAGAGCCTTCCTGCAAAGGAGCTTGCACTGGGCTGAATGCTTTGCTTTGACTCACAAAATTATCAGTAATTTTTGAAAAAGGTGCCTTGTGCTTTAATTTTGTATTGGAACCTGGAAATTAGGTATCTGGTCCTAGTTGAAAGGGACAGTATTTGTAGATGGGAAGAATAGTAAGTCAAAGAGTAACAAAATGTTTACTGCAATATAGAGAAATTCATGACTTCATACTGTACTACTTTAAAAATTTTATTTTGAACGTTATATTTCCATGAATAGTATTTCTTCACAAACCGATGCAGAAAAGAAGAGGTCACTCATTCTCAGATGAGTTATATATATGACATTTACTTGTCAGTTATTTAGAAAGCATTTTATTGGCATAAAACACTTAAGTTGGAAAAAAAAAAAAGTGGGGGGGGGCAGAATAGAGGAAAATGTACTTTCTGTTCTCTCATCAGCACTATATCCTCAAGTAGAATGGAACAAATATACAAATTATCAGCAGAAATCAAAATTCATAGGAAAGAAACTGAGCAACATTTTCAATATTACAATAATAAGGAAAAGTAAATATTTTCTAGGTATTTTAAATTTGTATTCTGCCTCAAAAAAATCTTTATTGTCAATTATATATTAGCAAATTACATATTACTAATTATTATTTTAATAAAAGCTAAGCATCCTATGAAAATGAGAACAAAATGCTAGCAAGAAGCAAACTGTCCAAGACTATAAAAAAATATTTTCTAAAAAAGATTTCCTAGCACAAAAATAAAAACATCTAAGCCAAGTTTCAGGATAAAAAAAGTTTAACCTTGGACCTTTGTATAATAAATCATGCATTCTACTTGTAAGATGTATCAATTTAAAAAATGATTGGAAGCAGAGATACTATAAATGCTTTGCAAAAGTCATGGTAGCTAAAATATGAGCAAACATATCCATTTATACATATATTTAACATAAATACATCTGAATTGAAATTCTTCTTTGAATTTACTGCCTCTGATAATACCCTGAAACAACAGCCCACCATATGCAATGTTAAGTAAAGTGTCAATATTCAAATAATGAGACAACAAGCAGATTTATTGCATAAAATGTGTAAATATTGTTAACAGAAAGTGCCATATGATATCTCATGTTTTGATGGTTTTCAATCACCTATCTTGTCTGCCTTCTCAGCCTCAGCTAAGACCAGTCTGGGCAACAGGTACCGCAGGGATGTTCTGTCCTCAGGCAGAGCTGAGCAGACACCTATGCAGTTGCCCTGAGGAAACTTAGGGTACCCACCTGTCTTTCACTTGCTTCAAACTCATCAACTCAATTTATTTTGAACATATTATTGCCCATTCTTATTTCTATTATCTGCATTTCCTTTAGTAATTATCCCACAAGTATAACTGTAATTTACATAACATCAGAAATATAAAAAGCATCAGCAATCAGCAATTACGCCAAAGCAGCTATGCTTGAATTTTTGCCAGAAGATACATGAAAAAAGTTTATAATAAAAATTCAAAATTGGTAAAAAAAGAAGAAAATGACAAAATTCAACCATGAAAAAATATTGCTAAACAGGCTGTGTCTTCAGTCTTAAAAAAAAAAAGTTGGTATAATCCTTGTTTATATATGTGTAACAACTGTTAGATTTGCAATCTTTTATGTGATACCCAAAAAAATGATTTCTAAGTTCAACTTATTAATAAAACATTATCTTTTATATATCTCAAAAGAAATACACAATATAAAGATTTTTAAATGAAGGGAAAACTGCATCTTTTTCTATACCATTTGTTTCTTCTAATTTATCAATGTCTCAAAGAAAAGCAGATATGCTTATTGATCAGTAACAGTATTTCCACAAATGTCTGCAGAACAATTTCTCCCAATCAAAATTTACAAATCAATTTACATTCCTAGTAATTAAATTTATTAGCTCTGTGACAATGAATGTGATACTTTATAAAAGTAGTATATGAAATTTCTATTCCAGAATATATTGATCGAAGGTAAAACATTGCTATTAAACCAAGGTTCTAAGAACAAACCAGAAAGTTCAAAACATAAAAGCCTGCAATTGTTTCAAATACACCTAATAATTCTGCTGATTTGGGGCCATTAAAACTGATTACTTAATTAAGCAATCATTCAAGGCATCCAAACACTCACACAGACAAAAACAGGGAAGTATTAGCATAGCCTGTCTCCACCTTGAGATGAAAATTCTGAAAAATGTTGCAGACATTCAAACTTTCTAGATCTGCATCTATGCACAATCTAAACAAAATACTAAATTCTAAAAGGTGACAACCTGGAACACAGGGGAAAAAAAGAATTTTCGGGTAATGAAATTATTCATTTATCTTCTCAGGAGGCTTATACAGTATTTAAAACTATTGTAGAAATGGTAAGTAATAATACGGATGGTTTCTATGGATTCTTGGAAATGCTATTTATTTTCTCCCCCCTGGTCACACTCATGTATTATCTGAAAGTAATTAATGAATTTCTGCTCTCTTCTATGTCTATCCAAAGTAGCTGCCTACAAAACATTTTCAAAGTTTCTGACTAACATTAGTGAAAACAACCAAAAATGATATATCACTTATGGAAAAAAAATAGCACTGGAAATGAAGCTGCAGGAATATTAAATATAACCATAGGAAAAAAAATCTGTTTTCACTCAGAAAATATCAGATACAATTTTAAGAATCTCACAGACTTGGTATAGTAAGGAGAAAAAAAAATCTCCCTAAAAATGTGTTTCTTAAAATAATTCCACCTATAAGCAAGCTTTTGAGGAGAAAAGAAAAGCGAGTCAACTCACATGTACAGCTTCCAAACAGAAGTCTTACTCTCTTCCAGGAAAACAATGAGATTTTTATTACCCTGCTATGATTCTTTCATTTCAGACATGATTAATTAGCAAGTATTATACTTCTTAAAACTCCCACTACACTCTCCCCTGCCTATTTAAATAGACCCACATGAAATAGCAAGTGGCCACCAGTAACATAAAGCAAGTATCCAAAAATTGTATTTCGAAAAAGAATACTTCTATCTTATCTTTGCCTCCAAAAATAAAACAGGCTGCTTTTAAATGTTTCACAACATGTTTTTTTGGGGAAAAAAAACTTTGTCATTTTTCTTAACAATACCTTTTAAATTTTGAATAATCCATTCAATATAATCAGTATTCAAGAATACATGCCATGTTTAATCTGATACTTCTCTTTTTAAACTGAAATTGCAAAGGAGTTGTGAGTCCATGTAGTTCATACTGCTAGCCATCCACATGCACAGTTAATAAACAATAGCGATGATGGGTGAAAGCACGTTTGGGGGGAACAGTTTTTACATGAAAAAATTGTTTCTTTCTCAAATTAAAGCTAAATTTTTCACAAATAAAATGACAGGAAACAGGAATAAAGAAGTAAAAGACAGAAAGAACAAGAGGAGAAGTCTAAAATTTAAATGAATAAAAAACTGACTCTTCATATTCTTCCAAATACTCACTCTTTCAAAATAATTTTCCTTTTGAACAATCTATTTTTAAACTGTTCATATCAACCAAGAAGCCAGTCATAAGTTAATGTATAATAAATGTGTACTTTTATATCATCAATTTATAAAGCCTAGGATTTCCCCTTCAGCCTTTCAACTGTGATGGCTAGAAAAGTTGACACATAGTACAACACTAATAAATAGATTTTGTTGGTTCCAGGAAATATTTTTTGAAAAAATCTATACTGGTCAAAATATCTTTCCTTTTTTTTTTTTCCTGTTGTATTAAATTTAGGATCAAAAACATCAAAGCAGCTTCCACCTCGGACCTAACTTTTAGAGGATCAATGTGACAAGGCAGTCCCTGATAGATGTTTCTCTTGATAAACGACTTGTTCAAAAGAGACATTGTAGCTTTCATTTCCTGACCACAACACACTTTTAATTTGCAACAGCAGAGCTGCCAGAGTATAAGCACTTGCCCACTTTCTAGCCTTTCAGGTTTTTAGCTCTGGTACCTTTAGGCCACACAGTTGAGATAAACAAAAGCTAAAAATAATCACAGAGTCATAGAATTAGAAAATAGGAGCCACTAATACCAGTTTACAATTATATACAAGAGTGTTTACATACACACCAAATTCTAGTTATGACAACAAAACTCCTTATGAACATCATTTGCACATCCGGCATTTAAGCACACAGAGAAATAAATTATGTGACTATTATTTAATAGTAAACAGAGACTTGAGAGGAGCAGTTTACACACTTAGCTGCTGTTAAATGTTATGAATTATATGAATGCCTTGTAGAGTGGGGTTTTTTTAACATATTATTGCAATTATTATTATCACTACTACTCAGAAATCACATTTAAGTATCAATACGGTGAACAGTCAAACGATCCAATTTCTGCTGTCAGCACATTGTCCGAGCTCCGATTTAAAATTTATAAATGTAATATCCTCCTCATCACAGGCAGCAGCCCAATCTGCTCTGAATATATATTACAGCTTTAACATCACAGAGGGAAATCGCCCATCTGGCAATCCCATTCGCTCCAACAGCTCCGGGGGAAAAAAAGCTGCGCTCTCTCCTCCTTAAAACATTTCTCAGGGCAAATTATGTGCATCTAAAATAAACAGTCTTCTTATTGATCGTTTCAAAGTCAACAAGTTCCAAATGCAAAATTCAACCCACTCCTTCCTATGGTGTAAGAGCGGTGTGTGTTTAGCTCTATAGTCACCAGAGATCAGCCAGAAGTGTGTGTCACGCAACGGGTCTTGAAGTCCCTTTCCTCGTATTCACATCTGTGTTAGGAGGGAGCAGGGACCAGGGCCACACTACAGGCGCCCAGCAGCTCTGCCCTCCCTTTCCTTTCTTTCCTATTCTCTCTTTCCTTCTCTTTTCCGGAGAAATTCTTGGAGGTGGGGTAAATGTAACAACAACAACAACAACAACAGTTTAAAGCAGACATATCCTTTCGTTATGCAAAATACTTTACCATCTTTTTGTTGTTGTTGTTCCCTCTTAGTCCTAATTGAATATCACAAAGTGTACACACAGCACGACCACAAGAGCTATTGAAAACCTGCTCTCACTCCATTTAACTGACCTTTTTCTTTTTTGTAAAGAAAGAGGAAAGAGCGATTTCAAATGAAGTCAATTTCAGTGGCTGATTATTTAAATCTGTCACAGGTTAAAAGTAAAAGGAGCTGACAGGCAGACAAGTGAATGGCAAGACGGAAAAAACTGCCACTGTCCCTTATAAGACATGAAGGACTTTGACTCAAAATATATATTTTATTTTCATGTAAAAGATATGTCTTCACAACCCCCAAAAAGCAAAACCACACATAACTGATTACTCCACAAAGTACAATTGTCAAGAGAACAGATAGTCAAATTGCATTAATAGGTTGAGAAAAAAGAAAAAAATTTTCATCCAGTCGTGTGTGTGTACATATACATATACTTTCATTAGTTAGCAATCTTTCTCCACACTCCCGCCCTCTTCCCTCTCCACCCAGCCCTTCCCCCAAAAAAACCCACACTGAGTTTAACTAATTTACATACCATTTGACTTCAGTTGTTATATAGTGAATTACTAGTAACATGCAACTTCAGGATTACAGCTAAAACTGATAAAAGTGGACTCAAGTAATATATTAATCAAAACTGAAATATATAAACAAGTGATAGCAAATACAAAAAAGCAAGGTGACAGATTAAAATTTAAAATATATATTTGTAAAGCAATAGCGTATCATCAGCATCTGTTTCCCTAACAGTCTTCAGTGGTTTTATCATGCTATTTAATTTGTCTTTCCTATTTAGATGCAAAGGAAGTAAATTCCAAAACTGACATACCATAAACACTGGTGCTACTGATCATTTCTTGCTGGCAGCACAAAAAGCTGAATTGGATTTCTCACAAGCAGGAATTCCAAAGGTTGCTTTTCATTAAAGCCACTTTTCCTCTCAGCTATCAAATGTCACTGCCTTGAAACGTGGGCCCTTTCGTCAGGTATTCATTTAACCTACATGCATATAATTAAGGGGGAAAGCAACATCAACAAAAAGGGGATCTCAGATCACAGGAGAAGAAAGAAAGGAAAAAAAGCACATGACCAGGAATGCAAGTCCATGTCAATTTCACTCACTCCCATTGAAACTAACAAGAGCTCCGGGGAGGACGGTAATAGGATCAGTGGATTGTATATACCATTAAATTATACATCTTTCTCTCCCGTTCCTTGCCAACAATACGCCCACCACGCTGTACCCCCTCCACGATGATGTGCTTACATTTTTCTGCAACCGATCTTCTGACATTTTTCCCGTCCCCCCAGCCACGAGATTGTAATTTAACCTCAACTTTTTGTGTGTGTGCAAGATTCTTATTTACACTTCTTATTTACTTAGAAGTTAGTTCCCGAAGAAAGTCTAGCCCCACCCTAAGGCTCCGCTTTCTTCTTTTTTTTAATTTTTGAAGTAAAAAGATAGTAATAAGTAAGCCCAACATAGCAAAAAACGAGATTCTTGCAATCGCGAAGTCTTAATCCCGTACTATTGTTACAATGATTAAGCAGCAAAAATATGCATTATAATGTTTCAGGCTACTTTGTACAGAGAAATTAGACAGCAGGTTGGCGTACAGAATAGAATGAATGCAAATTAAATTTCATGTTTACGGCACAACTCGGAGATCTCTTTTTATTACAGGTCTTGGATCTATTTATATTCTTTAAAAATAAAACAAAAACAAATTTAAACAGATGGTAGAAAACTACGAGGCTCCTCTTACCTGAACGCGTGGAGCGAGAACCCGATAGGTTAGCGTAGCATCGATCCGATGTGTTTGCTGATGAATGGAAGCCGGGGTTAAGTGAAGGTGCCTATGATTTGAAATCATTCCAAGTTTTTGAAGGGAAGACGGACTGCAGCCTCTGCCATGTTGGAATTTCAAACCCAAAACAGCTGCTTGGAAGGAGCCAGCATGCCAGAGGCTGAGCGCAGGCGCAGAGCGCCGCCGAGCCAAATTCAAATCACTTTCACACTAAGAGCCAAAGATCAGTTTTCAAAGGAGAGAGGGAGAAAGAGACCGAGGCTGCCGTGCGGGAGAGCAGACGGGAGGCAGTGGCGAGAGGCGGGCGGTGGAGGAGACGGGCAGCGGGAGGACCGGGAGGGAGAGGGAGAGGCGCACGGAGCCCGCGGTGCTGGAGGGGGAGCGAGGAGGCGGGAGGCGAGCGGGCTGAGACGCGCCAGAGATTCATGGGCAGGGAGGGCTCAATGGCCGCGCCGGCCGGCCGGCCGCTCGGGTCATGTTACACGGCCCGGGCCCCGGCGGCCGCCCAGCCTCGCTGCCGCGCTCGGGCGGCCCGGAGGGGCCCTCGAGGTCATGGCTGCGCGCGCGGGCCCTGGGCGCTCTCCCTGCGCGCGCTCCGTTCCGCGCAGCCCTGGGACGGGAAGGGAGCGGCCGGCCCGTGCGCTCCCCGGCCGGCCTCCCAGGCCCGCTCCCCGCCGGCGCCGGCCCTCTCCCCGCCGCGGCCCGTCCGCCCTGCGCCCGCTGCCCCGCGACTCCATGGACTGGACGGGATCCGGCCCCGAGAGCCAGGACCTCGCCGCAACCTCCCCGGGCCCTCCAGAACCAGCCAGAAAACGACTTTATCTGCCCAGGAGAGGCAACTTCGGGAGGAAAATCTGCCTTAACCCCGTTCTCCTCCCCCGCCTCCCTGTGAATAAATAAAAATCTTAAGTGTCTAGGTGTGCGGTCCCCTCGAGCTCTCCGGATCCCCTCCCTACCTCCCCCAGGCGGCTCGGGCAGGGGAAAGCAGCGCCCGGGGCCCCCGGGTGAGAGCTGCTGGAGCGCTGGCTGAGACTTTAGGCTCCAGCCTTCCCAACCCCCCTCCACGGAGCAATCTGGGGACCCAGGAGTGGAGAGAGAGTACGGGCTTTGTGGCGCTGGGAGCTGAGGAAGAATGAAATGTGCAGTTGAGTGTGTTGCTCGCATCCCAGGGAGCAATGCAGTGCTGATTGTCTGTTGCTGAGATAGCCTTTTGTTCGGAACATAAGGTTTAAGAAACACACACACGTTTTCTGGGGTCTCTTGTTAGATGTAAATGTGCTGCATCCAGACGCTTACTATGCAGTGTAAGCTCAGTTGGTTTACTAATCACCCCGCCCCACCCCCAAACAATCAGGATCATTTGAATGGGAACCTCATTCAGACTTCGAGGCTGAGTATTGCCTTCAACCTATTTCATTCTAGACTAGCCAACCATCCAACTGAGATAATAAAGCAAACAATAACATTTGATCATGATGTCTATGAGATAATATGCCCGCCAAAGTTCTTTAGGAATTGTAATGAGGAGAGTGAGTTGAGTAATAATTCCTCTTCATTTTCATTAAATATGACTTTAATAGACAAATTGTGAGTTTATACTTTGGCCTGGTGGACATACAGTCCACTATATTTCAACTAAGCTAAGAATGAAAGAGGCAAATTATGTATCCCACCAGAAGCCCATCAAGCTGAAAATGTTACCTTTGAAGGTTGGAACCGAAAATGTACTTGTTTAGGAATGACCCTCCTCCTAACTGTTCATATTTCCCCAGCTTCTCTGGTGTAGCTTTCATAGACTAAATAGCAGCTCTCCAGATGCTGAAATCCAGCTCTGTAAAAATACCAAACATATACTTTGAAATTAATTTTACTCTTTTGTGATTTTCTCACATTTGAATAGATGCATTTAGTTAACAATTAGAAAGAAAAAATGTTTTTGTCAAATCTGGGAAAACGACAGAATTTAAAGTCAATGAAAGTGATTCGAGATGTTAAATATTTCTAAGGAATGAGGTTTCTATTTGGAATGGATTTGACCTTTCTGCACGTTAAAAAAAAAAAAAGGCTGGACTTCGAAATGCAACAGAAGAATTTTATTCTATTGTAACAGAACACCGAAACCCCTTTAGTTATATGTTACAAGATGGCTTTAAAAAATGATATTATGAAAAATTGCTCATTTGATTTCATCACAAAGAAAATATCCGTGTGTCACTATTGAATTAAGTATGGATGAATTTTTTACAACTGTGAAAAACTCATAATTTCGGTTATTGCCCATCTAAGAAATGACAACCAGAAATTCTCTGGACACACAGCAGATGCTTCGTGCAATTCATGCAAAACTGCTCTGTCCTTGTTTGTTAAAAAAGTTCAGAGCTCATCAACCTTTAACACTAAATTACTGGTGTTCAATTTACAGTCCCTTGTGTAAATGAAAATATTGAATGAAATATAATAGAATGCCTATTGAGTATAAAAACAGTGTTTTGGGTGACAGACTTAAACCAATTCACTTGCAGTATCTAAAAAAAATCCCTACTCTTTAATAAAGAGAGGAAAAAAGTGAGGGGGGCAAGAATATATTAATAGGTAATGGCTAGTACTTTTTAAAATTCCCTTATAAATTCATTTGAAACAGTATAAAATCTATTTTCCAACATATCAATGAACATAATTATCTGTGGAACCTAAGAAAGGGAAACTATTCAGAAGAGCACTACATGTATTTACACAGTTTTAAAAATGTTCAAAATTGCATATACTCCAAGGGGACCAAAGACTTATACTATAGAATATCCATTATGTGGTTTGCTAATAAGATCCACCATGGGTTTGTCATTGCTCTACTTTTAACATTTTTTTTCTTTTAGTAATGGGTAAGATATACTTCTCTATAATTATTTTAAGCAAAAGAAAATAAAACAACATTGTTTTTCATAGTTTTATTGCTCTGTTTGCAATGTTTACAGTTTTTGCCATTTTAAAAATATGTTTGACATTGTGGTATGATTAAGTAGCATTTTAATGGTCATCACATTCTGTCCACATTCATCTTTAAAACTTGTATTCAAAAGGAATTTTCTGGCTATAACTGACATCCATGGCTATGTTTTATGAAACTTTTCTTGTGACAACATAAGAATTAGAAATTGAGAAAAGAAGACTGATTAGCTAATCAAGGGAACACTTAATACAGAGAAGAACTGATTTGGCTAATTTTTTCCCATTGCCTTCTCAGTTACATTGGATATTTCTTTCTTTTACCTGGCTCTGTTTTAATGTAGAGACATTAAAACATGATGAATTGTATTTTGACAAATACATGAATTTCTAATATGTAGTGTAATTTAGCTTGGGCTTTTTAGGAAAATCAGAAGAAAAAATAAACGTAACTATTATTTTTCCTTCAGCAGTGTGTATACATGTGTCTCTGCATATTGTGCTTCTAGTCCTCTCAAGTCAATTCAGAGGAGAATTTGTTTACTTTTTCCTTATTGTATTCTTAAAATAATACAAGGAACAACAACAGCAAAAGTGAAGGAAAGCTAAGGAAATAAACGAGGTGACACAGAATGTGATTTTGCAGCTGACTATGTTTGTCTGCACTGGACTAAGGATAATAGGAGCTAGTGTGATCACCGATGAGCCTTACCTGTGTGAGGAGAGAGAAGAGAGAAAAGATGATCAGTACTGCAGGTAGGCAGAAGGAAGAAAAGAGAGGGGAGGAGACAAGATGTTTTAAAGAGAAATACAAGTTTAAAGGGCTATTAAGCATGGTTTTAATAAAATGTTAAACATAATTCAACTTTTGAATATTATTTTTTGGTTTGGAACTTGAGCACTAAGTATTTTAATAAAACAGGAAACTAATAATAACTGCTTTCAAACTACTGTGTTTCAAAAAGCATTCCAGGACTTAATAGCTGTTTATGAAATCTAGACATTTTTATATTGCTCACTAAGTCTTAAAATAATAGAAATTAGTGATACAATAGTTTTTAGTGCTTCCATACAATTGCAGTAGATTTTAAGGAATATCATTTACGTTTCAGTTCAACTAAAACTTATGTACTCTCCCCCCTACCCCAAGTGCTAGTGAAACCCTTGAGCTCATTGAGTAAAACACCACAGATTGTTCAGAATTACACTTGACATGCAGATTCTGTCAAATGGTGTTGAAGTGGCCCACATATCTCATGAATGATCGATCCCTCTGGTAGAGACAAGCAGGAACATCTGGTGATGGGTTCACTTTAGATATTTCCTTGGTTTGCAGAAATATTTTCTTCTGACTTGAAGATTGATTATATTTTTCATTCACATGTATTTCCTGCAAGCTTTGCCTGATTTTACCTCAATTTCATTCAGAAAGAACATATTAAATTCTTATTGTGGTTAAAAGTATTGCATAAAAAATTGTAAAGGATTTAAAGAAAACTGATATTAACATTTTATGTTCAAAACCAGATAAATATAGCTCAACATGAATGTTTTAAGTACACTCATAGAAGAATTCTTCCCAGAATATATGGGCTTTTTTCACGAAGGAGAGGGGCAGCTCTTTTGGACTTGGCAGTCTCAATCTTTATCTTTTATTATACAAACCACTTGTAGTTTCCAATGAATATTTTGTCTCTCCCGCTGTGTTTCTCTTTGTTATCATGCTTTCTTCCTGAATTGACTTTTCCTCTCCTCTTTTGGAGGCTTCCTTTACACTTTCAGCATTTACTTCTTCCAAACACAAACTCCAGCCTTCCTCTGGGCACTTAAGTATCTTTCTCCTGTGCTCCCATCAGAGTCTAGTACAGTGGTGGCCAATCTACGGCACAAGTGCCACAGTGGGCTTTTTCTATCATTGAAAGTTCTAAAAGGTTCGCCATCACTGGTCTAGTACATCTCATTCTGTATCTTCACATCACTTCAAAAGCATCCTGTGTTTGACTCTTCTAGTAGATTGTGAGCTTCCTGGGGGCAGACAATCTTCCCTCTTGCTTTTTCTCCCTCAGCACCCAAATTAATAATGACAATTCCAAGTAAATGTTTACTGAGGAAATTACTGAGTTGATGTGTAGAGGAAATAGACCTGAGTAAAGGCAAATAGAAAGGAAACTGTGAGTCTTCTGCTGAGAAAAACAGATACTCTAATTAGACTCAAGCTTTTTTTTTTTTTTACACAGATACCAAATGGGAAATAAGGATGGAAGTCAGAATAGGGGGTGTATTCCAGTGAAACTTCAGTGAGTCACTAGTTGAGAAGTTTGCACTTCAGTAGGTAGGTAACAGGAAGTTCTGGAAAGTTTTAAGAAAGAGATTTATATGGGCTAAATCTTGCTTTAAGACGGAGGTATCAGGGGTTGGAGTGTGTGGCTCAGTGGTAGAGGGCTTACATAGAACCAGAGAGGCCCTGGATTCAATGCCCATTGTGGGGTGAAGGTAGAACTAATGGATCTGGTAAGCAGGAGATAAGTGGGAACTTATTGTACTGATCTATCATTTCTCGTCCCTCAAACTGTCAGTCTTTCCTGTAGGATTTAGTGATATACTTCCTTGCCTTTTTAATAGATGATCTATTTGTGTTATTGCTAAACATTCCACCTTCATTTTGTAATATTACAAAATGCCAATGTGTTTAAAGGCATTTATTTAATGTCAAAGATACAAAAAGGAACAAGATGTTAGAAATGAATTTTTCCCCTCAACCAGAACATGATCTTTCTACTCATTATTTTGCCTCCCTCAACTATCACTTTACAATTAGTCACTCAGATTGTGCTTTTAGCTTAGAAGGTGTTTCATTTTCAAGAGACAAAATGGTTGAAGATAGGAAAAGTTCCTCCCTGGAGTATGTTTGAGCAAGCAACATAAGCAAAATTAATTTGGTTTTTATATACCAAATAAAAATACAGATGTACAATTCCTTTTTAAAGTATATTAAAGTTTTCCAAACCAGGTTTTTAATTCATTTAAAACGCCATTAGGTTAGGTGGGCTGTTGGTGCTTTGAATTAATGTGCAAGCTGTTAATCTCCGTAGACCTGGATTTAAAATTAGACAAAGCAATAATTAGTTTGGCACCATCATTTCACTACCCAGAGGGTAATAATGTAGGTCATAAAATACTACAGCCTCTTACAATTTTTTTGTACAAAACAAGGATCTAATATAAGGTGATGAGGGAAATATATATATATATATATATATATATATATATATATATATATATACACACACATATCCAATTGTCACCAGAAAGTATAATGGCTCAGCTTTTGATGTATGATCTACGAGTCATAAAGAGACCTAATTTCAGAAATTTTTATCAGGGTTTTTTTTTTTTTTTTGGCTTAAGATGAGTCTTTCTCTTCTAAGTTACACAAAGAAAACCTTAGAGTTTCCACAGTGGCTAGTATTTTCCCCTCTGTAATATTTTTCCATAAAGTCACAGAATTAAGATTATAATTTATACTCTGCTCTTATTTTGCTGTTCTCATTTTCCCCCACCAGTTTGCTATTTTGTTAAATTATAAAAATATTATACTGTAAACATTTTTAAACACACAAAAGTGTCATATTCAAGTAAGTGCTTACCATACATACCTTGATTTGTTTTCATGGCAAATGACTACTGGCAATATCAATAATTCAAGAACAGAAACAATGAAAATACAGAGGAATTGCATTTGGGTACTTCTGCCTGTCAATCATCCTTGCCAGATTCCTATTTGAACATTCTGAAAATGAGGAAGACATCAGGTTTAGCCTTAAGTATGCGTAATAGTTTTCTATTTCTTTACACTGCTCACCCCAACTGAGCTTTTAAAGCACAAGTATTTTATGTATCTCCATGTAGCTTAATATTTCAAGCTATGGAAATAATGCTTTAATATCGAATAGAATATATTTCATACAATATACATGTTCAGACTTTCTATTTTACATAAAGCAATATGCAAGCACCTGTTTGTATCTATAGAGAGCATTCAATGTATTAGATGAGTACATTCACAAATCATTTAAGTTGAGCTTTTCAAGTGATCTGAGACACTGATACAAACTTGCTAATGATAATTATAGAACTGATGCTGATTTAGTCATTTCAAAAAAGCCACGGAGGCATAATTAGTGTCTGAATGGCCTCAATATTGCATTATTAGGAGGCTAGGGTGAAACTTGAAATGAGAACATCAAGGCTGATAACAGAAAAGAAAACATGAAATACATACATAATTCATTCTGAGATATTATAAAGGTTTATAACCAGAAACAATAATTTGCAGAAAGCATCTCATGTACTGGAGCCAACTGCAATCATTTGGTCAACCTGTTAAAGATCAAATAGTATATTCCTAGCTATTCTCAGTGGTGTCTTTGTAATAAAGTAGCAGCAAACAGACATTGTTTGCTTCTGGTCACTTTTAAAGAATGTTCAGTTTATCAGTGGGGACTTTAATCTCAACCTTAATAGAGTACAAAAGCAGCCTTGTTCCTGTGCTTCTCTCCTTAAGGCCACAAGCCATGTGATTTTTTTTCAATTTAAAAGAAGAAAAATAAAATTCTTCTTTTGAGAACACTAAATATTGTGGTTTTTTCCTAGAGAGCAATTTTCATTCATCTTTCCATTTTTGATGCTTTTCTTTTCTCCTTCTTGCTCATACATATATGTTGTGCTATATTTCCCAACCATCACAGGAATGAAGACATTCAGAATATCCATGAAAGATCCTCTGACAGGAATCCCTCCCTGGTTGTCCATTATCAAGTGCCCATTGGTTTATTTGAACATTTTTGTTACTGTCAGCTACCTGGCAACAATAGATATCTAGAATGACTACAGATATAAGTGAAATGTAGAAATAAACTGCAGAATTAGTCATTTTTTCTTATTAGCATGGGTATACAGGTAATAAGACAAAGTCTTTTTAAAATATCACCCATCTGCTATCTAAAATGCCTGCATCCTATGTGATTGTCATTCTTCTTATTTCAGTTTCCAAAAATGACAAAGTTTGAATTGTATTGCATAGGAAAACCAGGTCTAAAGGTTAGTACTTATACCAAGTATTATCCCTCATTTTCCAGTAAGTATCTTGCTCTCAGAATCATCAGAGTTTCAACTATCCAGATGAAGAGAGAATGAAGAAAGATGTACACAACCAAAATGGTGGTTATACAAGAACAGACCAAAAAAAAAAAAAAAAATCCCTGGATATAGGTGGGGTTATTATGTGGATCGAGTAAGGAAACCAACTTTATTTTGCTCTCCTAAGTATCACAACCAATTCACTTAATTTTAAGACAGAGTTAATATGTTTGCTTCATTTTCTCTACCTTTTTACAGTAACTGGTAAACACTAAATGTTAACTATGTCCTTTATAAATTTGCAGTCAATGAATGACCTGCTTTACACTGGTGAGACTGGTTGGGATACCGCTGGTTGGTATGGTTGGTTTGTTTTGTTTTACCTTCCTTGGAGCCTGACTACAAAGTTTATAGAGTCACTTTATTTCTCAATTTCCATACTGACAAACGGAGGAGCCAAATTCATTACTTTCATTAAGGATGTTTCTAATTGCAAATAAGAGAAGAAACTTGACAATAGCTCAGGTACTAATAGGTTCCCTGTCTCTCAATAGAAATTTCCAAGTTGTGCAGGTCTCAGATCTCTGCTCTAAATCTTAGATTTTCATGATCTTTGCTCCACATTATGGATGCAATAGCTTCAGGTGTCACATGAGACAAGATTACAGAAGCATTGCGTGAAAGAAGAGGAATGTTATCTTAGTACAAGTCTATTTTTATTTTTAAGGGAAATCTTTTCCCAAAAGCCATCAGGGGATTTAGTATTAGCATTATTGGGTCACATTTTTGAGCTTAGACCATGACTGGCAAGGAGAGAGAGATGACTGAGACTGGCTTAGCTGAAACATAAATCATCTCTCGTCCTAGGAAAGGGGTCACCTATTAATAAACCCACACAGATATCTGAAAAAAGAAGGCTCAGAGGAGTGGCATTTGTAGAATAGCCATGTAGGACCACCGTTCTGCCCAATGTCAGGAATTTCTTCTTTACAGTGGTGGTGCGTGTAAACCTCTGGAATTGTTCTGCAGAATTGACATGATTATCACAACCTGTATGTGAACAACACATGAAGCGCATTATACTAGTCATACTTTGTAGCCCACCTGTATAAATAGAAGATATTGATATAATTTATACCTTTATTTTAAGAACCTACTTTTCATAAGAATCAATGTTTTTTTTTGGTTAAATTCTTTTATTGGTACATTGTAGGTATACAGCACAATTACATTTCTCATTGGGAATTGTACCTTTACATGATGCATCTTGGTTCTTATTTTTTCCCCATTCCTAGCCCTCCCTTCACCCCCTCCACCCTTCCCTATTTACAAAGACTTTATTTCCATTTTTTCCATTTCTCAGCATTTTTCCTTTCCCTTCTTTCCTTTCCCCTGCCCCTCCCACTACCCCTACCCTTTTGGACCTTTTCTTCCTATTTTACATTATTGATTATTCATTCTAGTCATTGGTACATTTTAGGTATACAATATAATGACATTCATCATTGGAAATCTGCACCTTTACATAGTCTCTCTTGGTTCTTATTTTTCACCTTTGCCCAGCCCTCCCTTCAACCCCTCCATTCCTCCCTATTTACAAAGATTTTGTTCTTATTTTTCTATTTTCTCATATTAATCCCATTCTCTTCTATCCTTTCCCTTATCCCTCCCACTTCCTTCCCCTTTGCCCCCTTTCTTCCTATTTCACATTACCTATTATACATTTTAGTCCATATTTACACTTCCAGTTTCTTACACCAGAGAAACTAATCAGTATTTACACATGTGTGTCCTATTTATTTCACTTAAGAGTATCGTCTCAATGTGCATCCACTTATCTATAAATGTCTCTAATTTCTCATTTTTTATGGCTGAGTAGTGCTCCATTTTAAAAAAACCCCACATTTTCTTTATCCAGTCTCCAGTTGTTGGGCATTTGGGCTGTTTCCAAGTTTTAGCTATCACAAACTGTGCTGCTATGAACATGGGGGCACATATATCACTGTGGTATGAAGAATCAATGTTTTATAGCACAGGTTTATACCAGCATTTCAGAAGGGATGAGGACCTTGGAATGTGGAAACTATTATTGTCAACAATGATTGTAATGTTGAAATGCTCCTAGACTAAGCAAATCATAGAGATTCTGGTTAGCTGTAAATAATAGTAACAAGAATAAAAAGATTGACATCAACTTTTAAAAAAAAATAAAAATAAAAAGCACTTTGTCTGGCATATGGTAGACATTAAATAAATACTGAATGACTGAATAAGTGAATGGAGCTAAGTCTACCTAATGATGAAGTAGCTAAAAAGGAAAAAATCAGCTACACCTTGTTAGTCCACTTAGCCATTTTTTGTTCCTTGGAGATAAGGGAGAATGTAAAAATAAATGCAACAGAAAGAATTTAGGACTAACATTTGAACCAGAAAAAAAGTGAAACATTGATTCATATAAACAGTTTCAGTTACTGATCCTAGGGATTTTAATGAAAGAATTAACTTTTACCTAATTTAGACATATAAAATGTCATATTACTATACTAATAGTAATAAGAAATGACAACTTTGCTTCAAATAATTTTTACAAGACTTTGTCAACGATTCTCTTCAGAAGAGGAAAAAGAGTTGCATAAATAGTAAATAATTTAAAATGTTACAAACATGGCTTCAATTTGTTAAAAACCCTACCTGTAACATTGTTTTTAAATTAGAAAGAATTATTTTGATTACTACAATTATACTTTAAAGCTGGACTGTTGAACATCATGCTTATTTTAGACCTTGTGTAACGAAGGCCTTTTGTGCTTGTGCTGCCATAACAATAGTAACTTTCTTTCTTCATTTTCCTTTCCATTTGCCCCCAAATAGCCATGATCTGTTTGATACACATGAATGATACCTATTCTTATTGTTACAATATTTTACAAGATTGATATTGGTTATGTGTCACAGCAGATGTTGCATCTAAAGAGTATAAATGTAGATGAAAACTCAAGTAAACACCAATTGAACTTTTGCTAGTATTCCTATAAGTTATTTTAGCTTTTAGGACCTAAATCCTATATGGCCACAGCAGACCTAACTAGTTCAAGGTATCTCAGTCTTCCCAACTGTTCACAGTCTGATTATATTAGTGTTTCCATTTACATGTCTTAAAAATAATCCTTATGAATGAACAAACTAGAATTTGATGTGAGTCATTTGTTGAGCAAAGCATTTTACTTAACTTATTTCGTTTAATTTTCTGGAAGGTGTTACTAACTCTATATTCAGGCAAGAAAACTGAGTCTCAAAAATAGAAACCTAGTTAATGACAGAACCAGGAATTCTACCCATTTCTATCTTGCTCTAAAGTCGTTGTACTTCTATGATATCATGCTCTTGTCCCTCACACTTCATATAGCTGTTTTTGTCCCCACACTTTGCTGAATTTTACTGTACTATTCCATACTCAGAATCAGTGTCATGACTGCTAGGAAATTGCTCAATACTTTTCAGACCTATTTAGACAAAATGTTCTACCCTAATTAGACTTAAAGTTACACACTAATATTGTAAAGCCAAGGTGAAACATTGTGCAGTGGAGTTTTTGTTTGTTGCTGAGTTAAACTGATAGGCTTGAGCACATTTTTTTTTTTTTTAAAGTCAACCCTTTATTAAATTGATGGGGGTGGAAAAGACACTAAGACCAAATATATTTCTGCTTTTCAATCCATTGTCCTCGGTTTGTTTGGGAAATGTTCATGATTCAAAGTATTGAATTTTTCAATAATTATACTTTCATTCTTGTTTCTCTGACTAAATTAAAAATGATACACATTGAAGGTAAGTTAAATAGATCATTTTTCTGTTCCCTCTTCTACATTTCTTTCTTTTTTTATTGTTGTTGCAACTGTCATTCTTTTAAACAATAGTCATAGTCATAATTTGTAGAAAATAATCCTATGAAGTGTGAAATTTATTCAGATTTGAGGTTAAAATTGAAGCAGAATTATTTTTGTATATATAATGTATTATAATACAGATATACACATTTGAGGAATGCTTCTAGAGTCTTTAATAAATTTAATATGCTTCATGAAAGTATATATTTCTTTTTCTCCACCAAAGCAGGTGGGACTACAAAACTAAATCTTCATAGATAAATATTAAGACTGAAAGAAATATATAATGTAGAGGACATTCCTCAAAGTGTGGTCTAAACTTTCTATGTTAGATTCATCTGGGAAAGCTGCTAAATCCTATTCCAGACCAACTAAGTCAGAATCTTTCAGGAGAACCATGGAATCTGATTTTAACATGTTTTGTGATAACTTTTTAACTGTCAAATTTGACTCATTCTTCTGTGGCATATATCCAGACTATCCCCACCCTCAAATAAGAGTCACATTTATCAAATTCTAGGAAGTTGGATTCATTTATGTTACATATTATTTCCTTCCTTCTTTCCTTCTCTCCTAAAAATGCAGTATTCATAGATGAATATATAAGTTAGAAAGATAAAGAGAGGCAGAATATGAATCAAATATTTGACAGTAAATAAAACATGGTGCTTCCTCTCCTAAACTTAATGATTTTTCTTTGTCCTACTTTTAGTATAGATGGATCCATTATATTCTCATACCCAGCAACACCTTAAACACAACTAAGTTATTTTTTTTTCTAAGTTATTTTTTTAAGGGATTCTTTCTTGGCTTATTGGCTCCTCTCTTAATCTCCTCTCAAGGACTTTTGGGCCTTTTAAAAAAATAAATATTAATGTGAAGCACAGAAGTATAAAATGCATTTTACTACTATGAAGAGGTATACTGGTCCCAGAGTATCTTTTATCATAGCATTTAATAATTGAACTCTATATTCACAATATTATTGGCTTTGATGCTTACATTATTTTAATCTCTCTCCATAATACTTAGCTAGTGATGGGCTCTCTGTTGGTAAAGACAGAAATTACCTATTCAAAGATCTGCAATTTTCTCAAGGAATAACCCGTTTATTCCAATATGCACATCTGCATACACAATTTTGGCAAAATTTTTGTAGGCCTGCATGTGTCAGGGAAATAGCTTAGACTTCACTTACCCTATCAAGTCTTCCTGACTCATCAAATACAAGGAGTTATTTCTTACATATTGTGCTCCCCTATATTATCATTTAACATGCTATGATAGCATCTTTTCTAGTTTCTTTCTTACCTCACACTTCAAATACTTTAAGAATAGAAATGTATTTTTATTATATCAGAGACAAAAACAATTCCTGACATAGGAGATATTCATTAAAGTTTCTTGCATGAATACTTAAAAATAAAATTATGTGAAATAAAAATAAGTTTGTATTGCTATAATTCCAGCTATTAAATTTTGTCAATGGTACTTGTGAACACTCTCGATGCTCAATAAATAACTGTTGAATAAATATAACTAAATGCAGTTTACCATGACAAAGGTTATCATATTTTATTCAACATATAAATTCTACTAAATATATAATTAAACACACTTTGCAACTATATATATTCTTATAATACTTTATTATAAAACACCTTACATTAAATTTCTTTTTTAAAAAACTTGGAAAAGACAAAATGTCTTATTTTAAGTGTATGTCTGCTAAATATTATTCCTGAGGATTTCATTGCAATATGGAATCTTATTTCAAATGTGTGTATAGTTTTTAATAAGTTTATGTGTCTATCTTTGAAAAATAAATATATATTCAGCCATATTATTTTTCAAGCTACGTGTTTATGTCAATAGAGAAAGGAGGAAAGGCATGTAATTTTTACAAACAAATATATAGCACAACTATATATTACTCCATTAATAGACAAATTCAGATTTCTCTACATTAGTATACAACTGACCATAAATTAATGATGTATGTTAATAATACATTTATATTGTCTATATTTTTCTTCCTTTTCTGTTTCTTTTTAGTTTCTCCTGCTGTTTTTCATCTTAACTTCTCAGTATTGTCATTCTTTAAACAGCTCTTCAACTCAAATATATGCATAAAAAGCATATTTGTGAGAGAACAATAACTGAATCATGCATCTCCAATGAGGTGCCGTGTATGCAGCTCTCGTCAAAGTATGCTTGCTATGATTCAGAATGGAACCTGTATTTACCATATCTTCCTTATCGTTCTGTTCTCAGGCAGATGTGTCAATAGGGGTACCATATCTACATCTACAGAAAATGCAAAGCCTTCTCAACACTTGAACTTTCTCATTTGTCTGAGCCTCATGCTCCTGGAGATTTGATTGGTCACAAGTAGATGAAGGCATGAAGCTTCCTGACACGGGAAAATACACGTGGGAATTTCTACACAACACTCATTCTCTCTATGGTAGGTGCCTGCTTTTCAGCTTAGGTGAAGACGACAGGATTTTATTCTATAGACTTGTTTCATAATTCCTGTTTATAACCCACACACAGAAGTGAGTCAACGGTTGGAACTAGTAACAGCCATCCCTTCCCTGCCTCTACTCTACGTCAACTAATGTAATCTCACCTAATGGAATAGATGAAAGCTCTGACTCAGGAGGCTCTGCTCATCACAGAAAAAGAAAAACTATTTGCTTCATTTTGCAGGTTAGCAATCCAAGACTTGGTATGCTTGGCATCTGTGTGCTCCTGAAATTGTCTTACTACCTTGCAAATGGGCATCATGCCACACTAGCAGATGGTCATAAGGACTGCCAGAAACCTGAGCGTGTGTCATATTTGAATATGAATGTCTTGAAAATATGGCATTTTAAACACAGCTTTTGGGTTTAAAACATTCCTGGAGAGAACATTGTACACACAGGGGCTCGTCCGATGATAGATAGAACTCTAACACACTGAAGACAGGAAGATTCTGAGTGGGATGGATTCCAATCCTGCATTTCTCTCTCCTAAACTTTCTATTACCCTATAAATGTCATATTAATTACTAGGAATTTGTTGTAAGAAATACATAAGGCCATATCTCAAGTGGCAAAATGTAGAAGAAATAGCATGAACTTTGTATATCAAGGATCAATTCCTTAAACTGTCTGAACTTTAGTTTCATCATTTATAAGGTGTGAATTGAGATAGCAATAACACAGTGTCAGATGTATGTATACATACCTCAGAGAATCATTGTGCAGAGTTGTCACACTGAGCTCTATCCTCGGCCTGTTTTTGAGACATGGTCTCTTGTTTTCTTTTTGTGGTACTGGAATCTGAACCTAGGGGCTCACAGTAAGCTCTATCTCCAGCTCTTTAAGTCATTAAATTGCCCAAGCTGGGCTCAAAATTGCGATTCTCCTGCCTCAGCCTCCCAAAGGATTACAGGCACTTGCCACCAGCCCTGATCTTTGTTTTGTTTTCAGCTGTAAGATCCTGGCTAACTTTCCTATGGCTGATTGCAGTTATGAGATAGAGAGTGTCAATATTTACTTTGGATATCAGAAGTTCTTGCCACTGAGTGGCTCATCGATGGTTACTAGTGACCTCTATTACAACAAAATTACTTTTTCTGGTACTAGGAAAGGTAAGACCTTCATGAAATCTTTGTTGGACAGACAAGGAGCAGGGCAATTTGTACACCACATATATGCTGCCCAAGAAAAGAGGAGAGCTGAGAAATCTGCTGTTAATTATAGACAGTTGATCTAAATGACTTGGGTCCTCAGCTGAGTTCCTGAGTGTAAAGTGTTCAGGAGGACGCCATGTGGAGGTTAGTGTCAGTTGACCATGGATTTGCTCAGCTCTTTGTTTCTTATTGGTTTTGGCCTATGGTGGCTGGAGACTTCTGACATTGTTCCATTTCACCTGTCCTCAAATAAAGTTGGAGGGAAAGCACATTAAAAATAAAAAGAAGAAATTTTATATATATATTTTAACATAATTTGCTTAGTGTATTAACATAGACAAGCACGATATAAATGCCCAACTTGGATCTCAGACACTAAGAAATAGAAATCATGAAACAGTCATCTTCTAGCAAGCTCTCCTATCCAAAGTTGAGAGAATGTGACCTGGGGTTTTCAGCTTGTGTTTAGAAAATGTTTTTGTGATTATTCTAGATTGGGTTTGTCCCCTTGTCTTCTGCCAACAAGCCAGTTTCATGCACATTGCATCAGTGGGAGGAGATGAAAAATAAAAGGAAGAAGAGCCTCCTCCAGAAAGTTCTGTGAACTTGTCATGATATAAAAAGTGTTTTCTACTTGTGATTATAGATCAGGGACAAATGACATGGAGAAATTGTATATGCTTCAGTATTTCAAAATAATAAACCTCTTATCATAGACTCTTATTGCTCATTGTTTCCCTTTCCAACACTCCTCTTATTTTTATATTGTAATACTTTAAATCCTCTGGTTTATTTGAACCCTATAAACTGTTCATATATAAAACAGATAAAAGTGGGCAAAGTTTATATTTTATTTACTTGTTTATTTATTTATTTATTTTTGTTTTGTTTTTTGGGGTACTGGGGATCGAACTCGGGCCCTTGCACTTGCAGGGCAGGCAGCAGAACCACTGAGCTAAATTCCTGGCCCTAAATTTATTTATTTTTAATTGAAAAAATGTTCATCTATTAAACTACCACCGGCTAATCTGAGACTAGAAAATCCAAATGGTGATTATGTTTTAATAAAATTATTTTTCAAATTCATTATCTTTCCTTAAAATTTTAACAACAATTTTACGAAAATACATTCATTAGGGTAATAGGTTGAATTTCATATTGAAACAATACTGTTCTCTTTTAGGGAACTAATTAGATTGGAGAATAAAATGATATTAATTATTGGATTAATGTTAGCTCCTAAAATTTAGGGAAATCTTAAATATGCTTAAAGTGAAATAACACTGATTAATGTTTTGGCAGTATTATTATAATGAGCATAAAATAAATTACATTCGAACTGTACTAGCAGAAGATGGCTTAAACGAAACTGACACTGCATATCAATTTGCTGTCTGCTTTAACATAGTAGTTGTCTTTTTACTCCTAAAAGTCTCCTCAGGAAAGCCTAAGTATAAAAACAAGAAGAATGAAAGGAGTTTAAAGATGCCCCACTTTTTCTAGGCAATATGGACAGTGAGATTTTTATTTGTGAGATTAATTATGAAATTTTAGACATTTCTAAAAATCTACTGAAAAAAACCCATTTGTTTCTTTCTATAAGTCTTACGTCCTCCCATTTAGCTGTTTTGTCTGGACAATTACCAATATCTTTCTAACAGCTCTAATAATAAATTTGTGTTATTTCTATGTGTCTCCACTAGCGGGGCAGTGCTAATAAGTGGGACCTCATAAATTATCTAGACTTAGTGATAGTATAATAGAATTTAATTGTAAATATGAAGTACTGTGGTATATTTCCATGCAGAAGATGAGACCTTGGCTCTACTTCCTAAATAGTAAATAAACTCCTGACAATTCACCATCAACTTTTGCCTAGTAATTTCTTATGATTAAACAATGAAGGATTTAAAAAAGAAATCTCTTTTTATACTATAGTCCAAAAAGTATTCTTACACTGTGTACACACAGGTTGGAATGAAAATATTAGCAAGCGGTGCTTGCCAAGTGATTTAGAACTTACAATCCTCTTCATCTGTCTCATTCTATTTACAAAAGAATGTCAGGCTCACAGGAGTTAAATAAATTCATTAGTTCCCACAGCTTGGTAAGTGGCATGGAGTAGACTTGACATCTTCTTACTATAAATCCTAGGCTTTTATCAGTGCTAAACCTTTCTCCCTGCAGGATACTCAAGGGAATGCGCTTTGGGGTCAGATGACTTGGGTTAGAGTCCTAATGGGTGGATTAACCTTGGGCAAAATATTTAAGACAGTACTTCCTATAAACTAGGGAGACTTTTGGTATCTCCCTTACAGAGTTGTGAGGATTAAATAAAATAATGCCTGCCTTGATCCTAACATGGTGCCTGGCACACTGTAATGAGGCAAGAGATACTAATATTTCCTAACATGTATGATCATCTGTTCATGTATAAGCATAGTCATCATTTGTTGTGTGTTCTGACTATGCAAATCCTAACTTGTCTCTCAAGTAGACAATAGATTTCAATTCTTTTTTATTTTCTGTAGGTGCTAGAAAAATACTCCTTTAAGAAATATGGAAGCGAATGGTGCTAGAAAAAGCTTTTGAATGAATGTTGAAATGAATGAAAAATAGTGATCCAATATGGCACTTAATTAAACTCTTAGAAGTAAATTGAGCTCATTATAAGCATCTATTCTGGAGAATACAAATAACTAAAAAAATCTAATTTGTCATTTACTATCCAATTAGTACTAATGTCTTCTGAATTATGATGCAAGTTAGTTCATTCAACGATGCAGAAACTCCTTGCCTCAGTATATAATCTTTTAAGCTTGGGGCTGGGGATTTAGCTCAGTGGTACTGCGCCTGCCTCACAAGTGCAAGGTCCTGAGTTCGATCCCTGCTACTGAAAAAAAATCTAGGCATAATCTTTTAAACTTTTTTATATATATCTAGGTTTCTAGCTTGCTTAGGCAGTTCATTCAGACAAATATTTTTATTTACCAGTGGAACCACAATATTGATATCTAATTGAGTTTACCACATAGTTAAACTTCTGGATGCTTGCTGATCTTTCACCTTTGGTTACATATTTAGTCATTAGCATATAATCAAATCCAATGTGCAAGAGCTTGGTCTTTTTTTTGGTACTGGGAATTGACCTTAGGACCTTGAACTTGCAAGTCAGGAGAGGTGGCAATGTGGACTCTTTTTTTATTATTAATTTTATTCGTACATTTTAGGTATACAATATAATGACATTCATCATTGGAAATTTGCACCTTTACATAATATATCTCGGTTCTTATTTTTTCCCTATTCCACTGCCCTCCCTTCAACCCATTCACCCCTCCCTATTTACAAAGACTTTCTTTCCATTTTTTCCTTTTCTCATAGTAATTCCATTCCCTTCTTTCCTTTTCCCAACCCCTCCAACTTCCCCTTCCCTTCCTATTTCACATTATCTATTATACAATTTGATCCTTATTTACACTTTCAGTTTCTCACACCAGAAAAACTATTTGGCATTTACACATGTGTGTCCTATTTATTTTACTTAAGAATATGGCCTCAACGTGAATCCATTTGGCTATGAATGTCTGTAGTTTCACATTCTTTATGGTTGAGTAGTACTCCATTTTATAAAAAAAATACATTTTCTTTATTCAGTCTCCAGTGGATGGGCAACTGGGCTGTTTCCAAATTTTAGCTATTAACAAATTGTGCCACTATGAACATGGGTGCACATATATCTCTGTGGTATGATTCTTTTAATTCTTTTGGGAAGATACCCAGTAGGGGAATAACTGGGTCAAATGTGACTTTCAATCCCAGTTCTTTGAGGGATCTCCATACTGATTTCCACAATGGTTGCAGCAGTATACACTCCCACCAACAGTGGAGAATGTTCCTTTTTCCCCACAGCCCCACCAGGATTTGTTATTGGTTGATTTCATGATAGCAGCCATTTTGGGGGGTGAGGTAGGATCTCAGCATTGTTTTCATTTGCATCTCTTGAAAGACCAGTGATGTTGAACATATTTTCTTATATTTATTTGCTATTTCTACTTCTTTGTCTGAGAAATGTCTCTTCATTTCAAATGCCCATTTTTGGATTGGGTCTTTAAATATGGGAGATCTGATATTTCAAGTTCTCTATATAACGACGCTTTTTAAACAGACTTTATATCATACAAAGTAAACAAAGACAAAATATTACTTTTCCTGAACATATAATGCTATCACATCCAGAAGTGGTAGAAATAAACAACAAGGTATTGTATATTGTAAACAATTAAAGTTGTATAAAATGTTAAATCTACTTTGGTTGAATTTCAAATTCATAAATGTATAATGTATCTGCAATAGTTGCTGCATTTATTCTCCTTTTGTACTGCAAGATATGAGAATATAATAATTCTTAAGTGTTCATAGACCTCATGGTTTTTTCCATATCTGAGGTCACATTGCATTGCTGTAGGGAGGATTGTGATGTCATAGAGAATAGTGACTTCTGCAGCCTTATAAACAGAATGAGCCAGTGCACTCAGAGATAATCAAGAACTTGCTTTCAGGCAAATGTTCTTGGCAACAACAGAAAGAGTGAGGTCATAAACTCTCTATGTCCTTCTCAGACTTTCTTATATTGCTTTTTCTTTCCACAAGAAAATAATATTTGAGACTAATACAAAAATAATAATTAAAATAAAATGGTCAGAGATTGATAACCTGAAATAATAGATATTTCTCCAAGAGGCCACTTTTTTCTTTGCCTCCAAAATTACCAGGAATGACTCCAAACTCTGAGCACTAAGGAGGCCAACATGACCAAGATTTATTACAGCAGAATGGCATTGGAATCTTTTAGGGTCTTGAGGTCCACAGGAGGCTACTTGTGATGTTAAACTTGATTGTGTTAACTTGATTGGCTTGAAAGCCACTCTGGGATTGGAGGAGCATACTTCTGGCTTCTGGGTGTGTCTGGGCGGGTCACAAAGCTGTGACTTTGGGTACTCCAGTATATTTGGTCCCTTGCCACATCCTCCCTTGCATTGTTTCCTTGCTCTGCTTCCCAGCCACCATGAACTTTGCAGCTTTCCACTGCCAAGTCCTTACATCATGAGTTTTTTTTTTTTTTATTCTCCTTAAATTCTTTTATTGGTACATTTTAGGTATACAGTACGTTTACATTTATTAAAGGGTGCTTGTACCTGTACATGATGTATCTTGGTTTTCATTTTTTCCCCCCATTACTTGTGTGCCCTTCACCCCCTCTACCTTTCCTTATTTACATAGACTTCATTTCCATTTTTTTTTCTTTTCTCATAAATTTTCTTTCCCTTCTTTCCTTTCCCCTTCCCCTCCCACCACCCCTACACCTTTGGACCTTTTCCTATTTTAAAGTATCAATTATTTATTATTAATCCTTTTAATCCGTATTTACACTTTCAGTTTCTCACACTAGAGAAACAATTCGGTATTTACACATGTGTGTCCTATTTATTTCACTTAAGAGGATGGCCTCAATATACATCCATTTAGCTATAAATGTCTCTAGTTTCTCAT
>NW_004624732.1:1700451-1713477 GCF_000247695.1 Heterocephalus glaber | reverse complement strand
TTTGTTCTTCTGTTGGGTTTCTGGGATCTTGACTATTATATGTCTAGGTGTAGATTTTTTTTTATCATGGATGGGTGGACTTCTATATGCCTCACTTGTCTGTGTGTCCAATTCTCCACTTCTGTCTGGGAAGTTTTCTACCATTATTTCTGTGATCAGTTTTTTTATGTCAATTGTACTTTCTCCTGTTTTTTCTTGGACTCCTATCAGTCTTATGTTATTCTTCTTTGCATCATTTAGCAGCTGTTGGATTGTTTTCTCATGGTCCCTTACTATCTTTAAGAAATCTCTGTTTTCATGGTCCTTAACAGCAATCATGTCTTCTATATCTGATATTCTGTCTTCAGATTCTCTTAGTCTGCTCTGCATGTTTTCAATGGAGTTTTTAATATCCTGAATATCTCTTTGCATCTGTTTTATGGATTCCATTTCTTTCTTGTGTTGGGTGATCGTGTTTTCCATTTCTTTCTTATGCTGGGCATTCATGGCTTCTAGCATGTTTCTGATCTCATCTATTTTCTTGTCTGTTTCTGCTCTAGAGCCTCTAATCATGTCTTTCACTCTACTCACCATCTCTGTATTTATCTGGGAGACTATTTCTGCTTTGAATTTTTCTAGAGCCTCATGCATCTGCTTTGTTACTTCCTGTGCTATCAGTTCAGGCTGTCCAGGTGGTTGATTATTCAACTTTTCCACCTCATTTCCCCCAGAATTTCCTTTTTGTGGTGTGGAAGCCTGCATTTGTGCCTTGCTTAAATGTCTTCTCATTTTCATTTTTGGTACTGTCCTTGGTTTTATTCCTGGGTTTATATTTCAAAATTGCTGAATGCAGGTATCTTTGTTGCTTGTGTTTAACACCCTTGTGGAATGATTGTTTTTCAGAGGTGTCTTCCAGATATGGCTTGTGTTTAGGTTTTGAGGCTCTAATGACTCTGAGGCTATTTTATTTTCCTTATACCCAGAAGGAAAACTGTTTAGATCAATCACAACATGTTAGGCCAGATGTTACAATCACCAATACCATAACATCAAGTGCAGATTAGAAAATGACAATTTGTGGTGGTTATTAATCTATCATATTTAACTATGTGAAATGTAATCCCCTGTGCCTCTGTAGTGTTGGACTAGGTAGCAGAAGAGCCGGAAGGTGGTGGTGGTGGGGGATGGAATTGGGCCTTGCAGGCGCCATAGCTGCTAAGCAGACTACTGGATGAAGGTGGGGCTCCATGCCACACCCGGGACCTCACAGGGCAGGAACCGGAACACAGCCTAGGAGCCTCAGGCTGCTTGGCTGACCCATGGAGAGAAGCACCGCAGGTTTAACAGTCTTTTGCCTCTGGCCTGACATTTTAGCAGCTTGGCAAGATCGTCTCCTGTCCACCAAGCCTTACTCGTCAGATCATCAGCCCCATTCTTTCAAAAACTTTTATTTCATGTCAGTGCATCTTAATGGTAGCAACTCTCCTTGTTTCATCAGTATAGCAACAAAGACTCTCTGTCCTGCCCTTTCTATTTGCAATATCTGGAATTTTGATAGATCATGGATTCCTGGTAATATACTGAGAATGTTTCTATGGAAGCACTACTAAAGGTAATCTCACTATAAGAAATGACCATCTTTAATACAAACACATAATGCCTTTTGTGAGAGACTATTGGTATAAAACAATGAGATCTTGGGGTTTGATCTGGAATGCCAGGAATATATAGGCTGCTTGCAGCTGCTCACTATTTCAAAAATGATCTTTAGAAGTGAAATGCAAAAGCCTTTTAATGCACTTTGTCATGACTTTAAATACTATCCCTGTAGTCTTTCTCTTGGTAGAAGAAAAACCTACATATATGAGCTATATTAGCCTATAGCTATATATTACAAGTGTAATTTTAAAACATCAGATTAATATTCTAATAGGAGCTTGCATCACATATCGCTGTTGCCACAAATGACATTTTGAAAGTATATAATTTTATTATCTCCATTAACCTCCTATTGTTAAAGCAACTGACATAAAATCAGAATAACTTAGGCAGTTTGCATTGTTAGAGAGGAAAAGAAATACATTAAGATTTGGTTGCACAGTCACTAAAAATTTTGTGTTTACAGTGAAGGTTTGGTCTCTGCTCTCATTTATCTGAAATTCCTTTGCTACTTCTAGAAATGTCTGAGAAGCAGTAATCATGTACTTGGGAAGAAAATCAGAGTCTCCATAGCATGTCCTTTTTACCTTCTAAGATGCTTTATTGATGAAGCATGTGATGAGGCAGTAATGTTTATGAAGTTCCCCATTAAAGCAACTACATTCTGAAAGTAAAGAACATCTTTTGAGCATCCCACTTTAAAGACCGTCTTGCTCACCTTTAACCAATGTGGCAGCAACGCTTACTCCCATAGAGCGTGATGACACTCAGTGCTCAGTTTGAATTCTAGCACTGGCAGACAAATTGGGGCTCATAAACCCTGGTACACAGCAATGGCTTTCCAGCTTATCCAAGACAAGGAGCAGGGAAAGAGGAGAGGGGGTGAAATCACCTTTTTGTAATCCACAAACCTTTCTGATGCCCTTACAAGGATTTTGAGTTCATTTCTGCCAGTATCAGCAATGGTGAAGTTCACCTTCACTAAAATCTAATTCCGGCACTAACTGGCAGGCCAGCACTAGTGAAAATAACATTCCGGTTCCCTCCATGACCTCAGTCCCGACATGATAACGGGAGCCCTCAACAACTCATTTCTAGCTTGGAATTCTTGATGGTTTATTTAGTTTGACTGACTGTCGGAGATTGCCATTATGAATACAGTTGCTAGGGAAGGGCTGCCATGGTGCTGTTTGGCTTTTAAAGGGGTCAGGATTTTGTAAGATCTCAAATAACACTTAAGGCTTAATGTCTGCAAACAATGCAGCATTTAACATTTACTATGCATGAAGAGGATCATAGTTCATCATTTATTATTCAAAAATTATGTAAAATATTTTCATGATGGAATATGAAGGATGTGTTCCAAATATTCATGTATATAAACAACACGTAATAAATTTACCTTAAAACATCAATATGTAATCAAAGAAGTATTTGGAGTTCTGTGGAAGGGAGCTAAATTTAAATACTTCAAAATTCAAGCATTTAATTGCAAATCTTTCAAGTGAGTTAGACTGAGCCCCGGTACTCTCCAACAAAGTGAACATTTATTTCTTTATCCCAGAGAGCAGCATTTCTAATGGTGAAGAAACATTTGGTGGTTAGTTTGTCATAGTTTAAACACATAAATTTTTCAATTCAAAAATGGATTGCCTGTTCTATTTTCTCATTCTACATGTTCCAACAGCATGTTTTAGTTTCTTCTAAAGGAAAGTGATTATTGGTTCCTGGAGTCTGTCAGAATGTAAACCACTGCAGTTCAAGTAAAGACAGTGTGAGTAGGGAGGCTGATGTGATTTGCTTTCCTCATTTGTAATTCTAATCTGGAAACTCTCTCAAACAGGAAAATAGATTTCAATAGAATATAAGAGCCAAATGACTTGGGTTAGAATGAGCACGGATTCAATAACAGTGTTCTATTAATATAATGTATCAATAATATAAACATTTAGCTACTGACTTTGTGGTGAGACATCTGTTTTGTGGAGAGTTCCTTCAATGAGTTTAAATGCTACAGTTTTGAGGGGGAGCCTACACAAAACAATCAAGAAGAATCTCAAGTCCCTTTATAGACTTGATCCATTTATTTTAGGAATGAATCATTTTCAAATTATTATTTTAATTATGCATGACACTTAATAGTACATCCTGAAAAAGTGATAAATTCTTCATAATATTTAACCTCATTATAACTTACATTAAATCTTTCTAGGAAGGGGTGACGACTTAGTTTCATATGTGAAGAGCAAAAATTGTGAGTTAATGAAGTAAGTCTCTTCCCTGTCTAGTTTTATCCACTTTCTTTCCTCTCTAGCTGTTTGTTGTCTTTACCTCTACTGTTCTTGCTTACTTGTCCTAGAACTGTACAGTATAAAACATTCCCATGGTTAACAAATATTGACTTAGAACCAATCATACACAACTATATTGTTGGGTGCTTAAAAATGTTCTCATATTTAAAATTTGTTACTTGCCCCAAATAATACAGTCACCTATAGGTAGATAAGAAGTAGGATCTTTGCACTATATCAGCTTAGAATATATTTGGGTAATTTTATTTTATAAACATGGTTAAAACTGCTCCTTAAGTGGCATATATCATGTTTGGACTTAGCAGTTCAGTTTGTTCCCAAATTGCATTTATAAGGTTTGAATTAATAGTTGCCATTGACTTTAGTTAAACTCATTAGGGCCTCACATGTATTGCACTTGTTAGGGGATAAAACAAGTTTAAAAATGAGCCATGTGACTTAATACAAGCTCTCCCAGCAAGTATCCTTAATAAGCCATCCTGGACTACATCTCCGATAGTAATGTGATACCGGTACTTGACCTTGGCCAATGTTTTCTATGCTAAAAAAAAAGTGTTCATCTTCCTTATTCTTCAATGAAGTGTGCACTCTGTTCAAGTGAATGCTTTTGGTGACTAGGTTTGAATGGAAGTGCAGGCAAAATCATTTTCTTATTATTTCCTTTATGCAGAATGGGCTCTCAACTAAAGTATGGAGAGGAAAAATGATACCAGTTAATTGGGTTCTTCGCAGTCTGTGTCACCAGGATATCCAAACATTCAGTTAGGACAGGAAAATATCCAGACAAATGCTCTGACAGCAGTATGCCACACACTCCCATGTCTGTGTCCACCCCAGTGGCTGACTGCATATCCTGGGCTCCTGAGGGTATTCCTTCTTGTGCAGACAATGCTATTGGAACAATTTTAAAAATCCCCAGGTCCAGATTCTTTGATGACCCAAGTTTCCAAGTTGCGGGTATTAGTTTTTATTTTAATTTAAAAGTGCACTTATTCATTTAGTATTCTAGATTCATCAGTTCACAGGCAAAGACCTGGAAACCAGGAAGAATTACCCAAGGTCATCTGGATGAGGAGTGACAGAACGTGATCTCAAAATATTTTACCCTGCCTTGTTCCTCTCTGAATACACGAGCATCTGAATACCCTTGTGCCCACTGTCAAAGAATAGCAAGTACACACTCCAGAACTCCCTAGCCCTTCCTGTTTGAGAAGGTGGACCAGAGAAGAGAGGAGGCAACATAAAATTGAATATTTGTTTGTAGTTTCAAAGCTCATTTTCTCAAAGAAAACTCTCTTGCTTGTTTATTCATACATTTATTCAATAACTAGCTGCACCTTTTCCATAAGGTTCCTGATCTCCTGTTTTTTTTAACTATCCAGTTTTCTCTCCTATCCTATTCATCAGATCTCAGATCCTATAATTCAACTTTGTTCTATGAGATATTAATGATGCCTTTTTTAATTTTTCTGGAAGGCCTACATAGAAAAATGAGAAACAAGATGGCATGAGAGCAAGGCATAGAAATATATATACAGGATAAAATATTTAATGATCATTAGTTTCCATGACTTTCCTGGGTATAAACTCTGATTATCTCCCTTTCTCCTCAAAATCATCAGGCCACATGTTTAGAGATTCTGAGGGTGAATATAGGGTCATTATTTTGCATTAAGTTTTGCAAGAGTGGTCAGGAAATGTAGCAAAGGAGAGTCAAAGGTTCTTAAAAGAAAAGAGAAAGGGGTGTATGTGTGTCTGGGTCCACATGAGAGGAATAAAGACATGAGACTAATTACTGGAAGGACATGCTAATGGTGACTGAAACAAAGACAGTGGCAAAGGATGTGGTGAGGGGAAGTCTTCTTGATCAAAGTCTTAACTATACCAGTCTGCACAAGATCCTGCAGTAGCTTAGAACTAAGAGAAGTTCTATTCTTGCTGCCTGTTGTGGGCATATATTAGATTTCCAATATTGGAACTTGGCATTTTAAACATATTTTCTCATACTCATAAATTGTTAATTCTTCAGTACTATGTATACAGTACATCAAGTTAATAATAGATTACATACACATTGTTTCTGTGGGAATATGTGTTTTGAATTCTTTATAGTGAGTAAATGAAGTGGCTTTTGGAACACAAACCATTCCTAAGGTGGAGAGAGCCTACATTAGATTATAGTATCAAATGGAGTTGTACGTGGATATCTTGACTACCTATTCAAATAACCCAAACATTATGACATAAAAGATTTTCAGTGGTTTAATCAATAAGGGAAAGTTGATATTTAACAGATTTGAGCCTCTGGTAAAAATTGGACTTTGTTTCTTTTGTACAAAAGAAAAAAAAAGGTAAACAGAAACTTACAGCTTTCAGTTTTTATACTAATGCTTCATATATTTTAGTTATCTCACAAAACAAGTGGTTTGGGTGGGTATCATTGTCATTTATGTGTTAAAGAAGGAGTTCCAGGTATGAAATTTGCAAAGGTTGAGATGCGTATTCATCCCTAAATTTGGTTTGATTATTTGATTTTCTTCACTCAATAGGTGGAGTACTCTAGCAGCTTTTCCTGGACCAAATCTGCCAGGAAAAAATCAAATGAAATGATCAATTAAACACCATAAAAGCAACATGATTTACTCATTAAATTATCTTACATAACCTAAGAACAAAGTTGTAAGAATTTTTCATATTAGCATTGTTTATTACAGCTGGAATTTATAACTAAAGTAAAAACAAAAATAATTCAAATATTTTAAAATATCCAGACATTTTAAGATTTTGTTTTAATATTTAGTAACATTCAAACAAGGTTTTAATGGCACACCATTGAGATCAAAAGAAGAAATCCTGCATACTAAAGTGAAATAAGACATTTCATTTTGTACAAAGATTTCGTAGCTATCTAATGTTCCTCACTTAATTAAGAAAATTTAAACTGTATAGTAGCCCTTGTCATTGTGAGACCACAAGTAACTTACCAAATGCCAGATTAATAACTATGGTCTGAATTAGTATATATCTATCCATTTGTAATAAGCTTAAATTAATGTTTAATTTGAGTTGAATTTTATTTCCACATCATCTGTGTCAGTGATCTTTGGTGGTAAGACATACAGAGTTTGAATACTGTTTTTACTTACGGCACTGAAGAGTCAATAGTACAATGAAAAGACATATATTCCATCCTTAAATGACATTCTTATGCTTGTACCAGTTGCCATTTTTGTAACAGACAAAAGTTTGACAGAAGGAATGAGATGTAATTTTGAAAGTCATTTTAGCTATCATTTGATAAATTTAAAATATTCCTAACTTCATATTCTGTGGCAAACCCTCAGTCACTATAGCAAAATTGATTTGACTAAGTATTTTCGCAAAGGAAAAAGAACAGAGAGAAGTTAAAGAACATATTAGACTAGAAAGTAAAATACCACCATTATCTGTTAGGAAACTTTTAACAGGTCATGCTGGGCCAATAAAAATATATGAAGGTACAAGTAAGAAAAATGAGTTAGGCCTAGATAATGCACACTACCAGATCTCTTGCACAACCACATGTGCAATATCATGTTTCCATATTCATTTATCAAGGCTTCAGTTCCAAACCCTAGAATCCCACACACTACTTTCCCTGTTCCCTGAGCATGACATATATTGTTTGGGACCCTTCTCTACTCCTTCCAAAAAATCCTTCCCCTTATCACAGCTGAAAATCCACATCATTCAGGAAGTTTCTTGATTTCAAGTTTTAGGTCAGAGAGAAGACTATTTCATTTAAGAAATCTTATTTATTTTTCTAGATGGAAGCTCTGAAAGTATCATCTAAAATCAAGCAACTGGAAATGCAATTTTAGATGCATCATTAGAACAAATATAGCTCCTATCACTTTATGGATGAATCTGCCTACCCACTGCATTAATCTAAGAAAAGCATCTTCTTACCTTCTTTTTACTTTTTCTGTCTTCTCCCACACACTTTCCATCTAGTGTGAGAATGCGTCAAGTACAGAATTCAGTGTTCTCTTTTGAGTAAAATGTTCTTGGCTAAGAGAAGAACTAAACACAAAAGAGAGTCTATATTTTTCACCAATAAAATTTAATATCTTAAGTCTGTTAGTTTCTCTGATACATGTCAATTATCCTCTTATTTGACAGTCCTCTTATCTGCAAAGTGTTTTGCACTTGTTTGGCAATATATACAAGGTTTGTACCTTTTGCACCAGAGAATTCTGACACTTATATGGTATTTTGCATTATTTCCGTTTGAAAGTTTCTAGCAGAATTCACAGTATATCAAATTATTAACCTAATAATTAGAAAACATGTAGGAAATAACTTTTCTCTTTCTGCCATATTTTTATTTATTAGTCACTCAGACTTAGTGTTGACTGCAAGGCTTCTATGATTTTGCATTGTTGTGGTGGTTGATAGTAGGGTTAGAACTAAGAGCCTCTTACATGGCAGGCTGATATTCCACCACCAGGCTACGTGACCAGCCTCACTCCTGTGAATTTGTTTACCATTTTCATTTTTTGGGTACTCTTTCTTTTTGTGTCACTAAAGGGGTCCAATGTGTCACCACATCCTAAGTGTCATTCCTGAAAATAACGACTTATTGGTACACCTGAAAATGATGTTACAAGTCTTGAAACAGCAGCCAATTCAATTTAAGCTAAACTGGTTTCTCTAGATGTCACTTCAGTGTATGGAATCAAGGTATTTTAGTAGAAAGCTTTAATAACAAATGGATACAATAGAGAAGAAGAGGTGAAGTTTAGGTCTCTAATATGTACATACTGTCACTTTCAAATATATTATGTCAAATATTGGTTTGTATTTCTAATTTTATTTAAAAATTTAAATATAAATATTTTTTTGAAAAAAATTTTGAAACCCTGTGATACATATTTTTATAAATAATTTAAATGTTTGGGAACTAGAATTTAAACATTTTTAAAAAATTGAATATCCATTGTTCTAAAAAGTTTTAATAAAACATTTTGTTTTAATAGTGAAAATTTTCTCATATTTTATAGATTGTTGTCCATTATGTTTGAGTACAGTGATAATTACTAAGGAATTTTTTTACATTTTTCTTTCATATGTCTCATTCTTTATCAAGGTTAGATGCGATTGTTTTTCTTTTGGTGTCCTTGCTTAGTTTCTTCAGTGTTGTATAAAAATACTTGGTTTGAAGTAAGTATACATAAAAAATATCCTCTCAGCCCTGTTCCTCCTCTGATCAGATATGTCAAATTTTGACATTGTTGTCAAGTCAAAATGAAGAGAAAAGAGGTGGACATTTATTAAGCACTATTAGGTCTTTCCTTTGCAGTCTTATTTAATTTTCATATGCTATGGTGTGAATGTTATTTTCTCAGTTTTAAAAATGCGGCAGATTTACATTAAGAAACTCACTCAAAGCTAGCATTTTCTCAGCTAGTATTTTTGGAGTCAAGTTTCTTTTCTCCAACCATTTCCTACTATAATACACTGCATTCATTTTTAATGATTTCTTCCTTTCTGAAATGTGAAACTGTGTGGTACAAAGGAGCCATTATTTATTCTACCTAATTTTTTGTCACTGATTTTCTTCTCTCACACAGGCATGTGAGACTCAGACTCCAGTATTTACTTTATACTTAGGTTTGCCCTTAAAAACATTGTGATTTGAATGACTTATATTGCAGGAAATATCATTGTTCCATATACATTTCATGTTAAACTAGGTAGAGGTGCTAGGGATATTTAAAAACATGGACTGCAGAATAATATTGTTGGAAAGGAGCTTAGAAATAATTTTCAGCTCCTGAAACTATATTCATTATTGTGACCAGACTGACACCTTTAAAACTTGTTAGATTGTATCATTCTTACTCAAAGACCCTTAAATCCATCCCATCTTCCTCAAAAGTGAGCCTAAAGTCCTTACAAGGCTCCGTAGATCCCTCCAATACCCTTTACTTCTTAGTCCAGACTACACTGACCTCCTTGATGTTTCTTGAACGAGTCAGACTAATTTCAGCCTTTGGCCTTTCAATCACCTATTTTGTTTGCCTGGAGCATTCTTTCCTCAGATACTACTATGACTCACTTCTTTCTGTCTGGTTTGCTCAAATATGATTACCTCTCTAAGGCCTTTTCTGGTCAAGTTAGTTACCAATATAACTTTTAACCCTTGTCTGCTTTTCCCTCTTTGATTGTACTTAATAAACTCAACATACTGTATGTTTATTTTTCAACTCCCCCTAGCAAATTTCAAGGTTAATGAAGGGCTGAAATTTTTATGTCTTGTTCACTGAGATGTTCCTAGCATATGGTTAATAGATATTTAAGTGAATAAATGAATGTAAATACCAACACACATTATTCATACAGAATGTCACACTGTTCAATGAAGAGTGCTAAGAAAATAAGAAAAAAGAAATATAATATTTTAAACATGTTAGTGTGAAAAGATAGACACATTTAATCTGAATTAACTATGTAAATGAACTATGCAAATGAACTTGTTCAAGTTACTTGCACAAAATTCAGTGTTGTTCTAAAGTAAAAATTGCTGGCAAAAAAATTTAAAGTACTACTCCCATATGAACCCTCAATTTCCCTTGTGGGTATATATTCAAAGGAAGTGAAATCAGTATGGACTCCAATATTCATTATAGCATTATTTACAAAAATTGATATATTGAAGAAATATGTGTCCATCAATGGATGAGTGAAGAAATTGTGATATATCACAATAATAGATAATGTATAAATATTACCAATAAAATTGTATGTACAAATGTTATTATATATAATGTATAAAGATAGAATATTATTCAACCCTAGAGAAATCTTTCTATTTGGGACAATGAAAATGAACTTGAAAGACATTATGCTAAATGAAATCAGCTAAGCAAAGAAAGACAAATAACACATGATGGATGTTACATACATTTGGAATGTTTTAAAAAGCCAAGTTTTGAGAATCAGAGTAGAATGTGGTTTTGAGAAGCTAGACGTGGAGGAAATGGAGAAATTTAATAAAAATGTAAAATCTTTATAAAATGAATAAGAAAATAAGAAAGAAATATACTATATAATGTACAGCACAGTAACTGTAGTAATAATAGCATGTACATTTAAAATTTTCTAGGAGAATAGAAAATGATCTTACTACTAAAAAAAAGAACTACAAGTTAAGAAATATTAATTAGATTGGTTGTAGAATCATTTCACACTGTATACCTACATCAAAGCATCATATGCACCTTAAATATGTAAAAATTTAAGTTTTTCAATCATGCTTTACAGCAGACAAAACTGAAAAGCCTTAAAAAGATGTTGGTACATAGACCTAATGTATGCTGTTTCATGGTGTGGCACTCTTATCAAATGTATAAATGTCATATAATATTTACCAATTTTTGTGGTTTCTATTAGATGACACCAAAAAACTATTAAAACATAAAAAACCACAAAACTCAGTAAACTTGCTGGATGTAAAACAACATAAAATCAATAGCTATTTTATATGCTGATATAGAAATAACTGAGAAACAAATCAAGAAAGTAATCATAATTACAATAGCTACAAAAAATAAAATACCTAAGAAAAAAATTTAACCAAGGAAGTAAATGATCTCTACAATGAAAGTTACCAAACACTGATGGAAAGAATTGAAGAGATCACAAACAAAAAGGAGCCATCCCATGTTCATGGATTGAAAAGGAATAATATTGTGAAAAAGTCCATACTATCAAAAGCAATCTACAGATTCAATATAATTCCCACCAAAATATCAATGACCAACATTCTTAAAAATTTGTATGGAACCACAAAAGATCCTAAATAGCCAAATGTTTGCTGAGCAAAAAGAACAAACTTGGAAATAGAATACTAGATGGCATCAAAACATGCTACAAAGTGATAGTAACCAAAGCAGCATAGTTCTGTCATAAAAACAGACATAGAAATTTCACTACTGGATATACATCCAAAGAAATTTAAATCAGTATGCCAAAGAGATGATCTTCACTTGAATGTCTATCACAGCACTCTTCACAATGGTAGAGATAAAAGTAACTTAAGTATCCACTGGTGGGTGTGTGGATGAAGACAATATGGCATATATGGACAGAATACTATTCAGCCATAAAAAAGAATTAAATTATGTCACTTAGTGCAGCATGAATAGAACTGGAGTGCATCACATTAAATGATACAAATCAGGCACAGAAAGAACAATACTATGTATTCTCACTTACATGTAGAAGGAAAAATCATATCAAACATAAATAATAGTTCTGGTAGTGCCTGCCAGTCCCTGGGAGGAAGGGATGGAAAGAGGATATTTAATGGTACATACAGGGGTCAATTGGTTAAAAGGAATAATATTGTACAGCACAAAAGGATAACTGTGATTGACAGTAATTGAATATTTCAAAAGAGTTAGTAAAGAAGGTTTTAAATGAGTCGCGCTGAAAACACCGAATCAGCCCGCACCCGGGCAGCAATCCACTGACACCCCCCCCACTCCTTTGGCCCCCTCTCTGTACAGCCACCTGGTTCCACACTACAAAGATGCAGAGGACACTGAACCACCAGACCACTGTAGTGGAATTAATCAAGTTCTCAGCATTTAAAGAATTCCTGCCCAGAGGTAGGGGCTCCTGAGTGGCTGTCCCACTGCTCCTAGTGCAGAGGAAGGGGCTGCCTGGCCACCATCCCTTCCGCCACTCTCAGCCCAGAGGAAAGGGCTTTTGGGCTGCTGTTTGTCCCGTTGCTCCTGGCCCAGAGGAAGAGGCTTCTGAACCGGCATCCCACTGATCCTGGTCCAGAGGAAGGGGCATCCAGGCTGCCAAACATCCTGCTGCTCCCAGCTCAGAGGAAGGGGCTTTCAGGCCACCATGTGTACTGCCACTCCAGGCCCTTGGCCCACCTCTCCCAGCTCAGAGGAGGTGAGCTGCGCAGACATCAACAGCACCCCCCATCCCAGTCGAAATGAGAAAACATGTAAATAAGCCTCAAAACCAGACTTCCAGATCACCTACAGCAACCCCAAAGGGAAATGAGATGGAACAC
>NW_004624732.1:1678176-1695556 GCF_000247695.1 Heterocephalus glaber | reverse complement strand
AAATGATGAGAAATGGAAAAAATGGAAATAAAGCCTTTGTAAATAGGGAAGGGTGGAGGGCATGAAGGGAGGGTTAGGAATGGGGCAAAAATAAGAACCAAGATGCATACAAGTTCCCAATGAGAAATGTAATTGTGTTGTATACCTAAAATGTACCAATAAAAGAATTTAAGAAAAAAAAAAAAGAGGGTTTTAAATGTTCACCACACAAAGAATTCTGAGGTGATACATATGTCAGTTAACCCAGAGTAATCATTAAATGTACACATATATTGAAAAATCACACTATACACTTACAATACGTGCAATTATGTGATATTTGAAAATAAGAGTACATATAAAGAAGAATTCACATAAATATGTCTGTGTGTCTCAACAAATGCTAAGGTCTACATTTTATTCTTGGTTAATAAAACTGTGACAAAAGGATTGCAATAGTAGTTAAAAGATTTTCATTTTGAATCATGCAATGTAAAAATGTTTTTTTTATTCATTAAGTTTATTGGTACATTTTAGGTATAGAATATGATGCCATTCATCATTGGGAATTTGTACGTTTACATGACAAATCTTGGTGCTTATTTTTCCCCCATTCCCTGCCTTCCTTTTAACCCCTCCATTCTTCCCTGTTTACAAAGACTTTGTTTCTGATTTTTACTTTTCTCATATTTATTTCTTTCCTTTCTTTTCCCTACCTATTCAATTTCCCCTTCCCCTTTGGAACTTTTCTTCCTATTTCATGTTATCTATTATACATTTTGATCCTTATGAGAAACTGAAAGTTTAAATAAGGTAAAAATATTCTTGAACATAAATTCAATCTTTAGTATATAGAAAGGAAATTTGAAAAAAATCCATATGTTTTGTGGAGGCATATTCTGCACATGTCGCTAACAGTACTTTAGCCATTCAATTTCTCAATGAATATTTGAGTAAATAAATGACTGTTTAATTCTCAGAAATTAGATAGGAAGGGAGAAAAAGTAGAAATGTTTCATGGAATTCTGAAAAAGACCAGAACAGCTGGAATGAAAGAGTAAGCTGTAAGTAAAGTGTCCCAGAGAAGAGAGAAAGCCTGGATGTTTTCCAGAGTCTAACCAGGAATGCCAAAATCCCTGCAGGGCAAGAGCAGACAGATTTGGGGCTCAAAGCCAGGAGACCTGAGGCAAGATCAGGTCCCCAAATGAGACAGTGGCCATAGGCAGGATCCTGGGTCTGCAAAGAAAGTTTAAAGGGTCAAATTAAGTGTCAGTAATGCAGTCTGAGGTACAAAGATTAGCAACAGAATGAAAGAGAAAGTGTGACATTTTCACATTCAAGGACTAATTACATTTAATCACTTTTGTAATTCTGAAATGAGGTATCCCAGTGAATCTCTTTCTCATATTTTAGAGAATGTGTTAACTTTTAGGAAAATGCTCTTTGCAGTCATGTCTAGTGTACATGATCTCTGCCTCAGCTAAAATCGTCAAACTTAGTCATTCACTATGTAACTACCTTTGTATATATTGTCTCCCACTACATTGACATTACTTGTCTAAGTAGCATTTCATTCTCAAACCATGATATAGATGATGTGGAACACCACAGACTCTCTTCTCCTCCTGATAGTAACAGGAAAAGATGACTTAAACAACATAATACAAAGTGATAGTAACTGAAGCTGTGTTCATTGCTCTCCATGAGACCATGCAGATTCCAAAATGCCACTAAGATTGTCTTACTTCTCTCCCAAGTGTTGGATAGTACTTTAACTTCTGGATAAATGTGTGAATACCTATGTGATTCATAGGATAATGGTATAAATTTGATGCATGACTTTGCTAGCTACTGATGTTCTGTTAGTCTTGGTGCACATGAGTATACATGTGAGTATATACTTGAAGTAAGGATGTGGTCAGATTAATCCAGAAAATCTTGTGTTCAATAATTTGTTTTGGGGACAATTATAATGCAAGAAGAAGCAAAGGAATGAAATTTGTCAAATATAGAGTCCTAGAACAAGAGAAAACACCAATTAGACTAGTTATTGCCAAGTTACTTACCAAACAGCTTCTTAGCGCTGGCGGGGAAACACAGGGAAATTCTTTTGTTTTTCCACATAGGCTCACTCTGTGCATAGTGTTTCATCACAGTTATGCTTTAATTAGGAAAGATGTTTATGAGGTTAAATAAATGAGTTTTATGTTTATACGACTCACGAAGTAGTATTTTAGGAATATGGGTAGAATTTGCTCCTAAAGTGAAGAGACTTATACCCTAGAAGCTCTGTTTTCAACTCTTGAGAGTATTTTCTACAAATTCATACATTGCTTGTATGTTTTTATATCCCCATGTAGACAAAACTGAGGATCTGACAAATTCCCAGAAGCTGATAGCACTATATATATCATGCCATGGATGATGGGACATTTAAGTGGATTTCTAACTAATGGGATGTTCAACCTCTATGAAGATGAATGGATTGAGCTTTTGGTACACCATGATGTGCTTTTGGCAGACTTTTCAGATGCCATAAAGTAGCAAAGGACAGCTAATGTATTTCCCATTAAATCATTAGCTTCTCAATTTTTTTTTTGTTTGTCATTATTTAAAACTAGTTCTGAAGAGATGGAGGGGCCCATTTGCCTCAAATCCCCATCTCCTGTGTGGAGGTGGGCAAAGGTTTTTTATAGTAAGGGACACAGCTGAGGGGGAACAGAGAGATAATGCAGATCTCCACACTTGCTTTATTACTTCAGTTCATCCTGCTCTTTCAAGTGGAAAGGAAACTGGGTTCCAGCGTCCTAGGGTTGGCATTTGTATACGTCACTGCTTTTGGGCCAAAGAGAGATGGGAGTGTTGGTTATGTGCTCAGCGGGAACATGTTGGAGATGTTGTTTATCCCCCAAATAAAAAATCTAATTAAAAAACTATAAAAAATCATTAGCTTCACAAATATGAAAGTCTAGTATAATATACTTAAATTTATAAGGGTACATAACACCATGTTTGGAAATATATGGACAGTAATCCCTTTACATATACTGATGCACAAGCAAATGTATATGTCAAGGATATGTGATTTTCCAAGCTTTTATATCAAAAACATTTGAGTGAGTAGCTACAGGAAGACCTGGAAGTGATAATTCAGGGATAAAATAAAATTAATACACTAAACTAAAACAAAGAAGTAGCATTATAAAGTCTAATGAAGACAGCATCCTAGGTATTGAAGACTATGAACTTCACAACTTTTTTCACTCAGTGTCCAAAGAAAAGACAGAAAAAGAAAGAAAATTGCATGTATGTGGATACCGTATAAGCCCAAAATATTGGTACAAAGCTAATGGAAAAGTAATTCTTTAATGGAGAAATGAATAGAAAAAACCTTATGTTTTTAGCTGTCTATAGTTTTGATCATTAGTGTGATGTGGCTGCCACAGGAAAGTTAGTTTTGTCTACATTAAAGGATGCACTGGGACGAGAACAAGAGACACAGTGGGATAATTCATTTCATAAATCACATCCTGGTCATCATTAGTCAACCATCAGATTGGCTGTCCAAGTTTGTAGATGTTTATATATGGTGTTGCACTGAATTAGAAAATTATGTCATGGGAAGAAATAAGGACGTGAAACTCAATCAACAGCTCAGATTTGTGAAAATTACACTTTCTTAATAACTTGGACCCAAGCTGATTCAGGGCATATCTGCCTGAAAGAGATCTGTCTATCTCTGCTTGGCATCTGATTGACTCGCAAATTGGTCTTAGGGGGAAAGTGGAGTAGAGATCTTCTCTGCTCCTGGGAGCAGTAATGTTGTCCTCTTTCTCTTCTTCCCCAGATTTTGGGTAATTCTTTTTACTATGGGGAAAATCTTTCTCCCTTTATGTTCTTAAGACTTTAATTTAAATGCTAAAATCTTAGACTTTAAAAAACAAAGCCAGAGAGATTTTGTTTTTCTTTGTTATATTCTTTCCTCAAACTCATACAAATATAAAGCCATCTCCTTTAAAAAGAAGAGAGAACACTAAACAATAAAACAAAACACAATAACAACAAAACACACCACTATAAAACTAAACAAAATACAATAAAAAATTAAAACCAAAGAGAAAAAGAAAGAACTTTCCAATGACCAGAGTTATCCAATTATAGACTGAGCTGTCTTGGGTATAGGTTTATCCTCAGAATGAATGTTCCACTGATACATATTTTAATAATAGTGCAGAGTGTGTTAAGGATTGGATGAGAGATTGGATTTGATGACCTCTAATGTTTCTGTCCTCTGTGGGAGCCTAGGGAAAATGATATTCTCATATTCTACATCTTCAAGTATTAAAAGAGTGCCTGGTAACAGAAGGGCTAAAAAATATCTAATCAAAGAAGGAAGATCTTAAATTTGAAACATCATGGGAGATGATGGTACATCATGGGAGATACATAGGAGGTGACTAAAATATTAAGTTAAAATTTCTGTTTTCAAACAAAATCTGTTCTTTGAAGAAAATAAAACTATATATTATTTATGCAAGTAAGTATAAAGGATATCTACAACAATCAAAGCTTATTTTTAAGGAAATGAGTTTTGATGACTCATCAAATACTCATGTCACTGGGAAGAAAACAAAAACTTACTACCTCTTAAAATACAAATAAAATCCCTCATAAGAGATTTATTTTGACATATACAATATATAATACTTTGCTTTTCGTTTTTAGCTGACTTACTTCAAAATAATGAATTTTTTTCTAGATTTTCAAAAATAGTACATATTTTCCATGATTCAATGTAGTCCATTAACTTAATGTTAAAGAAATATGAACAAAGATAAAATTTTAAAGTGACTAGAAATAATAAGATCATTTTTGAATATGAATTTGATCTGGTTTTTCTTCCTCACTGCAATCTATAAAGAATCTAACATGCCAGATTGGGGGTGGGGGAGAGGGCACTTGCTGCTTTGTAAAGTTTGTAAATGGTTTATTTTTGAACATATTTCTTGCTGTTAATGGGACCTGGAGAATCAAATAAAAATAATTTCAGTGTGATTAGATAGCTGAATATGATCTGCCTTGCTTTCCAAAAATCAGATAATGATGAATATGTGGTCAATTTTATGTGTCATTGTGTGTAGGTGACAGGGTGTCTTGATATTTGGTCAGAAAACAATCTGGAATCATCTGGGTGTTTATGCGAGGGTCTTTCTGTGTTAGATTAACATTTCAATTGATAAACTGTGCGAAGCAGTTGGCACCACTGAATGTGGGTGGGCCTCTTCCAATCATTTGGAAGATTAAAAGACTACATAGAACAAAAATGTCTGAGTCTTTCATGAATTAAAAGGAATTTCTTTGTGATTACCTTTGAACTGGGACATTGGTTTTTGTTTTGTTTTCTTTTGTTTTTACTGCAAACTGAAACATAGTTCTTTTCTGGGTCCTGAGCCTGCTGGCTTCCAGACTAGAACTATTCCATTAGCTCTCCTTAGTTCCCAAGATTTTCACATGGACTGGACCTCTACTATGTTTCTTCAGGGTCTCTAGCATACTGACTGCCAGTTTGGGAATTGTTAGCTTCCATAACTGCATGAGGCAGTTCCTGATAATAGATATCTTTCTGCCTATTGATAATTTCTATTGAGGCTGTTCCTCTGGAAAAGGGATTTCAGTATCTGGGAGTCTGAGCATCACTTTACACCCTCTGAATATAAATTATTCACCAGCTTGAATATCCAAAGCTGTAAATTACCGTATTTTGTTTGTAATCTTTTGTGTATGGTTAAATAAACTATTAAAAGACTTGTGATTCTCTCTACCTGCTTCTTGTTAGAGTGCTACTAGTTTTAAGAAATGACTCAAGATGGCATTTTAGGGAATATATAATGTTTATAACTTTACCTCACTAAATTACTGTGCTTTGTATTGAGCTAGATACAAATAAAATTAATGATAAGACATTTGAAAGCAGGCAATATGAAAACCAACCTTATGACTACTTTCATTTTCTCGCCCATATTTTTTAAGAAAAATTATGTTCATTTGCTTTTCTCTATTCTTTAACATTGAGAGAGTTCTTCTGTGGTAGAACTACTAAAAGGTTGGGATGAGATGTGCTTTGAATTAGTTTATTCCGGTCATCAAGGGTATACAAGATGAAGCCTTTTGTTTTTAATCATTTAAAAAAATTCAATTATTTATTCTTTCACCCAACAAATATATGGTGAACAACAACTATAAGCCAGGCATTATTCTTAGAAGTATGAATATGCTATCTAGTTATAATCATCTTATTAATTGAACATATTTTCTCTGAAGTTAATTCTTTTTAGTTTTATGCTTACTTTTAGTATAGCTGTCCATCAGCAAACTGTCTTTTCTGTCCTTAAATCATCTTGCCACTCAACTCTATTTTGTTCTATTCAAGCTCACAAGTATTTGTTGGGTTCTCAGAGTGCTAGCTGCTCTAACAGATGTTGTAGGAGTTATGGAAATACAAAGCAAGTGTTGGATATGTTCTCTGCCCTCAGAGAACTTTAAATAAGTGGAAAGATAGGCTTTGAATAAAAGCATTTATAGTGGACAGACAGTTCTGAAGAGGTGTGGACAGAGGAATTTGAGATGGATGAACACAAAGGACTACTTTGGAAAGGAAGTTGTTCTTGGAGTTTACATTCAAGATGAGCCTTAAAGCTCTGACATGGAAGACAGGAGAAAGGAGATTATATCAGGGTGTGAGATAGGAATAAAAAAAATGGTGTCAGTGACTATTGCTTATGGATGATAAAAGATAAATCTATTTAAAAATATCTATTAATTTATAACACAATATTGGGAGTAAACTTGAACTAAAAATGAAAAATTAAATGCCTTTGACTCAATATATTCCCAAGAATTAATTTTAGCCAAACTTTTATAGCTCCTTTAGTTATGTGTATATTTGGGATACAGATCAGGTAAATGGAAGGTCTCTATTTGTCAAAGAAAGAAAATTTGTCAAGGAAACAAAATGTCTTTGCATTTCACTTTAGTTTCAAAAGAATTAACTAGTGTACAATTAATATGGCTTTTCCAGGGCAAATACAGTGGTACCCCAGTTCACAAACTTACTAATTTATTCCACAACTTTGGAAGAAGTGGTTATGTCACCGGATGTAGTGTTTGCAAACAAAAACAAAATTTTGCCAAATGCTTTTGTTTAGGAACCAAATTATTCTAAAAAAATGTGTTCATGAACCAAGGTACCACTGTATTGAATTCAAAATCTCAGTCCTAAATTAATGGTATTGACTTCAGGTACCAGTCAAAAATTACAAGGAGCCCAAAGAATATGTTTTGCTCAACAAAACTATTATGTTTGATTTAGTAAGTACTCATTGAACATTTCTTTTGTACTTAGTAATTCATGGGTACTTTGACTTAAGAAAAATAAAATGTAACACTTGTTTCTTGCCTCATTCATTATTCAACATATACTTATAAGCAACCAAAGTGCTAAAGTTTAATTCTCCATGGGGCCTTGAAGATATCTGTGAGGTTTATTTCATAAGCACCTTTGCAGATAATCATACCCTTTCCCTTCTGTAATTATTTTAGAACATTAAGTGTTGCATAAGAAGTCAGATTTTCACATTTGCATTTGTAACGAAGAAAATAATGACAAATAATTTGGAAACAAGTACTTCAGTTTTTATCTGTACCTCCAAATGTTTTGATTTATTTGCCTTGGCTTGTACTAAGGTACATAGCACAATTTGGTACGTTGCTGGTTGGATTATGCAGCCATCCATGTAAGGGGAAGAATCCTAACAGAACTCAAAGGCCAAAGGTAATAGGAAACAAATAAGATCTCATCTATTCCCTTGTCTTCATACAGAACCATACATATGTTGGCACCAGCATAATTTCCATTCCTCAACAGAGCAGGTTTGGAACATGCAGCAACTCAGAGGCAGAGCCCCCATTAATCTTTCAGCTTCCATCTTCTTTCTGCTAGAACCCTAAATTTCTGCTGGCCTACCACAAAAATCAAAACAAATTTCTCAGTAAAGCTGGGGAAAAATATTCTATATTCATTGCCACCAATTCTTCCTCTTGTGTTCGTACTAAAAAGGCTTTTGGTCCCTTAATGCCACTGAAATTCCTGTTCCATCTTCTATTCTATTTGTTGTCTTGATTATAGCATTTGACACAATTGGTTGTTCCTTTCACCATCCTTCCATGTGTCAGACTTTCTTGCTTTACCCAATTACACCCTGAGTCTTTCACTCTCAGATTTTTTGGCTGATTCATCACGGTACCAATTTCAATTATGTTAACTCAGACCTATATGTTTCTCTTGATGGCTAGGCGGGCAGCTGGAAGCCACTAGGACTTTCTTGTGATGTTTTTAATTTCTATTTCATTAGTACATGTTTGCAACACACAATGATTACATTTATTGTGGGGAATTGGTACATGTACATAGGACATCTTCCCCCCCCGCCTTCTTGGTCCACCTTTCCTTCTGCAAAGTATCTATCTCCCTGTTTCCTATTATCTTTTATTTTGCTCTTTAATTTACTTATATTTTGGCCTTATCATAGAAGAGAAATTATGAGATATTTTAGCTTGTATATCTGATTTATTTCATTTAACATTATGGTCTCAAAGTGCATTTGTTTTCCTACAAATGACTCACGATTATCCTGCTTTATGGCAGCATAGTGCTCCATTGTGTATAAACACCACATTTTCTTTATCCATCCATTAATGGATGTATAGGCTTCTTTCAAGATTTTGCTACTTTGAGTTGTGCTGCAACAAACATGATTAAGCATGTATCTCTAAAATATGATACCTTTAACACTTCTGCAAGGATATGTAGAAGGGAAATAACTGGATTAATTGAAATTTCTATTTTTTGTTTTTGGAGGAATCTCTATAGTGATTTCCATAGCAGTTGTATAAGTTTACATTCTCATCAACAACGTAGAAGGGTTTCTTCCACCATCCCCTGCAGCAATGCCAGTATTTGTTACTACTTGATTTCTTGATGATATCCATTCTTTCTCGAGTGAGATGAAATCTTTGTTGTTTGAATTTGCATTTCTCTAATAGCCAGAGATGTCGAACATTTTCTCAAGTGTTGATTGACCATTTGTAGTTCTTCTGAGAAATGTCTCTTCAATTCAGTCGCCCATTATCTGACGTGTCTTTTATTTTGAGGGATCTATATTTTTGTGAGTTATATATATATAATTTAGGTATTAGCCCTCCGTCTGTGGATAGCTGGCAGAATTTTTTCACTCTATTTTGTAGGTTGTCTCTTTACTCTGTTGGTTGGGAAATATCATAAGAAGCCTGAAGATATTTGACTTATCAAAGATAAACCCAAACTACTCAGCTTCTTGTGGGTCTTGCTTTGGAGAATGATGTGTTTCTGATATTTTTCTGAGACTCAGTTCAGTTTTCTGAGTTTTGTGCATTCTTCATTTTAAATTCATTTATGTGGACATGGAAATACCATTAGAATTAAATGAACTTCATAGAACTTTCAAAAACTGGTAAGATGTCATAACTTTGTTTTTGTGTTTGTTTTTCCTATGAAATTTCATGTTCTGTGTACCAAAATAATAAGGAACATATATACAAAGAAACAAAAAAAGAATTGGCAAAATAGTAGAAACTTAAAAACATTTATTGAGCATTAATGTGAATTCAAGATAGGTAGTGGAATTGGAGGAGTCAGGTGAGTTTCACTGATAGTTTTTTTTCATATATATTGAATATATACTGGATTAAAACTTAATGTCTACTAAACTTAAGTGTACTCATATATATTGTCTTTTAAAATTCTTACATGTGGTATAGTTAATACATTATTTTGTAGCTATGGAAATATACATTAGAAAAGTTAACTGAACCATACCACTAGTTACTCATAATAGTCATTTGGCACTAAGAACTCAGTTGTCCTGCCAGCTTGTAGAAGAAAACATTTAATAAGGCAAAAATACCCTGAGTTTTCTTTAGACTTATTATAACAGAAAGACATGGACTGTCTTAGCATAGAGTTTTACTGTTATATGTTCACTAATTGGATCCATATTTCATTAATCGAAATAGATTCTGTGAAAATCATAACTATTGATCAGCATCATCCTAAATTTCAATAAAAAGTTCAGATAAAGAGGAATTAATCATGTAAAACATTCATGCTGCTATTTAAAACATTTAGTACATCCAACCCAGTAATACAACTAGTTAGAAGTTTTGGGCTAATGAAGTTTATGCTAATGACTGACTGTAAATTAGGTAAAAAAATATGCCAATTCTCTTACTACTGAAAAACATTTTAAGGCAACAGTAATTTATTGTTCAATGGTCTGTATATTATATATTTGCAATAGTAAAAATACATTTTCTTGCCATTCTTAGGCAGTTGAGGTGAAGGAACAAAAAATTAAGGCTCAAAGTGACTACTTATGGTAAAAGCTGTTTAACAACATAATTTATAGGGAACATGTGGTGGTTTCCAGGAGTGACATGTGTCATCTTCCCATGTGAAACTATGTAGAATTTAATTTTACAGTTGGGTAAATTCTCAAGGCAGGGCACAGAGAATTGGCTGTGGGATGCCCATTACTGTCAGGAGGAGTCGAGAGTCTCTGTTGCTCATGCCCCTCTTAGAGTGCACCTGTGTCAGTCCTCTGTGAGAGGAGACCATTCCTTTTGCAGAATATGTGGAGGTCATTGTTAACCCATAGCCCACTGTGGATATTTATATAACTCTAGGTTGGTTCTTAGGTCTATGTTCTAGCGTGGTGTGAAAAGTCATGTATTTATACCAAAGATAAATCTAGACTTATTTTATGATTATAAAAGACCACTGTGAGCACAAATATGCAATCTTATGTAAAGTTGAAGCCATATTGTAGAAAATCTATGCAAATTAAGGAAAAAGTATTGCAAGATGATGGTATGTAATTATAAGGTTTCCAAAATCATGATTTATATAGTTTCTATCTTAGAACAAAATCATAGATAAAAAAGTAGCGTTCATGAAATAATGGATGATTCTAATATCTCAAGTCTTTATTTCTTTTTCTTCCACAGAGAAAAAGTAGCACATAAGATCTTGTTAAAATCCTCATTTAAAAAATTTACTATTCTCATCTACTTGAGAAACCTCCAAACTGTTACCAACTAAAAGTCTTCCATTTACTCTTAAATATCTGGTTTTTTGTTCACTTCTTTATTTTCATTGTTCTTCAAGATGCCTAGAATCTGTTTGGGTTGAATCTGCCAAGGAGAGCTGCAGTAGACAAGAAATTGAGGAGGCCATGCCACTATCCTCTTCAGAAGAAGGCTGAAGATAAAGCAAACAGTTATTAATTCAAAATCAATAGTACATAGCATCATTGATTCAAAGTAGCATGCTTTGGATCTTGACTCACTTACTCATCTGTACATTATGTAGCTTTTAAAGCACAGGGAACTATAAAGGATACAAAAATTAATTGGATGCAAAAATACAGTTTCTGCCATCAAAAAGTAGTTAAAAATCTAGGTGTTAGTGATGTTCTATAAGAGAAAGTAATGTACAGTGTTATGGTAGCCACTAGCCACATGCAGTTATTGAAGATCTGAAATGTGGCTAATAACATTTCATTAATTAATGTTTAAATTGGAATAGCCACAAATTTAAATTTGAAGAGCCATCACCTTATATAGAGAAAATCTGGAAAATTCAAAATATCAGGTTTGTGAGATAAGAACCAACAATTTCAAAATTGGGCTAACACTACTAGATGAGTAAAAATAACAATTTTTAAATCTCACTGAAGTGAAATATAAGAAAATTTTATAATATTTAATGTAGACCTGAAGGATATAGGTATTATTTAGACGTAATAGTTGATTTCATGTGTGAGTCTAACGGAAAGAAACACCTTCCACATATGTATCAGGTATTTTATATCCACACTGTCATTTAACTTCTTATAGCTGAGACATGTCTCCACTTTATATTCAATGGGACTAGGACTACAGGGTTAATATATGTAGCCAAATGTGCTTGTATAGTAAGTGAGGGCTACTGGTTTTAAAGTCTGGGTTAAAGAATTCCAGATCTCAGCTCTGCTCCACTAATTTAGAATGTTGGTAAAGGAGAGAGGAAAGAATAATGCTAATTAAAGACAACAAAATAGGATGACAATGTGTGCTAGAGCCGTGCTCAAAAGTGAGTTAGGCAGGTAGCTTGGAGTTGGTGAAAGGGTATACAAGTTAGCCAGGAAGAAAGAGAGCAATAAAAAGTTGAAATGCTGAGGCTGAAGATGAACTTTTATATTTAGGGGCCAACTGCAACCTCTAATAATTGCTGCTGTGTAGTGGGAGGGTCATGATAAAGTGAATATGCAAATAAAATAAGGGAGCTTATGTTAAAATCTTGGGAAATATGTCCTTTTGTGGCCCCAGGAAGAGAAGAGCCAATAAAAGGATCAATGAAATAATTAAAAATACAGGAAAAATAATATCAACAAGAGGGTGGTACAGAAAGAGTAAAGAAGGTGAATAACTGGCAGGGAAAATTAGAGTTTCTCTAACTATGGAGGAACTTCCTACTTTCCTAAAAAATGTATAATTTCCAAAAGTCCTTCTCTATGTTTCTGTGTTGACACTTTATACATACTAGTGACTTAGTTTTCATGAAATAGTATTACTTTTTTTTCCTATCTCACACACTCATTCTGTAGTTGGGAATTTTTAGCAGTTACCAAAATTTTGTAGGATGAATGAATGAGACAAAGATGACAATTATTTTCATGAATGTGTTAGCATTTTGGGAAAAGATTATTTGTTAATTATCTAACCCTTAGGCAATGTATATTTTTGGTAACACAAAATAAATCTAAGAAATGTTAAATCTTATCTTTGTTCTGAAAGAATTTTTAGTTTCCATGGAGGAAGGGATAAGACAAACACACCTAAGCCTATCAATTACCAAATTTTACGGAACACAGCACTAAGAACCAGCAAGTATGCTGTGGTCAGCAAAACTAGGTGCGTGTGTATGTGTGTTTGTATGTTTGTATGTGTTCAATATATTTTGAGCAATTTTCCTCCTCAATAAAGGTCCTGGATCCTAAACTTCTTCCTTGGGACTACAGGACTGCCCTTATTGTAGCCATCGAATGGGTAAGACTGGAAAATAAGAACCCTTGGATCCCTGCCAGTAGTAGAGCCAATGTCTATTCTGTGAGATGATTTTCTTGTCATCTCTAATGTTGAATATTTTGAATATCATCCACAGAGACACATATTACAAGGGCTATATGAATTTGCAAAAATTTTAGAAAATCAGTTAAATGACTCAGGCATGATGATGATACTGATTTCTTTGGGAAAAAGAAATAATCATGAACTCATCACTTATTAATGGTAGATATTTGAATGAATATAAAATTGATGTTCTTTGAGTTTCAGCATGGGATTGCTGAATGCACAATCGATTTCTAGTATAGTTCTGGCTTTGCTATCAATTAGCTTTAGAACCTTAGTTTAATCACTTTACCTGCTAGGTTTATTTGATTTTTGTGTATGAAATACATGTGCTAGAAAATTATATTAATTAGGATGATTTCTACTACATATATCAGAAAAATTCTATTCAACTGGCCCAAACTAAGGTTTTGTAACTGACAAAATGATTATCCACAACCAAGGCAATCTTTAGCCAGGGCAAGTGAAGAAAATCTTGGCTCCATTTCTTTATAATTAATTCTCTTGGTTCCTCCCTTTTCATGTTTGGATTTTATGCTCAGTTCTACTGGAACAGAGGGCTCTTGCCACATTGTCTCTTTTGTAAGAATAAAATATGCCTTCTTTTGTTCCTTTCATCAGATTTCCCCCAAAGTTTTGATCAGTTCTCCTGTCCAAAGTGGTGTCTGGCAAGCAGAATGGGAATATCATATTTGGCCTAAATTATACTAGTTCTACCTTTTGGCAGTAGAAGGGCTCAGCTTTGCTTGACCATGACTAAAAAAGACAATGAATACTTTATCAAAGTTAAGATCCTTTTAGAAAGAAAAGAGATAGAAAGGATCTCCTGTAGAAAGAAAGGAGATAGTAATTACTGTGTAAAAATTATGGGTTTCCTTTTAATAGCATTTTTTGACTCATCTGTTTCTAACTCTAATGCTACCTACTCAGACTTGAACTCCTAGAACTTCCATTAAGGAACATCTGTGCAATAGATGACAATTAAATAGATCTTTTGAGTTGCATTCTAACTTCAGTTCAATGTTCCATTGCTTTATGCAGCTGTAAGAGGAGGGATGAGTTAGTTCACTGGCTTATTGCATAGTACTAATGAGTCAAGGACTTAACCTTCATATTAACTAAGTTGCATTCTTTTGTTTTTCTTTACCAACAACCTGTCAAATGCTGAGAATAGTCCCTGGGGGCAGAACAGTATGATATACTGCTTCTGAGAGGTTATAATGCATTTTGAAAGAAATTCAGCTATAGAATTTGAAACAAGTAAACCTATTGGCTAACACCATAAAATAAGTGAGATGTTTTAGTTAGCTGCATGGAAGCTTTGTATTCCCATAACATGGCAAACTCCAAGAGGATTAAAGAGGATGTTGAAGAAATGAGGGAAGTAAATCAGCTAACAAGCCAATCCTGGTTTCCTTAGTTTTCTTCATCTAAACAGTTCTGATTGTGTTGTTTTGTGTTCTAGCCCATTCCCAATTGCTGTGTCTGTCATCTTCAGTCTATGGAAAAGTCATCTTATTAGATAGAAAATAGACTTTCCAATTAAGTGTCAGATCTTCTATTATTATCTGTGGCTATTAATAAATCCATGGACAAGCTCAGTTCAAATGAGTTCCCCTATACGCCCAAAGTTGAACTGTTACCAGCCCAAAGAAGTTGCTCAGTAAAGGCTTCTCGACTCACCAATGTCTTCCCCCAAGAACACATCAGGCACTGCCTCCTAACAGCAAGGAAGCTACTGAGCTCATCCATGGATGTGTCCACTGATAAGTGTAGGGGCTCAATGATCCAATCACCTTCCAACACATGAAACATTTGGGTGATATATTAGATCTAAATCATAATAGTAGTCATTTAAGGTTCTTCACATTTTGAGTTGTAGTTCTGGAAACCTGATTATTCACTATTAATTTGCTATGGATAATACATTTATATTTGGAAAAGTTATAATATTATAACATAGGGAAATTGATTTTTAAATATCTTAGAAACAATTAACCTCAACTGCTTCTGTGTGGCTTCATGATTTTCAGTGACTTATTACCTTATTTCCTCATTGTTTTATTCTTTAAGATTGAGGAGATTTTATTTTTAAAAATTCCAATGTAGCTCCTTTGTTCAATTGTTAGCTGTAACTGTTTAAAACAGGATCTCTTTGGTATATATATTTAAAATGTTTATGTTATCATAATTTACTTTCAAGTAATATTATATTTCAATCTCTTTCTTTCCAGCCTTTATGCTCTTATTGTCATATATTTTATTTTTACCTATGCTATAAAAGCAAAAATACATTTATTAGATTTGCTTTAATAGTAAGCTACCCTTTGAAGTTTAAAAGTTAAGAAACAAATTTTTTTTCATATTTATCCTTATTTACAATTTTTAGTACTCTTTCTCCCGAATTTTTAACTGTATCACTTTCAATTTGCCTAAAATTGAAAAATTCTTTGTACTGCAGGTAACAAATTTTTTCAACTTTTAAATATCTGAAAATATTGTAAACTTTCTCTTTATTTTTGGTAGATATTTTCAGTAAATATAGAATTATACATTGATGTGTTTCTATCTTTTTTCCCCACAATCAAATATATACCTTCACTGTCTTCTAGTAACAAATTTGTTGCCACTTTTATAATTTCCCCTTGGTAAATAATGAGCTTTTGTTTTTCTGCTGGCTTTTGGGAGTTTTCTCCTTGTTGCTCATTTTAAGCCATTTAATATGTGCGTCTTAGTAACCTTTCTTATAGCTGAGATAAAATACCCGACACTCAAAGTTAAAGGAGGAAAGGTTTATTTGGCTCAGTTTGTAGCCAAAATGCTCTGGTCACCCCCCCACACACACACACACCTACCCCCATATTAATCTTTGTTTTTCGTTTTCAATAGTTTTTTTGCCACATGTTTCAGTTCACTCAACTTTTCCTCTGCAGTGTGTGTTATTCTCCTGTTGTCTACAACCAGTTAAATTTTTGTCAGATATTGACAAATTGTCTAAAAATTTTATTTCAGTCCCTTTGATATCATTGATGAATCTCTTTAATATTCTTTTTCCTCTACCCTCTTGAATATATGAAATATAGTTATTATAATTATTTTACTATCCTTATAAACTACTTAGGTCATTTATGTCATTTCTTGATCTGTTACTATTAATTGCTTTTCTCTTCAACAACGTGTTATATTTTTGTATTTCTTTGCATGTCAGGGACTTTTTTATTGGATGATAACTTTATTAATTTTGTTTTATTTGATTCTAGATATATTTTATTGTTTCAAATACTTGACCTTTCTTCAGGACTTCAATTAAGTTACTTGGAGATATCTCGCTTCTGATAAGGGTAGCTTTTGAATTTGCTAGGTGAGAATAGAGAAGTTGTTAGTTTAATGCTAATTTTTCCTCACTACCAAGGCTATATCTTTCTGGGCAGTTTATTTGATGCTGTATGAATTATAAGGATTTAGGGTTTCCTCCATGGGAATTTCAGCCTTGTGTGAGTCTCAAGGATTTTTCCCTCTGCTACTTTTTTAGTAGTGTTACTCCATCTTGGGTAGTTTCTTCTTGCCCATGTCCTGATCAAAGCCTTTAGGGGAACCTTATGCAGATCTCTGGAATATTCTCTCCTTCTCCCTCCCCCCCTCCTCTCATATCGTTCTGGTATTTTGCACCTTGAACTCTAACCACTTTGGATTCCTATCTGCTCCATTTCAGAACTCTCCTAGGCTTCATTGGAATTCTCTTTCCCTGCATTGCAGCTTAGAATCTGTCAAGGCTTTAAACTGGGGCAATTTTAAGGCTCACCATGTTTATTCTGTCCCAGTGATGACTTTTCCATGCTGTTTGATGTCCCTGTCCAAAAACTGTTGTCTTATATATTTTGTTCATTTTTACATTTATTTTTCGGATAAAAGGACAAATCTGGTACCTACTACTTATCATAGCAGAAGACTAAATTGCTGAGTGATTTCTTGATAGGCAAGATCTGTCCATCAGTAGCTATTTCTTTCCATTGAAAAATCTTAATTCTTGTCCTCTTTTATTCTGGTAACTACTTCTGAATTTTTAAAAATACAAACTTGTGAAACTATTAGTACTTTCCATTTACCATTCATGCATTTATGGCTTTATTCTTTC
>NW_004624732.1:1640676-1675676 GCF_000247695.1 Heterocephalus glaber | reverse complement strand
TGAAGTGCAGTGTTAGAAAGTGGCATTGCTTATGGACACTTTCCTTGCGCAGTACCACTGGGGAAGAACTCGGTGCTTCTTTGGAGTCACACTACCTTGAAGCAGAATTAACTGCATTTGTTGATGCAAATTAATAACTCTGGTATAATGTTATTATTGGGACAACGGTAATATCTAATGATAATTATAGTAAGCCAACCCTACTTCAATCAAATAGTGTCTACCTTCACAAGTTTCAGCAGGGGAAAAATGGTTTTAGAAACCAGGCTGCCCATCTATATATGTCATTTTATCTATTCTTCAAGAACTGCTGAGGGCAGGAAACTTGCATTTTGACACAGGTGCGTCAATGCTTACATAAAGTGAACAGCAGCTGAAACGTATTTTTCCCTTTAACGGTTCACCTTGCGTGAAGAGGAGCTTTGACTTTGTGAGGGAAGTTCATGCCCTTTACTTTATATTATTTATGGTCTTACTTCACCGGGTGATAATCAACATAAGGCATATTTCTCATGTTTGGAGCTCGCGCTCCTCAATGCAGTACCTAGGGAGATAACATCAGACAAGAATACTTCCCCCATTCCCCTTCCTGGCTACAGTATATGACTTGATTTTAATTTAGCCATTTCAGTCTTTTTAACCCATTAAGCCTGATTCTTTATTCCAGAACCTGTTCTTTCCTGTTACATGAACTGAATAGTTCCAGAAGAATTATAAGGACAAATTATGGTTGCCATGAACTTCTCTTGGCATGTCAGAGGACTGAGAAATAAAGCGTGACAGAGGATGGCATCAGATTAGCTTGAACATACTGGAAAAATGACTGGTGTGAGTTTTCCCACAGATTTAGAAAGCACTGTGCTTCAGCATCCAGTGAACATTTGCATACCTGAGGAATGGCAGTTCAAAGAGCAGACTGTGAGGTCAATCAGGACTAACTAGTTAAGATACACAATTGGCAGCTATTTTCCTTATGCTTTTTTTATACTTATGATTTAATCTCAGAGGGTCTGGACTTCTAATAGTAGGTACTGATAGAATCCAAAGCTTAGGTCGCATTCACATATTGTCTTTTAAACACACTGTTCTACTTCTTTATGGTAAATGTACTCATTTCTTGAAAAAGGACAAAAGTCCTTTTTTTCCTTTTCTTTCCTTGTCCTATTTAAAATGATCTCAACATAATAATTGATTATTTATGTTACATGAAATTTGAATACCCACTGATCTATATGTTGAGTTGCTGGGTGATACATGGTCTGTGTTTTGCCTAGTCTGTAAAGAGGCGGGTTATTTTGGGTTCAGGATTCTAGTCTGTAAAAGACGACGCACAAATAAAGATGAATTCAATGTAAATATTTTTGTACTCTCTGCTATTAGATCCAGAAGTCACTGGATCTCCCAGTCCAGTGTTTTCATTTTTCTTTGTGCTCTTCTTTTTGTCCTTTCCTCTCCCATCTTTCTTCCTCTCTCTTTTCCTCATCCTTTTAAAAAAATGGTTTCAAATGTCTTTGCAAGATGGGACTCTTGTTACTTTTCCTCCATAAGACTAGATTATTTCTTTGTCTTTTCTTCAAGAAAATCAGAGCCTCATGAAACATTGTCCAGTGCTGTGGTCAATGAGCAGACATTACCCAGTATTATTCCAGTCTATGCATTTCACATCAAAGTGATCAATCGGCAAGATTGGAAATATGGAGACTCAAGGAAATTATGACTACCTAATTAGGCAGTCTAAAAATTTTCATGTTAGAGAAATGTACTGCAATTGATGTTTTATGATTGTGGTAAATATATTTTTTATTAAAATAAAGCCTTTTCACCTTTATAAAAATAATCACAAATATGATTTTTTATTTTTGGAAGACAAAAATGATACTATTCATGAAAAATTTTTTTAAAAATTCCATGTGTAAAATAAACTAAAGCAAAATGAATATATTGACAGATTTCAGTACCCAACAATATTATTTATAAAAATTGTTGTAGTCCAAGGCAAGGGAACTGATTTCTGGTCCTAATTCTAACACTAAGTAAATATTTCAAAACATTTCATCCTGGGCATCTCTAGATACTGGGTTTCTCACCTATAAAAGGATAAATATGTAAACAATTAGATGTAAAGATCCTCTTCACTAAAAACTTCTGTGACTTCCTTATTACTTGTTGAATAGTTTAAAAGCACATCTGATTTTTTTAAAAAAATATAAACACCTTTAAATTCAAGACACTGCAATTTTAATGTCTGACCTAAGGTTAGAGTAGATGTCTGATAGAGGAAGAAGGCACTGTTCTTAGACTCAGCTGGTTCTCCGTATACTTGGTGAGCAGCACAAATACCTCGCAACTCTCCTGCTCTGACTTCTCTTGTGCCATTCAGTGCTCAACCTTCTCTCAGGCCTGGAGAACACCCAGAGGGCACTGAAAGGAACAACTTCTAAGGAGCAGTGACATCCTGAGTGACGTCTTAGGATGTTTCACTTCACTATGAAAAACAATGTGAGTTAATCAATTGAGAGCTATGGGTTGGTGTGCCTCAGAAAGTGATAACTGCACACATCTCAAATTATAGATGTTGAGCACTGCAAAGTAAATATATTCAAAATGGATGAAGAAGCACACAGCATATTTAACTTACGTCCAGATCTTGGATCTATTCACTATCCACAATGGAAGATATTACCACTATATAGGATAAAACATGATTTTAATATCATCCAGAAATGAAAAACACTTTTAAGAAAAAGATGACTATGTCTCATTCCTCAAAAGTAATAGTGATAACTGGCACATTGTTTAATTGATTTTACTTTTTAAAAGTTAATTTCTTTACTTTTTATTATTAGTCATGTATTACAGCATTAAAATTAACATAAAGGTGAGGATAACGCATGATCTTTATATGTCATCTTATTAAAATAAAACTATTTTTAATACTTTTAAGAGGCCTATCGGAAAACACAATTTATATCCTCAAAGCATATTTTGTCAGTTTCAAGTATAATTTTTGCATTCATATTCTTTTATGAATTTTAATGGAGACACTTAAATTGTAATTATTCCTCTCAGCTCAAATGCAGGTAACAAATGGAATTCAATCAGTGTTTGCGCATAATGACCATCATTAAGAGAGAAATAATAATGACATTCTCTCTGCATTAAACTTGCAGACTCTTTACACAATGATCTGAATCCCATTATTGATCTCCATGGAGATATGCAATTGTCACCTATTCTGCATAATATCTGAATGTTAAATACATTTGTTTGGAACAAATATTTTTAATGAATACAGTCAGTTCTACTTAATTAACTATCTGATAACTGAATATTTTTCCTTAATAATTCAACTTGCAATATCAAAATTGTTCTATTTTTTATTCAAATGCACTTGAGATTAGTCATAGATATTCATTTGAATGTTCACAAAATGTATGTGGAATTTAAAATTCCCCTTGGTTTTCTTTAAAGTACATCCATTAGAAGGACAGAGGAGAGGTATTTTTTTAGCTGTTTGAAATAATTTTTCCCTGTCACTGTTGTTTAAAATAATTCCTTAAAAGGTTACTTGTAGGGGCCGGGGATTTCGCTCAGTGGTTCTGGCACTGCCTTGCAAGTGGAAGGACCCGAGTTCAATACTTGGTACCAAATAAAAATAAAATAAAATAAAAAAAAAAGCTTACTTGTAAAATATGCTTTCTGACCAAAATCCTTCTGCATTCTAACTTAACTTCTGTCATAGAATTGTTCATAAGAGTGCTATTATTCATATTTGTATACATATATGCTTCCTTAATATTTGGTTCAGAAAAGAAAATATAAATAAAATATTGAATTCACTTTTGCAGAAACCTCTAGGAAAACTGTAATTGGGAATATTTGGCTTATTATCTCTCATGAAAAAAAATGTACTTTTTGCAATAATAGCAAGAATATATATTATGAACAAAGATTACCTTAATTTGGGGGTCTGTGCAAGAAAACACCACAGATTAGTATTTGCACTTTGTCTTTGGGTACAGCTATGTCAATTGATTCCAAATATATTTGCTGAGTAACCATCACAAATCCAGTACTACATCTGGCATGGTGAACCATGAGCCAGGCGCCAGGCTGAGCTTCATCAAGCTCAACATCTTGATAAGAAGATCCAGCAATCTGTGACACAGTTGGCAAATACTAATTTTTTGAGAGAGGTGACATATGAGCATGTAGGCGGAGGTAAATCATCAGGACATGGGCTATCAGCAATCCTCGGAGAGATGGCAAACTTTGAGCTGTATTTTAAAGAGTGAACAGAATTTTTCCAGACTTAAAATGTGGGCAGAAAGAGCTTAAAATAAAGGAAGTTGAATGAAATAAAGCTTGGAGGCATAAGCATATGTGGACCTTCCTGAGGACAGAAGTGTTAATGTAGTTCAGCTTGAGTCTGGGTTGCATAGTGAGCAATGTAGGCAAAAGAAACTTGTAATAGTTACTATGATATCTACAATTTATTAAACATTTTCTAGGCCCCAATATTTCAAAACCTTGTGAAAATCCTGCATTGTATAACTTATATAGAGACAAGGAAGTTATATTTAGAGGTAAAAGAATTGCCCAATATCATTTAACCAGTAAGCATTAGAACTGAATCTTTGAATCAAGTCTATTGATATCTAGACCCTGAACTGCAAATGAAGTTGAAATGACATTGGAAGGACTTTGAATTACACTCTGAGGGAACTGGAGGAACACTGAAAGATTTCTGCAGGAGAATGGCATGATCTGATGAATAATTTGGAAAAATGTTTGGGCTATAGTGTAGGGAGCAAATTAGAAGTGAGGAAATTTAAGGCAAAATTTTTATTTAAGGTAAAATCTTTATTATGAAGATGTTTAATGAACCCAGGTGAAATGACTTCAAGGAGCACAGTGCCAATGGCAATAGAAAAGGAAAACATTCATCAGAGTACTCCAGGAAGGATCAGTAGCACTTGGTTTCAGTTTGAGTGACAAATCAGATTAAAAATTGTCATTTGAAGAGAAAAGAATTATCTACTCCTATATTTTGATCCTCCTCCAAAGATGTCAATGACTTAGACTCTGGAAGTTTTCAAGATGTTATATTACATGACAGAAGGAATTTTCAGGTGGAATTAAGGTTTTGTATCTTAGAATATGGAGATTACCCTGGATTATCTGGATAGAATTAATGTAATAACACGGGTCCTTAAAAAGTGGAAGAGTATGGCAGAATAGCCAATCAGAAATGTACACTTGAAGAAAAGGTAGGAGAGATTGAAAACATGCACAGGTTTAAAACACCATTACTGGCCTTGCTTATGGAATAAGATGGTCAGAGACAAGGGATATATGGCCACTAGTAGCTGACAACTGCCCTCAATTGACAGCTGAGGAAATGGAGACCTCAGTCATACAACTGCAAGAAATTAATTGCTGCCAAAACCTTAATTGGAAAAGAAGCACATTCTCCTCTAGATAATCTGAACTTCGGATCTGCAAGATGATGTCCCCCTATGGGCCGTAATTAGTTTGGAGAGAAGAACGTGATCTTATGAGGGCCAGTGGTTAGAGTAGTCTCTAATCCAGTAAGGATCATAAAAGTAAGGTGTAACTTAGAGATATACAGAGTAGTAAGTGTAATAATATATGTACTGTGTCCATTAGAAATACTAATGGAAATTAGCTTTTGTTTTATTAATTATAGGATTGATTCTAGGTTTAGCCCTTGCCTTGTAAAGAATTTTTCCAGTCTACCAGGAGTGCCCTGGGACATCATTGTCACTCTGTGTCTCTGGCCTACTTCCATCTGTTTCAAAAAGATGACTCTGGATCTCAGCCTAATGTAAGGGAAGAATTCAAAGTCCTGTTTTGGAGATCCATCTCCCCTATAACTAATAAAGGGAATGCAATTAAATCTACTTCTTTAGAAAAAAATTTAAGTTCCACTCCTTCTGACCTCTTCCCCCAACAAAATGCAATGTTCTTACAGACCCCTCGAATGCAACACACATTATTAAAGACAACACTTCACTCCTTAGACAAAGAACGTGATATTGAGGTCAATGATTATGTCATGGTTTCTCTCAGGCAACAGTGGGATCAGTGTTTGCTCCATACTCTGACAACAAAAGTCCACTTTAGATATTTAGTGCAGGGAGACAAAGTAATTTCCCCCTAGTTGGTTTGCTGCCCAGACTCTATTCCCTTTACTGAGGCAGCTACACTTCATTTTTGGTTTGAGAGGGCCTCCTGTAGTAACTGCTATTGATGCCCAAGACATGTCTCTTCCTGGTTTACCATTTCAGTGTCTGATGGCCCAATTGCCAGTACTGATATCTGTGCCTAAGAAGCTTCCTTTGGTTTCTGGGTTTTATTCTGTCTGTATACCTAGCAAGGCAGAAGTACTGGGGGAATTAATTCTTTAGGAGTGTGGATCCTTGAGTGATGTGAGTTTGTGTATAAATTCCCCAGCTCTCTTTGGTGAAATGATTAGTTTCCTAATAGGCTTGCCGACATTGGTGCTTTGTTTGGATATTTATCATTTATTGGTTCCTTTCTTTTCAACTTCATCAATGTCTACTGGTGTTTTCTTAGAATATTTTCCAATTAAATTATTCTCCACTTGACTCTTTATCTCAGGATTGACTTCTGGAGAAAACCTCCACACAATACCAAACTTGTTCCACTCTAAGAAGATATACCTTGTTTGAAGATGATTGCACTTATTGGTCCATTTTATGCATTCCATCCTCCATCCCTGTCCCACTATGCCCCATGATTAGTTTGGAGAGAACATAGTATTACGAGAGCTGGTGGTTATAGTAGTCGCCAATCCAGTGAATAAATATTTTGAACACATAATATATTCTAGGTCTGTAGGTAATATTAGAGTGAAAATAAAATAATATATGCAGCATCTCTTCTATAATCTTACTGTCTATGAGAGAGAATTATTAAACAAATAACTATTCAAATAAAATATGTAATTACAATTTTGATAGTATAATTTCAAAAAATATAGTATATTATTATTTTTAAGTAAAAATGTTTTTCAGAATCCATTAAGTTTTTTTGTTTTTTGCATGAGGGATCGAATTTGGGACCTCACACTTGCAAGGCAGGCACTACTCTGCTGAGCTAAATTCCTGGCCCTCCATTAAGAAATTTTAAAAAACTCACAAGTTTCAGATATGGCAACTTACCTGATTAATACATTATTACTATAATAACAAAAATAGCATCTGGTACCAAATTAACTTTACCATGTTCTCATTTCTAACTGCTTAGACTAAGAAGTAGAGATAACAAAATGTATTAGTCACAAAACAGTGGTGAAAATGGCTTTCAGTTGTATGCATATCCTTCTTCTAGAAACTGCATTGCCCAAATGCCAGGCACTGATTTTATCTGTCAGGAAACACAGGAAATGATAAAATAAAGTATGTTATTGAACATCCTTTTTGGCCAATAATGAAGGACTTATTAGATTAAATAAAAATTCTGAAAACTGAAGAGAAAAATGACCACACTATTCTGTAGTTCCTGATTTTCTAAAAGTAGAAGGATAGACACATTGTCAGGTGACTTCTCTAGATTTAAGGAATCCATACTTTTCACAGCTCAGAAAAACATCCCAAGACCAAAGCCTTCAAAGTGAGAGGAAGATCATTCTGGCCGACAGGCTGTGAAAAGTATAAAATTCTGAATCTACCTACAACACCAGGTGGTTCCAGTGAGCAATGAATAGAGGAAGCATTTGAAGAGTCCAGTGCAGTTGCCTGGGCAGGCAGCTCCAAAGAGCACTGATTTTCAAATCTCATCTAAAATAGACAGAAGTTAAGACAGAGGATGAATATAAAAGCATGGCAAAACACCTCCAGACTAGAAAGTAGGAGGTTAAAGTCCAGAATAGTTTCAATTTGATGAAAGCATTAAAGACATCAAAATAATTTTTAAAATTTAGAATAAGCAAAATAAGAAACATCTATTGTATATACATGTATGCATACATGCACTAATATAATTTTTTTATTACATCAGCTTTTGCTAGGTTATACCCCTCTTCCACTTCCCATCACATATCATGTTGATTGTAGATTGATTGTTTCTATTCTGCTCCATGTATTTATTGTCCTAAGAATAGGGGAACGGCTGCTATCTTGATCTATCTACAGCAAAAAGAAATGAACAACCATGCTTCATCCTATTCACCAGAAAACCCCAGCAACAACAACCCCCCCAACAAACAAACAAAAAACAGAGCTTGAAAAAATTATTTCTTACAAGGAATTACTTATATCCATAAACATCCAAATTTGAAATCAAGCATTTCATAACCTATTCATATTTTTACAAACTCATTAAATGGCTGTGAATGCCAAAAATTCTTATAAATGCATGTCAATTTTTCTATCCTATTTCTAAATTTCATACTTTTTATCCATGTAGTCAATTTAGTGACTAATTAGATTTTATCATGTGTCTGTGGATATGTATAGCATTTTACAAACATCTATGTCAGAAACACCTTCCAACATGAAAATGAAGAATCGATACTGGAAAGTTTTTATTTCAAAAGAATGTTTTATATATAAAGAGCTAATTAAAAGCATGGATTAGAAGGTAAATATTTAAAATTTGAAATTTAACATGCAAAATGATAGTGATAACATTATTTGGATTTTCAAGTTCATTTTTAATCCATAGGATGTTGCCCTGCTGCCTCTGATACTGTCTTAATATGAGACTTTATGATATTACTTGATGCTTTCTCTTTTTATCTCCCTTCTTCCCTCTAAAATTGGGAGTTAGATGAACTGATTTACATTTAAAAACACTTTTCTGACTAATTATTACTCTGTTTATTTTTTCCAATTTACTGTTTTTTTCTACTATCTTAAGAAACTTTTATTTCTGTTTTTAAATTCACTCACCTTTTCTTCTCTAATATCTAATCTTATTAATCTCATTCAGTGTATTTTTCACTTCCAGTATTTAGAGGTTGCATATATCTTCCATTGTTCTCAGAATGTTTATGCTGTTTTGACATCCTTATGCACATAACACTTATCAGAGATCTTTTAAGGTCATGGTTTATTAATTCTCTCATACTATTATATTTGGGTCTGTTTATGTTCTTTTTCTCCTAGTTATATTTTCCTGCTTTTTTGCTTACCTGGCTAATTTTGGTTCTTATGCTGGAAATGATGAATTTTACCTGGCTGGGTTCTGGATTTAGTTGTAATCTTTCAAAGAGTGTTGAATTTTGTTCTGGCCACAGGTAAGAGCTTCCCAATGAAGCTCTTGGTATTCCCTCAAGCTTTGGTATCCAAGTCCAGAGCAGCTTTTTGCATGTAACTAAGTTACCCCAACACTCAAATGTGATGTTTCTAAAAACTCTACATTGTGTGTGTGTGAGTGTGTGTGTGTGTGTGTGTGTGTGTGTGTGTATTTCAAAGTCTTTCAACTCTGGCTGGTTGAGATTATTCTTACATTTATTTAAGTTCTAGGAATTGTTCAGCCAGCTGCTTTCTTAGTATTTTTCAGTGATTCTTTTCCTAGATGCTAGGAAGTGTTTTCCCCACAAATAGATAGGCCAGCACAAACCTCAAGGGGTTTTCCTGTAGACCTTCCAAGCTTTCTTTTCCTCTTATTTCCTCCACTGCACTATTTCCTAAGAAGTCTTACTTTTTGACCTCCTTGAGTTCAGCTCACTATCTTCCAACTTAATTGTCCCACCCCTGCCTCCTTTTAGGATTTATTTCAGTTTCATTTTCCCCTTGAGGTGACCTGAATGCTCTCCTTTCCTCTCCCCTCTCCTCCCCTCCCCTCCAGTCCCCTTCCCTCCACTCCCTCCCTTTCCCTCTCCTCCTCCCTCTGTTTATTTTTCTGACTTTCTAGTTATTTATAATGGAATGGAAAAGCAGAATCATGTATTACCTTTCTATATTTATTGTAACTTTTCTTTAATGTTATTTTCTGTATGTTCTAATCATGTTCCTGATGTTTCATGTGGCTCTACCTAATCTCTTTTTTTGAAATATTTATCCTTTGTTTTTACAAGTATCTTTGTCCCTTGGCAGCAAAGTTCTATATTTCTAAATGATATCTATGTTTTGGAGTTAACTCAAAAGAGGTTTCATTAGAGAAAGAAAAAAAAATTCTGAAGTTCATTGATAGCTGATGAGACATATATCTAACCCTATTTTACTTCTGACAATAAATACACAATTATATACTCTGTACACACACAACTGTAGGTCTACAGTTGCAAAGGCATTCCTAGTACATTTGTTTCCTTTCCTATATTTGCAGGTGTCACAGCTCTTGTTTCTACTATGTAGCTCCAGCTTCTGCCTACACCCTTCCTCTTGCCAGTGAAACAGTGTTGAGGTATTATGAAAGATCTTCCAGAACCTCCCTTAATAACTTGCACCAGAAGTGAATAACTTGCCCTGGCAGTGCATTGTTCTCTAGTAGAACTGAGGCCTTGTCTGTCTCTAATATATTCTTGCAATTTGGGACAACAGTATATTATCTGCCATATTTTTATGTATGTCTTGAAATGGGTTAGCCTTCTATTAGTTTCTGGACAAAAAATTAAGTCAAAATTATTAGTTTCATTACTGACAAACTTTATTTCTAGAGGAAATGTTGCAGAGTTACTCTCCATGATTTATTGAACTGATGCATAGTTGACCTTGATAAACCCTTAATTTTTAGTAGAAACTGAAAGATACCAAAAAACTAGATATGAACAGATTTTTTGAAAAATCTGACAAAATTCTTAGGTAAAGAGAAAAAGTCTGACATTTCTGAGAAAAATTCTCCTACAACTGATCAATTACATGTTTTGTAACTGATTACAGAAGAAGCAATCGTTAGAAGAGAGTGGTTTAAGATACATCATGTACAGCTACAAGAACCCAATGATAAATGTAACTGTATTGTATACCTAAAATGTACCAATAAAAGAATTTAAGCAAAAAAAATGCAATTGATGCTCTTTGAAATCAATCTTGTTCAAAAGAAATTTGTTAAATGACAAGCCAGGAAAATACTATAAATAAGACATATGTCAAAATTTCATTTAGCAAATGAGAAAGTTTTATGCTAGTATTATAGAAAATACAGATTAAAATAACATAACTCAAAATTTAAAAAAACTCAAAATTATTTGAATGACTGTATTCAAAATTTAATTGATGACTAAGTGTCTGCATAAAGGAAAATTATACACAGTATACCATAGCTTTTTATACAGTGCTTTGATTAATCAGAGAATTGTTTGGAATCATGTTGTATACTTATTAAATTTCTACTTGAAAATTTATAATAAGTAGATTTTTAATGTCAGCATCACAGTTTATAAAGATTATGGCAAGCTGAAACAACTCACTGCTAAGTGTAACACTCAGCACTGAAAATGGCAGATGTGATTAGAAAGTAGCACATTTAATTTTGGATGTTTTGATAACCCAATGTTCATTGCAGTTACTGATACTACTATTTTGATGATACATAGCACTAACAACATACAATATTTGAGAGTATGTGAGACGATAGCTCTGCTCTGTTTTGTTATTTTTTTTTGAAGACATGAAAACACTTGGAATAGTATAGACATTTGAAGAATTTGGCAAAGATGGCATGTACAAGATAGAGTGAGAAAGATGGTAAGTGGCTGAAAATCATATGAGCAATAGCAAAATGAAAGAAAGGAAAGAAGGAAAGAAGAAACAGAGGGAAAGTGGGAAGAAAGAAGAAACAGCAAGGGTGGGACAAAAGAAGGAAGAGAGGAAGAGGGAGAGAAGGAAGGAGAGAGAAAAGAAGAAAAATGAAGGGAAAAGAAAAGAAAGGAAAGGAACCAGATCATTGTAAATCTGGAGAAGAGAAGTCCGACATATGGGAAATATATGGTACTCTGAAAGACTGTTGTGACAGATAGGTACCCTGTGTAGGTCAAGAGAATAGTACTAAGCATCGGAGGAAAGTTAGATACCCAACTCCTAGGGACAAGCCTTGTTCTGCAAACTTAGATGTTCAATAACAGTGAGTCCTGCCTCTCTCTTATTTATCCTTATAACCTCCTGAGTACAGAAGAGTAGTGGGCTTCTGTCATATTCTACCACTGCAGGTAGTTCAGAAACTTAAAGGTTGTATCATATAAACTACAAGGTGCCTTCAATTGAGATCTTCTTTGAATTTATTTGCTAGGAAAACTCTCTTTCAGCAAGCTAGATCTCTTCATTGTGGACATAGCACTTATACTTAAAATCATTCACATGATTTTACCTTTGTTATCTTTTTGCATTCTCTTACATGAGTTTTTCTACCTATATCTTATTTTTTATTTTTTCAAATTAAACCCCATCAGCCTCCTTCATGAAGGATTCCTTTACTATTGACAGCCCAATTGAACTCTCTTGATTTGTAGCTCTGGTTGTTTCATTATGTCAATAATAACTTCTGTTTCCTGTGCTTTTCTTCTCCATAACACTTACTGCCATCAAACATACTGTATGCTTTACTTTTAATTTTGATTACTTTCTATCTCCCCATATTAGGAAGTGAACTCCACAAACAACAGTGTTTTACTTGGGGCTCGGGTTCATACTACCACAAACTAGATGTCTTACAACAAGAGAAATTCATTTTCTCTGAGTTCTGGAGGCCAAAAGTCCAGAGTCAAGGTGTGGATAGGATTTGTTCCCTGGGGAGGTACTGAGGGACAATTGGGTTCTCCCCTCACCCATAGCTTCCGGTGGCTGCTGACAACCACTGGGTTTCCTTCAGAAAGCCAAATTCTGCTTTTGTCTCCCCTTGGCCTTTGTCTTGTCTCTGTGTCTTCTTTTCTGTCCTAAGAAGTACAATTTTTTATGGAAGCCATAAATCATTGGATTAAGGGCTCACCCTAATCCAGGATGATCTCATCTTTAAAGCCTTGCCTTAATCACATTTCCAATGACACTCATTACACCTAAGGTTACACAGCTTTTCAGTGTGGGCTTACCTTTTATGAGCCACAGTTAACTCACTTCAGAAGGTATTAACTCTCCTGTTGTATTCACTGCTGTGTCCTCGGCACCTGGGCCAGAGCCCTAAGTGTAGTAAGTGCTAAATAAATATTTGTTAAATAACTGAATTGGCCTACAAACAAGCCAGACAGTGAAGGAAGCATGTAGATGATTGCAATTTAACTATTCTCTAAACATAATTTCTCCTCTCTTTTCAACTCATGTATAAGCAGTTTGATGGTAAAAATTCTCTCTTAAGGTGTTTGTGCATTTTAGATTCCCTAACTTAATACTGTTTATGTGGCTGGTGATGCATAAATAACAGATACGTTAATGCTAAGAATCATTTACAATCACTGTTGATTTAGATTATTTTGCCATGCAAGAATTCTGTTCTTCCTTCCCTGTTTATTTTATTTTACTTTTCTTTTGGAAGAAGTACTCTTGCCAGGAGTGGATGGCACTTCTTATATCCAAGAGGATATGAAGAATATGAATGTATTAGAGAAATACGTCAACAAAGTCCTATATATAAATTCTAATACTGAAGTTTAGTGATGAATTGGTTATTTAGATAATAAGATATCATACTTAAATTATATTTCATTCATGCTTTCTATTGTTTATACACTGAAAATCTAATGATCTGAATGTGCAAAATCAGAAAATAAGGAGATAGATTGGCTTACCATTTCCCCCCAGAAATGTTTGTTAAAATTACCAGAGGGGCTTATTTGTCTATTAAATTAAAATAAAAGCATTCTCCAAACTGCCTATTTACCTACAATCTGTCTCAATTGGAAAATCTTTCAAGTCTTCCACTGGGAATGTTACAAGGAACTGATAGGACAACTATTCTTTAGTTACATTGTATTCACCATTTAGTTACCTACTTAGATTGTAAATCTAGAATCTGAAAATATGTTTAGGGTAACAATTCACTCATATGTTCTCAACAAACTTTAGGATCATCCGCTCTCCTCAACAATATCTCACTTGACAGCAAGAGGTAGGAGATGCTTCCTAGTGTTTGATTGCTGCTGCCTGATAGTCATTTATCTACTTTCTAATTAATTTTCTGCCTTGAATATGCAATTAAAATACTATTTTCCTCAATAGCCATTTACAGTATAAATATAAATACAAATGAAATTTTATGTTGTGGTCTATTTTTCTACATTATTGGCAACCACTCATATCCATGTCAACATACTCACTCTGGAAAGGAAGTCTTGGATGTCATACAAAACATTTTTAGATGACCAGCTTAGGTCCAGGAAAATTAATTCTTTTGTTAGTGACTGAGGACATACTTTTGCTCCTACACACTCACAAACACACACAAACACACACACACACACGCAGAAATAAATTACTGATTTAGTAGCAAAAAAATTGCATATTTATATTTAGTTGAAATTATGTGATCTGGATGTGTTGATATGCCTGTAATCTCAGAACTCAGGAGGCTGAGGCAGGAGGGTCTCAAGTTTAACAGCTGGGCTACATAACAAGAAACTCAAGAACAGCAACAAGTCTCACAAACCCTAAACTTTCTCAAATACCCCTAAACTTTCTCAAAACCCTAAACAAAAAAACAACGAAAATCTATGCTTCATAAAATTATGTAAAAAATGTCAATTCTTCTCTATTGATGGAAAACATTGTTTATGAAACATTTCCTTCATGTAGCAGCTCTTAGCATTCTAAAGACAAACAGCTAACAAGATTATTGAAAAACAAACCCTGTGAGAAAAGAAATGAATGTCTTATGGCATGAACGACTGGTTGCCAGGGTCCCAGGTCTGGTTTTTAGCAAAGTCTTTTAGTTTTGAGAATGGCTCTCTTAGGTATGAGTGTCATTATTTTTAGCAAAAGAAACCGTTTCACCCTTTGCCATGTCAAAGCACAAAGAACTCCATAAATTAGTGCTAGTGTTTTTATTCCTAAATACCTAACCACATACATACTTATGTCATGTAAATTTTATTGCCTTGTTTTCAGAATAAGGATTTTAGAAGATTAAAATTGACTTTAAAATAAATTTTAAGAAATTAACACTCTTTTCTGCTTTTTTTCCCTGCATCTCTAAATTTCTTTTAGTTTTGGGCAATGAAATTGGACCAGTCAGTTAATTTTTATTGCTGCTCAGTTTCCTGGAACAAAACCAAGCTGCGAGATTTCTACTGAAAACATTTTAAGAATTACTTAAAGCCAGACAGTAATAAGCATGTAAAAATATTATCACAAGTTTCATAAATATAAAAAAGACATGTTTCCCTTAATTCTGAAGACATGCCCTTTTTGTCATTGAGAAACACAGAAATATTTGAAATTCCTCAGTAATCTTGGGTTTATGAAGGGAAACATTTGGTGGTATTTGATTCACAAGCACACAGGGGCCTGTCTGCTTTTGGTTCTGTGTAATTGAAATGTACAGATTTGACATTGAATGTGTTATACTGTAGTTACCATAAAATGAACTTAGGACAAATGTACAAAAGGTTGGATGCAATTTAGACTGTAATGTTCTAGAAGCAGAGAGAGAAAGAATGAACAAGCCAAGTGTAATCCCTTGTGTCTATACAACAGATCAGCACAGACAATTTTTAGGACTTGGCAATTATCTTACTCTGACCAATATAGATGTTGTAAACACCATAATAATCAAAATTGGTTACCAATTTCCAATTAGATTATGTGAATGACATTCAAATTCACATTTGATTGTGTCCTGTCCAAATTCAGACTAAATTCACTAGCTACCAGTTAATTGGTCAATAGAACTTACTGAACTGACCGTATATAGAATAAGTGGACTAACCAACATGTGAAAAGAAAAATTTTCTACATAACTAGCTCATGTTCCAAACTATGCATGCCCTCATATTCTTTGTTATGAAGAAGAGATAAAATTTTTCTTGCTCATCATGACACCATGGTTGAGATATCATACCAGAAGACAGATTAAAGACAGAAATACAATTTATTTAATAAAATTATGTGACATGGAAATCTTTTTAAATGGAGATCCCCCAAAGGGAAATCTATGTACTTCTATGCTAAGTTTCTTGAGGAAGAGAATTGTTATGGGGAATTATGATCGGAGGATGAAAGGCAAAAGATCACATGGTAAAAATCTTGGGGGAATGTAACAAGGCCCATTTTTTTTTCAGATTTTTCTTGGTATCTCTGTATCCAGGATCAAGATGTTCCTTTCCTTTGGGAATAGAGAAGGAACATCTAGAATGAAAGTTTTATGATCTCCAAAGAAGAAGGGCAAGAGGAAGGTGTGAATGGCCTTCTTGCGTCTACTGTTTTCTCAGTTGCTGTGACTGTATTTTGGGGTAGCTTATCCTGAACCCATCAGTTACATTTATAAATTTTAACTTTTGCATGATGCTGTAGGTGTATAGGACCCAACCAAAAATTCTTTTAGAGGCAGACGAGGGAGTGATAGTTTAAAAATATTTCAGACTAAAGTTATTTAATATCTCACATTGCAACAAGATACTAGCCACACATGATCAGACGATGTCTATGAAATTTCAAGGTTAAGCGCTTGTAGACTAAACAATATAAAGAAGAAGCAAATAAGGAGAGCCTTAATTTTAAGTTGAAAACCTAAAAGTTTTACCACTAAATAGGACCAGCTATCCTTAGATAACCATGTGTTTGTGGACATAGAAAGAACTTCAAAAGGGAAAATAGACAAAAAGTAAATCAATGTGAAATTGCAAACATGTAGGAAGAAAGTATTGTGAAGAAACAGAGCAATCACAAGAAGCCATGTGGACACCACACAAATAAGAATTACATCTTATACAGCAGCAAAAGCTTGACTAAAGCTAAAGTACAAATTTAAACACAACTATTTCAATCAGGATCCTATCTTCTTTTTGACTTTTCCTTCTCAATTACTGTTTATTTTGAAAATTTTTTCTTTGGACCTGAGCTCAGCCTATTCTGTCATCATCAACGAATATGGTTATGGCATTGGTACAGGGTCCACTGAATCTGTCCAAGGGGGCTGAAATATGAAAAATGTCTCAAACTCTGGAAGCTATTCTAGGTGAGGAAATGTAATTCATATCCTGCCTCAGGTGTATTTAAAAACTTCATTGGTAGGAAGCAGAGTGCTAGCTGTGTTTGTTGGACCAGACTAACGTGAGCAAGGTACCTATCCTCAGACAGAGGGACCTAAGCAATTGAAACATTCTGACAGAATCACTTCAGTTGGAGAGGGAAGCAGTCAGAAAGATGACTTTCTTAAAAATCAACAGCTAATTGGAGGCAGTCTAATTGTTTTATAATCTTTTTGAACTGTTTGGTAGTTTTTTAAGCAACAATATCTACTATATTCTCTCTGACTGTTAAACTTGATGTTCCCTTTCATGTGGTTTCACTTTTACAGTTTCAGTTACCTGAGATCAACTATGCTTTGAAAATAATAAATGGAAAATTCCACAATTTTAAGTTGCACACCTTGCTAGTGGTATGACATAATTTTGTCCTATTCTGCTCTTTCCTGCCCGGGATGTGAATCATGTCTTTGGCCAGCACATCCATGTGTATATACTTACTACTCACTCATCAGTCACAGTAACCATCTTGGTTAGCAGATCCACTGTGTTATTATAGGGACCATGTTCAAATAACCTTTATACAGTAGCCAAACACTGTGATGATGCCTTCATCTCTGACATCACTTCAATTCACTAGGTAGGCATTGTAACACCTCACATTGTCATAAGAGGAACAAGACAATATAATAAGATATTTTTGGGGGGCCGGGGAGAGAGGGAGCGAGCTTATAACTTCTATTACTGTCTATTGCTATACCTGTTCTATCATTAGCCATTATTGTTAATCTCTTTTTCTGAGGAATTTCTAAATTAAACACTATCATAGGTATGTACATATAGGAAAAACATCGCACATATGGGACATGGTCACATCTGGGATTTCAGGTGTCCACTGGGGTGTTGGAATGGATTGCTTTTGACTAAAGGGGGGATATTTTATGACTTTTTACAATAAAGACACAAATAAAAAGCTCTAACCTCTACCCCAAACTATTAAACTTCACAATCTAAAAAAAAGTATTTTTGTGTTTAACCTTGTTTTTTATTTATATGCTTTAAAATTATTTAGAGGAAGTTTTATAACATTCCTTTTCATTTAATGTATTCTGAACATTTCTTGTACATTTAAATATGCTTGTAAAATGGAATTTTAAATTAATACATACATTTACTCTTGAGAACATAATTATTTAGCCATTCTATACTTGGTGGCAGATTTGACTGTTTCATTACTGTTACTATTACTACTACTATACTACTACTACTACTATAGTAATAGTATTCTTTTGTGATAAAAAATACTCTTATGACAAAGTATTTGTATCCATGTCATATTTAACTTAGATTTCTGAGTTGCAGCTTATGTATTTTTATGGCCTTTCATAAAATGTTATAAATAGCTTCCAAAAACCATGTATACCTTTGCTTCTACTTACACTAGAATGCTGTATGAGTGTCTGTATAAAAGTTCTCATGCAAATATTGGATAATATATATCAAGATTTAAAAAATATCTTGCTTATTTGGTAGGGAAAATGGCATTGTATAGCTGCTTTGATTTGCATTTCTTTAATTAGCTGAACCATTTGAATATTTAAAAAATCTATTTATTAATTACTTGCATATTTCCTTTGCAAGTTCAGATTTCTTTGTTTAATTTTCTGATGGAAATTTTGCCTTACAAATCCATCTAAAGTTTTATAGCACAATTGAAAATATTTTTAACTAGTTTTGTCTCTTTTACACATATTTATGGTATTTTTTGATGTTTGCAAGTTTGAGTGTATATATCTTAATGTAGTAAAAACAATAAATTTTTCCTTTATTTCTGTTTTATATTTAGAAAGTTGTTTTTTCATTCAATGTATCATAAAAATCTACTCATTTATAATTTATTTTAAAACCTAATAGTTTTGTATATTTCATGCTATTATCCATCATGAATTTATTTTGACATGTGGTGGGAAGTACAGATCTAAGTTTAATCCCAACATTTTTTCCAAATAATTAACTTATTCTCACAGCATAATTAACCAGCCCCTTTCTTTCAGGTCTGAAATGTCATTTCTCTTCATGAACTATACTTTTAATTACATGTGCATATATGTATTAGAAAATCAATTCTTTTGCAGTTACTACATTATTTTAATTGTTATGGTGTCACATGTTTTCATATATGACAGTAAAATCTTTTTTGTTATAATTCTTAACATTTGACTGAGTTTATTTTACTTGTCTAGGCTTCCATATATACTCTTTAAGCCTTCTGTTCAGTTACAAAAGAAAATACATTCAATTCCCCCATCACTTTGGAGACTTTGGAGGCAGAATAATTACTACCCAAGATGTCTATATCCTAATTCTTAAAACCTGTGGCTTTGTTATCTTCCATAGTAAATGGGACTTTGTGACTGTGATTAAATTGAATATATGAAATTACTTTCCCAAATTTTCTGGATGTGCTCAGGGTTATAGCAAGGTTCTGTATCAGGAAAAGAGGAAGGCAGGAGATTCAGAGTCAGAGAGGAGACAAGGGAAAGAGAAAGGACAGGGAGGATGAAGATTTGAAAATGTTCCACTTCTGACTTTGAAGATGGAGCAAGAGCTTGCAAGGAAAACAAAACAAAACAAGTTGGCCCTGGAACATGAAAGGCAAATGAAAGAATTCTGTCGCAGAGCCTCAAGGAGCGTAGAAGCCTATTAACTCTTTGATTTGAGTCCATTGAGACCCATTTTGGATTTATTTTCTTTGGAACTCTTAACAATGCATTTCTGAAAGCCACAAAATTCATGGTAATCTGTCACAGTGCACTAGAAAACTAACACAGACATAACTAACGTTACAAAGCTCAACTTTTCCTTAACATGCCACAGCTTTGCATCCTATCTTCTTTTATGTTCTATTTTTTTTTAGCATGAAGTACTTATATTTCTTGTGAAGTCAATTCTTAGTAATTTAGATTCCACAGATGCTATTAGCAATGGGATGTCTTAACATTATATTTTAAATGATTATTTATGAAATATAAGAAAGCCATTGCTATTTTTGTTAGTTTATTTCTTCTCCTGAATGAATAAATTGTTTTATTTATATAATTTGAGTTTTTATCTTTTTAAAATTCTTATTTTTATTCATTTTCCTACTTTCCTTAGACCTGTTTCAGGTTTATGTTGTATTTCTTCTGGAGTTGAGTGCCCAATTTATTAATCCCGCATCCTATCATTTAGCTTTGAATGTAATTGTTGGGCTGAAAGTTGAGACTGAGAGTGCTTTCCTAGTGTGCACCAAGCTCTGACTTGAACTCCCACACTGCAAGGATAAAAAAAAGAAAGAAAACAATTGGTGTTGCGATAAGTTTCTGTCTTTGCTGTGTATTACATTTGAATCAATAGTTTTTAAAAGTTACTTTAAAACATCATTTAATAGTGGTTACTGTCTGAAGGTTTCCTAGTAAGATGTTTTGACTGCCATTGCTTAAAATTTTCTTTTGTTTTATATTGTACTATGTAATAACAGACATACACAATTTTAAGTTTACGAAAATATGGGCTTTTATCTGTGATATAATATTTTAACTATTTTTATAAATGTCTAATGAGTTCTTGAATAGAATGTAATGCTTCTAGCTTTATTACTAGCAATTGAATACACCATATTAAGTATATAGTGTGATATCTCTGATTGTTCTTTGTATCTATCCAGCGTATATCCTTACTTTTCATTTTAAAACCTGTGAGCTATTTTGTATATGTAAACAAAGTATAATTTGATTTGCTTTTAACCAAAGCAAATTTTTGATTATTTTTGAAGGTAAGGATACTTGAATTAAAGCAGCAACTGATAAGGTTGACTAGATGTGTTTGAGAGATATTTTAGGAGGTAGAATTGACAGGGCGATGACTTGAATGAGAAGAACATCATTATATAGAGTGGGCAAACAGTACTTTGGCAGGGAATCTTAATGAATCGGTTTGAAGAGTCTATAATATGCAGATTGGGCATATCTACTGGATAAAAAGGTTTAGAGCTCAGGCATATGATAAAATTAGTGACATAAAGACATTTTTGGGATATTAATTGAGATTGGAATGAACATGGTTGTCATTTGAGGAATAGCTATGTTAGATTGAAGATAAAAATGAAAAGAAGGATTAACTAATGGAAGACAATCTTGTACCATAAGAAGAGTAGAGAATCAAAAGCACAGATAGACCCTTTTATTCTCAGTACACGGCAAGGACTTTTTTGACTAGAAAGATTAGAAAGTAAGTAATTTTTAAAACAGGCAAGTGGAGGATGAAAGGCAGAGTTTATTTAGTTCTGATTATTTTCCTGAGTCCTTTAAGTTACAGTGGAATCAGTGCTGAATCTTGCTGATCATACACTGTCAAAAAATACTATCTGTTTGGTTGAGGCTTTTGGGGTGTGTACTTGTGGTTTCTCCTCCTTGCTTGATGTCTTCTGCTATTACAGGTGAGATATTAGTGCTTAATTTCCAGCTCATGGTTCTGATGTAAGTGGATATCTTTTTTAAACAGAGGAAACAGAGTTACTTGATAAGGGAAAGAAGAGAGAGGTGAAATTGTAGATTTGTTAAGATGGTGATAGTTTGAAATAAGATCAAGTTTGTAGAGAGGACAGGATTTTGTAAGCATCCCCTACTTAGGCTAAGATCACTTGGAGTGTCAGGATTATAACATTCTCTCTAATATTTAGAGGCCTGGGAACAGGAGTGTATGCATCAGAGCAGTGGTTTTTCTTTATAGATGTTCATCCTTAGAGGAAATATGGTAGTAGACAAGAATACAAGAGTTTTGGTTGTAAGGGTGCCGGTTGGCATTATGTACCAAAGATTATTTCTTTCCAAGCACTATTTTATTAAATAAAAAATCTTCATGAACACTATTTTCATTAACACTGCAGTCTTAAGTATTTTCTAATTCTTGTTCTTTTCAGCTTATTTTATCCATGCCTTATTTCCAAGTGACACATGTGTATGTTATACACATATAGGTGAATATTTATTTTGTTGCCTAATGTCATCCCATTATTGAAAAAAATCCCCATAAACATATCTGGTTTAAAATAATATTTCAACCCTGATTTATGACTTAATATCTTAGCTAACATTATTTGATAAGCATGCATATTCTCCATTGTCTTCAGGGGGTATTCACGAAAATTTGATAACTTTTTATATTGTTTTGTTTGGATCCTTTATAGTCTTCCTAATTTTGTTGTTTTATTTAACTATTAAATGCATTGTTATGAAATTTTGCTTTGTTTTTTCATAAAATAAAAGAAAAAGAATAAATGTAGATATGAAGTCCCCTCTTGTGTTATGGATTTGTCTTTTTTTTTCTTGTAGTTACTAATTTTGAATCCATTATCCAATGCGAAAAGGCTTAGAGGATCTTTACATTTTTGTGAATTGAAACTTTTATGTGATATCATGCTTGTTTATGAATGTAGTGCTTCCTGCTTATTTTGTTTGCTACTAGTATGGCGATTCGATCCTTATTTTGAATAGTGCTTTTTATGATGTTTCTTTTTCAACCTTTTTCTTTCAAAATATTTGTTTTTGTGTTATTTGATTTTGTAAGTACATATACATTTATTTTACTTATAAATGTCTGTCTGAATCCTTTAATGAGAATATTGTAATGTTTTACATTTAAAGTACTATTATATTTTTAATCTAGTGATGGATTAAATTTCTAGCTTTCTTATACTCATGAGTCACAATAGTTTTCCATGTTCCCTTATTGTAACACTGAGGACTTTGCTGATCTCATACATTGGGAAGTACAACTTTTGCTTCTATATTCTAGAACAGTTTGCATAGAATTAGAATTATTTCTTCCTAAAAGGTTTGGAAGAACTTTCTAGTGACATAATTAAGCCCTGCAGTTTCTTTCTTGGAAGAATTTAACTCTGATCAACCTTACTAATCAATATACATCTATCCAAGTTAACTTTCTTTGTGTGTGTGTGTGAGTGTGTGTGCGTGTGTGTGAACTTTAGGTGTCTGTATCTTCCAAGAAATGGTTTAATTTATTTATATTGTTGAATTCATGGTCATAATTTAAAAAAATCTTTCCCTACTATTTTGTTAATGCCTCAAAAACTTTAGTGATACTTTCTTTTCATTGTTGATATTGGTAACTGTGTCTATATTTTTGTGTTTGTCATTTTGGCCAGAGACTTATCATTTTTAATATTCTTTTTGAAAAATCTTTGGTTTCCAGATTTTTTCTTATTCTTTTATTTTTTCCTTGATTTTTTTCTTATATCTTTATTAGTTTCTTTCACATCACTCTGGGTTTTATGTTTTTCCTTTTCTAGTTTCTTTTGGTGAACGTTCATAAAAATCAATTTTTTTTTCAAACATATACATTTATTCATATAAAATTTATTTTAACCTCTGTTTTAATTAACATTTTGAAAAATTCATCATCGTGTGGAATTTGATGAGTGTACTTACATACACCTTCTTAATGTTGTATAGCCCGTTGTTCCTTGGTTATTGCACTGAATTCTGTAGGTAATCATAACAATTGCAACCATTTATGTATCTTAACATTCTAAACACAGGAAGGGTGCAGGAAAATCTTGGTATCAACTATATAGGGCACAAACCATGGAAGGATCTTTCTACTACTGGAAGCTTCCGTGGGCCATTCAGTAAGTATATCCTGGGTGCATGGGAAGATCTGGGATACTGTAGTACATTGCTGTAGATTTTGTAAACACTTGGGATAACTTAAATTTATAAAAATATTTTATTTCTTTCATAGTAAATTTTATGCACTTTAAAATGTTTAACTCTTTGTAATAAAACAGCTAAAAAAGTCCATATTATACAGCTGTACAAAAATTTTTATGTCCACATCTTATATGCTTTAATTTTAGTTTTTAAATTATTTATTTTGTACTTTTGAAGCTTTGTTAAAAGCTGCACACAAACACACGCATCATTCTAGGCCCACACAAGGTGAGGAGCATTAGTTTCAGTCATAACCTGTTTCACTGGGAGGGCTCCAGAGGCAGAGAAGCACACCTATGGTGATCACATCTCCTCCTGGAATTCCTCCTACAGCTCTGCTGAGACCTTTCTTCTGTAAGCAGCATTCTCTCCAGAAACATGTCCATGGTGCTTTGGTTGGTTTCTTTCTTTTATCATAGATTAATTGTAATCACATAATGCACCACAAATGCTCTTCTTTATTAATGAAAACATTTCCCATTTGGAGTCAATGTCTCCAAGCTTTTAAGGAGCTTGTTGAAGTTTACAAAACCACCTGCTGAACGCTTCATTGTAGATTTTCTTGAAGTTCTTCTTGTTTAGTTTTATTTTCTTCTGCTCCTTCTTTATTGATGCATTTACTAGGTGATTGGAACTTTTCAGCACCTTATAATCTTATGAGACTACCAATATATAGGCTGTCACCATCATTGACTAAAAATTCATTATTCAGGGTAGAAATGTAATTCTAAATATATTCTAATTTTCTCTGAGTTTGTCTTTGACTCATACATCTAAAATTGTGTAGTCTACTTTAAAAATATTTAGGTACTTTTCAAATGTCAATATTATTGATATGAACTTTGATATTTTTAGGGAACAAAATGTATAGTCTTAATCACTTTTTAAAGTGTTTTTTGTTTTATGCCCAAGAGAGTGGTTCATCTTGTGAATGTTCCAAATGTTCTTGAAAAGAGTGTATACTGTGCTATTTTCAGGTAGATTGTCCTATAAATATCAATTAGATCAAGTTGGTTGATGATATTATTCAGGTCTTCCAAATCCTTAGTGATTTTATATCTACTTGTTCTATTGATCACTTACAGGGGAATATTGAAGTGATTGTCTTTTTCTCGTGTGTTCTATCAGTGTGTTTCACATCTTTTGGAGCTCTTTGGTAAGTTGCATGCAGTAAGTGTTCATAAGACTCTTGGTGAACTGAGTATTTTATCACTATGTAACTTTGTTTTATATCATCCACAATTTTCCGTGTTCTAAAGACTTGCAGCCTCATCACTCTTGGCTCTCGACATCACTTCAGCTGCAACATCAACAGACCCTGGCAAGAAGATAATATAGACATTAGAGTGATCTCAGAAGGAATTTAAAGCTACTGTGACAACATTTCTTCAGTGAGTAATTGCAAGCTCACTTGAAATAAAAGAAAAAAATAGGAGGTGTCAGTTCATAAATTAGATTATAGAAAACCAACAGAGAGTTCTGAATGAAAAATATATAAGATTCAAGACGAAGACCTTAGTAGATGAGCTCACTATCAAGATAGAGAAAACAGAGAAAAGAATTATTCAACTTGAAGACAGAACAATAGAAGTTATCTGAGAAACATAGTTAAAATAGTTAAAATAGAAATAAGTGATTAGTCCTATTGACTTGTGGGTCTGTACCAAATGACCTAATATTTATGTTTGCAAAGATTTACAAGTAGAAGAGAAAGAAAGAAGGCCTATGTACATGTTCAAAGAAATAAAACTACAGGAAATTCCCAAAATTTGGCAATAAGCAAACTAACCACAGATTCAAGAAACTAAAGGAATTCCATACAGGATAAACTTGAAGCAATTTACATTGAAACAAATCATAGTTAAACTTTTGAAAAGTGTAGACAAGGAAAAAAAAATTTAAGCAGCTGGAAAGAAACAATATTTCTAGTCAGAAGTCATGGAGACCAAAAAAATAAAAAAATAAAAAAAGTCATACATTTTTCAGGTAGTAAAAGAAAACAACTGTCAAACTAGAATCCTCTGAGTTGTGAAAATATCCTTCAATAATGCAAGGAAATCAAGACCCTTTCAGATAAAGAAAACCAAGAGATTTATCACAAATAGACTTACTTTAAGCTAATGGCTAAATGAATTTATAAAGAGAAAATTTAAAACAAAGAAAATAGACAGGAAATAATAAGATTTGTTTAAGATGGTGAGCAGGAGGCATCCTGCAGCCACAAGTTGCTCTGGAATATTTATCCATAACAGCGGGTATAAGGCTCTGTGAGGAGATAAAGCTATCATAAGAAATTGTGGGACTGCAACTTGAGAGAGTTAGCAACCAGGCAAAGCCTGAAATATTGCTATTTAGGAAGATAAGTTAACTGAAGGAATACACTCCAGCACTGAATGAACTGCAGCTCAGTGGAGGGCTAGAAGCTTGCTCTGCTGTGTAGGGAGAAGAGGAAGACCTCGACATACTCTCCCAAGCACGGACTCTCTCACTGAACAGAGATATGACTTGGGGAGAAAGGAGATCTGAGTAAAACGAAGTGAGTAGAGACTGGCATGGCAATTTCCACATTTCTCTCTGGATTTAGACAGCATAGGACTGGGAAGCCATCTTAGAAACTCTGCAGCCACACTCACCCCTTGCCTCAGTGGAACAAACAGGTGATGGATTTAGGGAGACTTGTGGTGGGAAGTGATCTTGAGTGACTCCCTTTGCCTCGGTGCAGAAGATCCTCACATTCTCTATAACAACAAGATGTAACTGCCACTGTGCCACAGGACGGAAGTAAACACCTATCCTAGTAGTGTAGGCCCAGGGAAAACACTAAAGCTAAAAATTACAAGATTGGGAGAAAGACCCTAGCCTCCCCTCCCAGGAGACCAAACTCTGGTTTGGGAGAGCATCTGTGCGCCAAGAGTGCAAAACAATGCCAGTTTGACTATATCAGCAGACAAGGGGTTCTGCTATGGCATGTTGAGGGGGTCTGAGTTTAAGAGGCCTTCTTTAGGGATGAGCAGAAGGCTGAACATGCATATCTCCTAACACAAACGCAGAGCCTATGTACCCATTCCCCACCAGCTATAACACCCTGTGACCAAATTATCTTCCAAACACATGAGATTTCAGGGACAATATAGATGAAACCGTGACACCTATGAATCTGCAGGTATCTGATTTTTTTTTTTCACAAAGAGGCCAAAACACACACTAGAGAAAAGACAGCTTCTTTAACAAATGGTGCTGAGAAAACTCCCTCTTGTAGAAGATTGAAAGATCTCTACCTCTCAGCCTGTACTAAAATCAAATAAAAATAAAAGCCTACAAATAAAACCAGAAATATTGAAACTTCTCAAAGATAACATAGGGGAAACACTTAAAGCCATGGACACAGGTAAAGGTTTCCTAGGGCCAGGGATTTAGCTCAGTGGCCCTGCACCTGTCTTGCAAGTGCAAGGTCCTGAGTTCAATTCCCAGTACTGGAAAAAAAAAAGATTTGAGGTAAAGACTTCCTAAATTGAACTCCAGTAGCATAAAAAACAATATCATAAATCATTAATTGGGCTCACATAAAGTTAAAAAGTCCTGCACAACAAAGAAAAGAGCAGAGTGAAGAGTCAACCTAAAGAATGGCAAAAAATCTTTAGTATTTACTCTTCTGGTAGAGGATTAATATCTTGAGTCTATAAAGTACTCAAAAAATTATTCCTCAAAAGCAAATACTCCAACAAAAACTGGGCAAATAAACTGAATAGAGATTTCTCAAAAGAAGTACAAATGTCTACTAAATATATAAAAATGTTCAACACCTTTAGCTATTAGGGAAACGCAACTTAAAACTACTTTGAGATACCCTCTCACTCCATCAGAATGGATTTTATCAAGAATATAAAAACTAAGGGCCGGGGATTTAGCTCAGTGGCACCACTCTTACCTCACAAGCCCAAGGTCTTGAGTTCAATCACCGGCACTCCCCCCGCCCCCCAAAGAATACTAAAACCAAATGAATGTTTCAGGATGTGCGGAGATAAGGAACACTCCTAGAGATTCAGTGAGAATATAAGCTAGTGCAACTTCTATGGAAATTGGTATGGATATTCCTCAAAAATCTAAAAGCTGAAATACCATTAGATCCAGGTGTACCGCTGCTGTGTATATTCCCAAAAGAATTAGAGACATCATATTATAGCAGTACATGCATACCTTTGTGTATCATAGCACAAATCATAATAGCTAAGCTATGGAAACAGCTGGTGGTATACAAACACGTTAGAACATTATTCAGCCATAAAGAATGAAACCATGCCATTTACAGGAAAATGGGCGGAACTGGAAACCACTATGCTAAATGAAAGAAGCCAGAAGCAGAAAGTAAAACTATCCCATGTTTTCTCTTATATGAGAAACCTAAAATATAAATAAATGGATGAAAAATTAAGGAGATATATAGGAAACTGGAAAGTAGACTCTTGGAAACGGGGAAGATAACCTAGAGGAGAAGGGAGGAAATGGAAGGGAAGGAACAGGGATTTAAAATGATGAAGATATGTTAGTATTCTATTAACATGCAGTTAAATGATAAAAACAAATATATGAGCCAAATGATAGATTTTTTTCCCTTTTCTCGTGGGGTTTATTAAGTTATGCTTTGACTGAAAAAATATAACCTTATTTAATGTGTTATTTTAATATATTTAGATAAAATGTTTCAAACAATTATACTGTATAAACGATGGGGGATAATAGGTAGGTTGCAAACTTCAATTTCATTGATAAGTTTCTGCAACTTACAGAGTTTTATAGGATATATATTCATGTAGTATAATAACTAAAGAATTAGTTAAAGGAGTATGAAAATAAGTAAATTTTACAAACCTTATATTGTTAAAAATGGAATTCTAAAAATGTTCAAGTAACCCACAAAGAGTCAAAAACATGAAAGTTTAAATGGAAAATAGAAGAAATAAAACTCAGAAAAAAATTTCTATTTTGAGTGCTATTAGGCTGATAAATTTTACATTAAAAAATGTTCTCAACTTGGCTTGTAAGCAATCTGATCTGTGAAACTTAAGAATTTGGCTTATTTCTTAATAGAAAATAGTTTCTAAAATCAACCTCATGTCTTTGAACCTCACTTTTCTCCCAGATCTTGGGTCTTCTTGTCTTGACTGCTTTAAATTGCACAAACTCTTTGTCATCCTAGCTCCATGCCCCTATGCCCACCTCCACTGGCTTCTTTCTTAATCACCACTTTCTTTTGTGAATTCTTAGCCTCTCTGCTTCTCCAAGAATTAACATGTGCTCTATCTAAGAAGAAAAGAGGGATGCAGAGTTTTAAAATCACCTCATTGTGCTCGCTTCGGCAGCACGTATATTAAAATCAGCTAATTAACATAACTTATTTACGATATTTTGGCTTTTCAAATGTGGATTGTCTTCAAAACTCTGGATTCTTACAATCTATCACTTTTTGAGAAAAATATTTTTTGGAGCAAAAGTGTGCTATAAGCTATTTCATTATAACTGGAAGCAGAGATTAGGAACACATTTGCTTAGGGCAAGCTACCTGATTGCAGCAGAATATAGAGGCATTAAGAAATAGGATATGTCATATTTGAGACTTTATACATTCTTCAATTAATGAATATTCATTAAGAATCGAATGAATGCTCACCATTGTCATGTTACAGATTCTGTAGGTAATAGAAAATAATGTCAAACAGAGTTTCTAATGTCTAGAATGTTATGCATAATAGGAAATATAAAACAAAAAATTAGAGATTAAATACTAGAACAATGAAGAATTATCTGCTATTTGAAAAGAGAAAACTGAACTTTAGCAATTCCCTCAGCCATCACCTTGAATGTAATAAAAATTAGCACAATTAATAGTCAAAAACTCTAAAATTATGAATCATTGTCTGATTTATAGATGACTGCATTGGATATGAAATACAATTGTCAAAAGTGTTTAAGAATATAATAAAATCTTTTTAGTACTTTTCTTTCATAAAAAATCAAGGCTTGAACAATTTTTTAAATTATAGAATGTGGTACCAACCAGATAAATGCAAGCTTATAAAGCATTTGTATTTCAGTGTCTTCAAAATGATTTTATAAAGAGAGAAGATATTTCTTGATAAAACAAAACAAACAAGCCTAAGAGGTAAAAAGGCACTACATTCAAATGTTAAATGTGAACCACAACATTAGTTGTATATCTGGTTTAATAAAACAAGCTACATAGGATGGGAAAATTGTGCAAATTTTAATATAGGCTTGGTTTCATATTATAGGACCATTTTCTATTTTCATAGGTATTATAATGGCAACTAAATTCTTTAGGGCAATATCTTTATTTTCAGGAAATGTGTGCTGGCATTTGGATGGTGTATCATTATATCTACAACCTTTTAAAAATGGTTTAGCAATAACAAAGAAAATATGTTAATTATTCAATTTAGTACTGAATGTTATTGAAGCACTCTTTCTCCATTTCTGTCTTTGAAACTATAAGAAAAAGTTAAAATATACTTTAATATTGGACATTGACTACTTAATTGAAGGAAACATTGAGGAGTGCATCGATGATTTGGAGGTCTGATGAGAGGCTCTGCCTGAAGGGGAAATAATGTAAACTAAAGCTCAGTGATTAATATGAAAATGACCTATCATTTTTAACTTGCCTCACTTTATGTTAATTCCTAAAACACTTTCCTAAGGACAGTAGAGCTGACTGCACTTTTATAGAGCACTTTTATGTCTGATTATGTGGTAGCAGTGTCAATTTCCCCTAAACAAGAGGTTCCGTGATTCTCCATGAGAATTTTGGAGTTTAACTATCTTCCTTTAAGTATTCCAACCATTATATTATTTCTTTTATCCAAATTCCCATTTTAAGGTTCATACTTCTCCATTCAGCAGTATGTTTCCTGTTTATAGAGTAACATGAGAAAATACACTACCTATAAGGTCAATATTGTTTTGTTATGTCGTGTTATGTTTACAAACCCAAATGCTATTAATTTACTAATCTAATCAAAGCCTCCAGCTATTACTTCAGGGTCTGATGGCTTGGGAAAATAAGTTAAGGTTCCTAGTGAAATTTCCTCATGCTGCTCAATTGTATTACCTGTGGCTCTTCTTGCTTTTCTTCCCAAATTCTTCTGTATCCCAGTTACAAATAATCATTATTATATCTCTGCACTCAGTTTCTTCCCTTTTGAATAATCACAACACCTAGCACTTACACTGTATTTGGTTTCCTATTTTCAAAGTGCTTTGCAATCAGTAGCTAGCTGAGCTCCCTTACCCGTGAAATTTATTTCTTGATGACACAAGGAACAAGTTTTCAGCATCTGGCTATGCCCACTATTGCTACCATAGAGCAGGGAGAAAATCAGCGCTGTGAATTGAGGAAGAGGTTAAGGGTCAAGATATTTTTGCCCTATTTTTGACTCTGCACTTGATTTCTGCACATCTTGGTTTAAGGCAATTGTTCATTGTAAATTTCTCCACCTGTAGGAGAGGGAGGATAGATTCCAAGTTGAAAAGATAAGCAGTTTATCTCTGGAATAAGTAAGATGCTCTGAATTTGAAATAAGACTTTGGTACCTAAGAACATTGTCCACAAAGAGATGTCTGAAAGTTTTCCCATTGTGGTATGGGATTTCCAATTAAAAGATTATCTAAATTTCTGAAATTACATGGTGAATAAAAATATTCTCACTATATTCTCATCTTACAGTCTTTCCCTCCTTAGAAGTGAATAGGACAAGGGGAAAAAAAAGGCAAGAAAGAAAGACCACAGGGCTAGATCTAGTTAGTGGCATTCAGTAAACTGTGCACTCTTTCTATGTATCAGTCATTGTGATAACTTTTCCTGATTATAAACCATAATTAACAAGGGTTTCTAGTGACACACATGAAAAAGTACTTGGTAATCAAACTGACAGTCTCCTTTCATCTGATTTTTTATATTTGTTTTTCTGTTTTCAGTGCAAGTGGTAGGTTAACTTGTAACAGAAATCTGTTAATGCAGAAGAAATAAAGGCAAAGAAGAAGAATACCAGATAACAATTTAGGGCTGGGGATTTAGCTCAGTGGCACCACGCCTGCCTTGCAAGTGCAAGGTCCTGAGTTCGATCCCGAGTACAAAAAAATACGCAAAACAATTTTAATGATGACAATAATTAAGAAAAAGACAAATGTATTTATCTGGATATTTGTTTTGATACACATATTGTCTTTCTTCTCTTTTGTGACAGATGTTGCTAAAGTTAGAATGTTTATCTTCAATTAAATTCTTGGATCTGAGTCATGCAAGACAATATCTTGCACAGATATTTTGTTTGAACATGTTCTATTGAAGAATCATAGATAACTAATATTGAAGATAATATTTACTTAATTTCTTATAAAAATTAAATGGGTATTTTTTTGTACAATAGATGCAAATAAAATCTTAGGAATTCTGAAGAGAAAATCGTAGCATGATTTGTAGAGCCAAGAAGAAAGTAATTCTGTGATTTCATGTTGGTCAGAAACAACAATACATAAACCTACACAATATGGTTCTCCTCTTTTTCTGTCACTGTTCAGCCAGGAGATACTATTTCTTTTAGAAGAAGAGGCACTGAATTCATACTGAAGTTCTAACTGGGAAAAGGATTTAAGGAGGTCTTAGAAAGGTGAATTAGTGACATTCCTAGCTTTCCAGAGAAGTAGTATCCATATTCTCATTTTGAGGTATTTATTTCTGCTCCGAGGTACTGGATGATGTGAAACAGAATATTTCGATAAAACCTGAAAAATTCAGAAAGAATTTTTTTTCATTTATGTAAATATTTGATACGCATGTAATGAAATATAGATTGTAATTTTTTTTTTTGTACCCGGGATCAAACTCGAGTCCTTGCCTTTGTGAGGCAGGCAGTGGAACCACTGAGCCAAATGGTAAATTTTTTAAAAATTGACATTTCAAAGCAATACAAGTTGTGAATTGGTGTTTAAGCCAGATGAGGAGAAGAGGAGCTATGCTACTTCACATATTCACTTTTGGTCATTGTATGGTTATTCATGATATGGTACTTTAGATCAATGACTTTTGAGAGATTCATTATTTTTCCCTACTTTATTCTTTCAAACATTTGTGTATAAGAAGTGTGCTAATCATTTTTCCTTGAAAACAAAGTAGCATATTTGTTTATCATATCTTCTAAAATAGTGGTGAAAATGATCAAATTTTACCTTTACAATCCTGGAGAAAAGAAGATTATTTACTTTGCTCATCTGTGTAATTCAGTGGTACTAGATATTAGGTCAAGACTTCTAAGTTCTCCTGTTCATTTTCTTGGGGAATTATAATATTTTATAGTTGTATTCAATTGATAATTAATCCTTGTGTCAGAAATGGTTTGATTTCATGGCCTATGGAAAAAAAATCTGAAGCAATAAAAGAAATCCATTTCACACAATAACGCTTTCTATTCCATTAAAATATTTTTTATCCTATAAAATTTTGATCACCAGTAGAAAATGCCAAAGTTTTAAGCCAAAATAAATCTATATATCTTTATGAAGTATAAATGATTGGTATGGCTACTCTTTCACAAAATAATTTCTGAAGCATTATTATATGGAAGAAACTGTTTTAAAAGCCAAAACTGTAGTGTTTTTAAGGTCTACCAGTATGTATATTCAATTTCTTCATGGGAGATTTTATATACATTAGTAGCTCCTAGATCTTGGATGGTTCCCTCAATACCTACTGCCAGGCCTCAACTTGATTTTTGGGACCGATGAACAAAAATTAGCGTACTATCTTTAATATTCATGTTGAACTTGTACATTCAATTTCATAAACATGTGTGATAGGGATCTGGCTTGAGAGATTGCCAAACATTTTGAGGATTAACGTTTGATCATGTGGTACTGAAATTAGTTGCTTCTGCACACCCAAAAAGTAACATTTAATAAAATGTTAAAAACCGTACATTATTAAATACCCAACATTAAAAACATATTAAAAACCCAACATTACTCCTAGGGTTTTAAAGGATTTATGACTTCAGAACATGCTATAGATAAGGACTGGGAGATGTAGAAAGTGATAAAAATAAAGAAAATCTAAGACTAATTTATAATTGGATACTATTCCTGGATCATCTACATTAAAACTGTTAAGAACATCTTTCATGGATCCAGATCAGTAAATAGGCCACAAAAGAAGAAATCAGCCTAATTTTTAAGATCAGAAATATTGTATTCATTACTGTATCCCTGAAAAAGAGAGAAAAATAATATAAAACAAACAAACAAACAAGCAGCAATGCCGTCTCCTTGAACGTTTATGTGTTCTTGAGTACAAGCTTTCCAATTAAGAATTGAAATATATTGATTTAACAATATTTGTCTAAATAACACTTCCCAGTAGAATTTTTAAAATTAATTTTATTGGTACGTTTTATTGGTACACTTTAGGTATACAATTTGTTTACAGTTATCATTGGGTGTTTGTACCTGTAGATGATATATCTTGGTTCTTATTTTTTCCCCATTACCTGTGCGCCCTTCACCCCCTCCACCCTTCCCTATTTACATAGATTTCATTTCCATGTTTTTTTCTTTTCATAGTTTTTCCTTTCCCTCTTTTCCTTTCCTCTCCCTTCACTCCTTCGTCTTTGGACCTTTTTTCCTATTTCAAATTATCAATTATTCATTATAATCATTTTAACCCTTGTTTACACTATCAGTTTCTCACACTAGTGAAACTATTCAGTATTTACACATGTGTGTTCTATTTATTTCACTTAAAGAGTATGGCCTTGATATACATCCATTTAGCTATAAATGACTCCAGCTTTTCGTTCTTTATGGCTGAGTAGTACTCTATTTTATAAAAAAAACCACATTTTCTTTATCCAGTTTCCAGTGGATGGGCACTTGGGCTGCTTCCAAGCTTCAGGTATTACAAACTGTGAGGCTATGAACATGGGTGCACATATATCACTGTGGTATGATTCTTTTAATTCTTTTGGGAAGATACCTAGCAGGGGAATAGCTGGGTCAAATGGGACCTCTAGTCCTAGTTCTTTGAGGTATCTCCATACTGACTTCTACAGTGGTTGCAA